>JBBPDC010000002.1:6159453-6185794 GCA_037974485.1 Hemigrammopetersius urotaenia
GTGTGTGCGTGTGTGCGTGTGTGCGTGTGTGCGTGCGTGCGTGCGTGCGTGCGTGCGTGCGTGCGTGCGTGTGCGTGTGCGTGCGTGCCTCCAGCACTGCTGTGTGTGTGTGTCTTTCTCCAGAACTGCTGAGTGGGTCTGTGTGTGTGTCTTTGCCTGTGTGTGGTGGTGTCTCCGCCCTGCACCTTCACTTCTGATGTGCTTCATGCCTTTCAGCCTCTCCTCTGTTGGTGCTGTTTAGTTTTCTGGTTGCTTGGTAC
Source organism: Hemigrammopetersius urotaenia (assembly GCA_037974485.1). Classification (NCBI taxonomy): domain Eukaryota; kingdom Metazoa; phylum Chordata; class Actinopteri; order Characiformes; family Alestidae; genus Hemigrammopetersius; species Hemigrammopetersius urotaenia. The sequence continues at coordinate 6,159,714 of JBBPDC010000002.1, forward strand.
GTTCTGCCAGCTGTTTAGAGCCGAAATGCTGATACATAAACATTAGTGGAATGTAGAAATGGTGACCACATTGTCATTGCAGAGAAATGTAACTTCTGTACATATATCATTTTAAAATGCAATCAAATCACTGCGAAAGGACAAACGTAAATACGCTGTTCCGAACACCAGCTGACGAGGGAAGATGTGTATCTGTGTCTGGAGAACAATGATGAAACTTTTCATTCCCTAAACAACGTATCAAATGTTTGATTTACTTTCTCTAAAGTGAGTTTCTTAAATTACTTTATAGGCTTTTTGTTGGTTGGATAGAATTGAGCAGACCCCTGCTCCCGACTGTGGATTAGTCTAGAAGTTTCTCAGTTTTATACGTCTTTGTTTCCAGGGAGATTTTGCTCACTTTCTCATGGCTGTCCCAGACGTTGTTGTTACGAGATCATGTGATCAGATCTTAACGTCTTATTCTTGATGCAACTGCTCTTTTTAGAGGTTTAGGCATTATTGTCGTTAGGCTTTAGAAGAATGTTTACTAGCAAACGAAGCCTGGATTAGTGATTCATGGTCTGTTGAGAGGGAGCTGAAAGAATTCGCCCGCCTTCTCTGCGGATCCCTCCTTCCGCCCATTGTGACGGCTCTGTTTCCGCAGTGTGCCTCAGGTTACATCGCTACAGTGTTTAGAGCTTTAATTAACTAGTGATTAGAAAGACCTGCAGATGAAGGAGGCAGGGCTGGAAGGGGCCGGACTGGGAGGGTCCGGTCCGGGCCGGGAGGGAGCCATGCCGCAGGCAGATCGTATCGTTCGTTGAGATGAATTGCAGGAGTCTCTGCTGGGCCTTGAAACAGAGTTGATAAATTCCATTACTGGGTAGTGGAGCTGTAAAATTTTGAGCTGGCAAGGGCACACTCACAGAGCAGCCTTCACTCTCTCCCACGTTTGATTTATCTGCGCCGCTTTGGATGTGATCATTATTCCATGCAGAACTGCGGCTCGTCAGTCCTGCCCCACGCCTGCAATACCGGCCTTGAAAACCCGCCTCGGCTCAGAAGACGGAGATTAGAAACTGAGGACTTTTCTCCTGATTCTCTCAGGGATGGGAGAAGAGATCGATCTGTTCTGTTTGACTGCTGAAGATATTCCAGATAATGAACAACGTTAATTTGTTTTGCTACATAAAGAACACCAGGCCAGGATTCCAGAAGCAGCTCCGCAGTGAAGCTCTACCACAAGACTCAGTTCCTCCTTTACAGTAAAGACTGATCTGAGACCAGATTCACTAACGTCTTTAAAAAGCTTTTGGGTGATGATGTGGGTCATTGTATAATAAGCTGTGATGCTTTTCTCTTGGTAATGTTGCTTTGTGTCAGACGTACTTTTCCAGGTTCAGTATCGTGAGGGTCATATATAATCTGTTTTATAAACCGTACAGTGTTCTGAACAGTCACCATGGACTTTAGGAAATATTCACTATTGTTCTGTAGTCATTAACATTTAGATGAGCTGTTCTCAAGGATCTGAATGTGAAATATATTTGAATATTCTCATGACGTTTTCTCTCTGCTTCCGTTTGGCCTGGAGCGCCTGGTCTGTAATTCATTTCCACTCCATTTGAACCCATGTGGCTTTGTTTTCAGTGCAGGCTTCGGCCCTGGAGTATAAAAAGCTCCATTAAAACTCCCCCCATTATTTGTTTGGCTCTTCACGTTCAGTGACGATTCAGTGGTGCTCACTGGTACGAAGGTTCTATCGATTGTGTTTTTTTTTTTTCCTGCCTAATGGGCGGTGCCTCCCTGAATGTGTTTGCAGTGGTGCAGGATGGGTAATGTAATTGCTGCTCCTATATAAAGCCTCTGCCATGCCAGTGGAGTGAAGGACAGACCCCCCCCACCACGAGGCTTCTTTTGACAAATAGTGTGTCACTTGTTTGTCAAGAACAGACACCTAGAAAAGAGCCTAGATGCACAAACGATTGATGATCAGTCACAAAACTTGTAGCACTGATACGGGCACAAAGGTAATAAATGTGATTCCAGAATCCGCTGAATAAACGGAATATGCTGTCGCCGCATGCGGTCTCTTCCTCGCGGGCTCCTCAGCCCTTTTTTTAATCTCAGCAGCGTCTGTGAGGTGTGAACTGAATTCTGTCCCGTCTTGTGCGTTCGAATGTGGATGTGTGCGTGGGAGTTGGATGAAATGATCTGGCTCTCTCAGGCTCCATCATCCATACAAAACCAAATCAGCCTCCACACGCCGCCGTCCTCAGGCTGGGGGCACTGATATGATTCACAGTGTGTTTGTACCTTTTTAGAGTGAAGCTTCACAGAGAAAACTCAAACAACTCACCAAATATAAGGAATCTTTTACTGAACCGCAGCTTGCATCTTAAGCTCAAACTCTGAGCTTGCTGTGCTTCCTGTTCAGGCTGGATTAGTTTTACCACAGGAACTGCAGGTCTGGTAGGGACTAAAGTAGTCAATTTGTACCAAAAATCCAAGTGAAATTCTCCAAATAATAATAAGTTGAAGAGCTTAAACCTCACAACCTTCTCAGTAACAGTAACCCAGTGCACAGCCATGGCTTTAGCAGGTTGTACATGATTATGGTCTGAAGGAACGACTGTAGAGTTACGCTGAATACTAAAATGCTGAATCTGCACAGGTGAAGGTTATCCAGTGTAAATTGAGCTGAAAGCTGTGGTCCCCATGTCTGACTGTGTTTTCTACTTGCCGTAGGGAGTGACATACTGTGGCGAGAGTTCGGCCAGCAGTCTGACCATGGCCAACGTGCCCTGGCATGAGGAGGTGGTCCACTTCGTGCAGCAGCTGGCCAGCCTGCTGCCAGACTACGAAATCGCCTGCGAACATGAACACTCCAACTGCCTGCTGCTCGCCCACCACAAGGTAACCTCCCCTCCGGCGCTCGGGCTCTGTGAAAATAACAAACTCCTTATCCATGTAAATTACCAGAGTTGTTAAGATGCTTCTAACATTTCTGTAAATGTCAAGGTGTTCTTCAGCACTAACATTAACTCCAGTGCAGTGGAGGGGCCGGCCTCCTCGCCTCACAACCCCCCACCCCCCCATGAGCCACTTGATGCCGGATTCTTTTGTTTGGTTTGAGAAACAGAAACCTGTTACAATCGCCGTTCTTTCCTTCGAATCATTTTTCTAATAATTTGTGTGGGCGATGTGCTGCTGTTCATGGCCATGCATGTCTTCTGCTGTTGCTTTGCTATTTACACAATAATAGCTTCATTCAAACAATCCCTGATTGTGATTCTGTTCATATTTTTTAGCAGTGGTGCTCAGTGGAGTATTTTCAACTCAGAAAATGCAACCGTTCAGGCCTCATTACTGTTTTCTGCCTTTGTTCTTGTTTTTGCCTCTTAAAATGAGCTGTGGCCTGAAAGCAGCTCCGATCTTTTGCCCCCTGTCCAGATTAAATATTTATACTGCGTAAAAACATCTCCTCCAAATATGGAACAGTGATGATTGATTCCTTCTAGGATGTTCCAGTGTTGCCACTTAAGTTCATGGTTTCTGTAGGTGTTTGCAGCTTTTGAATTTTGCAGAATCTTTTTTGTTGTTTGAGATGAACTCTTAATCCTCTCTTCTCAGGTAAAAGGGTTGGGGGTCAGTGAGGGTGGGAGTTGGTCAGTGGGGGTCGTTGTGGGTTGGTCGGTGGAAGTCAGTCAGTGGGGGTCTGTGAGGGTCAGTCAGTGGGGATCGATGTGGGTCAGTCAGTGGTGGCCAGTGGGGGTCGGTGAGAGTGGGTCGGTGGGAGTGAGGGTTGGTCATGGGGGTCTTCGAGTCTGTGGGAGTTGGCCGGTGGGAGTCGGTGTGGGTCAGTCAGTGGGAGTCGGTGTGGGTCAGTCGGTGAGAGTCGGTGTGGGTCAGTCGGTGGGAGTCGGTGTGGGTCAGTCGGTGGGAGTCGGTGTGGGTCAGTCGGTGGGAGTCAGTGTGGTTCAGTCGGTGAGAGTCAGTCTGTGAGAGTTGGTTGGTGGGAGTCGGTCGGTGTGGGTCAGTTGGTGGGAGTCGGTGTGGGTCAGGTGGTGGGAGTTGGTGTGGTTCAGTCGGTGGGAATTGGTGACAGTCGTTCAGAGAGAGTTGGGTGGTGGGAGTCGGTCGGTGGGAGTCAGTCAGTGTGGGTTGGTGAGAGTGGGTCGGTGGGAGTGAGGGTTGGTCTTGGGGGTCAGCGGGTGTGAGGGTCGTGTGGGAGTCGGTGAGGTGGCCCAGCCCGGTCGCTCCAGCCCACACAGCCAGAGGAGCAGAGAGTCCGGGCACACTCACGGTCCGGAGGGGAATATGGCAGGAAAGTTGAGGTTTGTCTGGCCAACAGGGGGCAGCAGCTGGACAGGAGGAAGAAATGGGTCCATATTTAGAGCCAATTAGTGTGTGTGTCTCTGAGAGAAAGAAAGAGAGAGACTGAGAGAGAGTGAGACTGGGAGAGATACAGAGGAACTCTGAGAAATCTCAGCAGACCTGAGGGTTCTTAGAAAAAAAGTCTTCAACTGTAAATAGATCAGAAACTAATGCAGAACTCACAGATCAGCTGTATTAGTTTGCTGCACATCTTTTCTCTCCCTGGTCCTTTCTGATTCTTTTTCATCTCCACTTGTGTGAAGTTTTTTTTAGATGGTCCTGTCTCTTATTGCCAAAATATCCGTGAGCATTTCCATTGTAAAAATTGGTGGATAAATGTGTAAAACTATTTGCCGCGAAAGCTGGAATATAATTAACCATAATCAATGTAGAGGCAGTATTGAGAGTACTGGATTTTGGAAGCACCAGCCTGTAAAACTAACTTTGGGAATATAAACAGAGCAGGGTCAGAGGAGCTCATCTAAAGCTCTACTGAAGTTCTTGAGCCATCCACTATTTTACATTTCTACACAAATAGAAATGCCATTTAATTCCCGAAAACTGAAGAAGCAGAAATATAGCGGCACTCACCTACAGCCACAGTCTTTTAGTATGTAACAAATATTGTATATAATATATCTGTCACACCAGCCTCATCACTAAAGTTTTTAAAATATGCTTTTCACAGGGGTTACGTTCCAAGAGCACCCGTGTATAAAAAAACATGTTGTGTTTTGGTAAAAAAGGAAAAGGCCAAAAATGTAAGCTCTTCAACTTGTTAAAACATTAGAATATGAGGAGGTCAAGACACGGTACCTACCTTCTCTGGTACCTTCTCAAAACCCCACGAACTAAACTGCACACAATGGAGGATCGAGCTTTCTGCGCGGCTGCTCCCCACCTATGGAATGCCCTCCCAGACCATCTGAGGGCATCACAGACTGTGGACAATTTTAAAAGTGGCCTTAAAACTCACCTTTTTACAAATGTCTTCTCTTGATTTTATTTGTTGGTGATTTGCTGTTCGTTTTCTCTGTAGCACAATTGAGTTTTTAAATGGAAAGTGCATTAGAAATAAAATTTATTATTATATTATTATTATTACGGGCAGTCATGCTACATGCTGCAGCAGGCTGCTTCTTCTTTTATGGCGGTTGACGACTCTTCAGTATATTACTGCCACCTCTGGACCGGTGGTGGTACTACAGTTCGGTTCTCTGAAAATCCGTGTTAGACTGAATTTGAGAGTGCTGATCTGTGTATAACTGAGGGGGTTACTGTATACATCTTGTTTGCTTAATTTGAGAATTGCATCTGTACTCTTAATTTTCAAGTGGACATACTAAAGAGTAAAAGTGAATCATGTCGTGCTATAATTTCTGTTAGCATAACATGCAGTAAATATTTGTTCTTGTCTTTTGTAGGAGCTGTTTTAGAGATTTTGTTCAAAAAGCTCTGATAAATGTGCAGTGCAGAGTTTTACAGATTGCAGCAGTTTGTGTTTTTTCTGCAGACGGCTCCATTCTTTATGACCATCTGGTCTGTGCGAATATTTCTCTTTCGGACTGACGGATGCTGTGAAAGAGTGTTTAAACCATCACTGCCTGTCTGTAGTTCAAACACAACTTCTGCAACAGTTGGGATTAAACTGTCTGCCTCTGGTACTCCGGCTCCGGCAGTTTCGTCCAGCATTGTTCTTTTAATATGGAGCAATTTCTCACACCGAAAGCCGCGGTCAATTACTCTCCACTCACATCTAATAACCAGAGATACGGTGCGCTTGATATGATGCTGCAGTTCACACTCCGGGTTGCAGTTGGGAGGGGGGCGCGGGCTTGTACTGTTATCAGGTTTTGTTCCTCTCAACGTCCTACAGATGTACCATCAAGTTGCAGCACCTTTCCACCTTTCTGAGAGATTGATGCAGCCGGATCACATGTTTTTCTGATGCAGGGCTGCCAGGGCCTTGAAATCAAGAGAAAACAAATAATGAATTCCGAGTGGATACTGCAGTTTCAGCACCTCTATAATGCGAGAAGTAATTTAATGATGGGGAAGCACTGTATATCCAATAATACTCCTACCATTTACCTTTTGATTACTAAATTATTCATAAACGAGGACTCTGAACAGCCTGCAGTGTCTGCAGGCGAGGATGTGCTTCCACCGAAGTCTGACCTGCTGGCAGGATGTTTACTAATGAAGAGGCTCCTGTAGTTCCTCTCTTCGGAGCTTTTACTGGTCACTCAACTCAGTGAATGACTTTTGTTGGGTGGGGGTTTTGGGGATGTTGGGGGCGTTTGAACCGGCCGGTTAATTTTGGGTCATGTATCACAGCCTGCACATGAGACCCCGCCTCATGTGCGGCCTCTGTCTGAGCGGGAGGGAAGAGACGCGTGTTTATGCGACAAAATTGCCAAGATCCGGCACACTTTAAGCAACAGCTAATAAAAATTTAACATCCCGAGTGTCCGAAATTAACTTAACGTCATCTTGTTCACTAGTTAGCACCTTATATAGCAAACACTATGTAGTGAATGAGTGAACTTTTAGGAAACAGCTCGGGTGTGTTCGCATTCAAACTTTATCTAGGATTTATTCACTGTTACTTTTGTTTTGCATTTTCTTACAGTTTCTTTTTAAAGTCATTTTTTTCTAGAACTATATTTTGTAAGGTTAAAAATCTTTTAAAGATGAAATTACACGTTGCTGTAATACAGGAGTATTGCTGTGGTCTGCAGGAATCCTAAATTAAATATATAATTTCATCCCAAGCCAGTCCTCGGGGCCCCCAGCGGTCCAGTTTTGTTCTGTCCTAATGTTGTCAGTTATTGGAGCAGAAATGTGGCCTGTCTGTGGCCCCTGAGGAGCAGTTAGAGAGAAACGGCTATATACTGGTTTGTGTCTCTATGGACCAGGCAGTATAATTAACCATCACACATCTGTCACACCCGACAAAAACAGTCCTCCATCATTTTTATATTCCATCCAAACATCTGTTTTATTATCACCAGCGTTCCCTCTGCGGTCGTTCCTATGAACTGGCCAGTTGCACAGTTAAAGCTGGGGTCGGGGGGAGCTGGGGGGGTGGCATCTGTTGGTATAGCCATAATCCTTCAACATCCCAGTCTGTGGCATCTTCCTCTCCAGATCAGTCAGTCACTCTGCCCCTGCTGTGAAGGTGTGGAGGAATGCAGAGGAGACGGGTGGGGGGGGGTGCTGATTGGTCTGGGTGGGGTTTAGAGGAAGACAGAGTTTAAAGGAGTGCTCGTCTACTGCCTGCCGTCTGTCTGAGGAAGGGGAGCAGAACCCTGGGGAGCTCGTCAAGCACTTTACTCGAGCAAATTACTTGTGATGAAAGCACAGGGGCTCCGGCCCTCGAGACCTTACATCTTTAGGCTTTCACAACAAGCTGTGGAGATAACGTTCAGGCCCGTCTCCTGGTAGCTGCAGGTGAGCGTGGAGGACACGATAACGTGGCAGACAAACCTCTAGGGCTTAGCATGCCACTAACGGGGGGAGAGGTGGCTCGTGGAAGGGAGAGCGAACACAATGGAATTTGACACCGTGCCGTCTGCTCTGTTCCAGCCTGTCACTGTGAGACAGGAGGCTCTCAGAAACTCAGACAGCTCGCGTCTCTGTGCAGACAGTAAAAGCCAAGCTGGGCTGCACGCTTTCCCTCTTAACGCCTTCATTAGCTGCACCGTCACTGTCCCTGCGGTACTAATGCTGACAGAGTCGGCTAATGCGGAGCACGTGTCTCGGTATCTGGGGGGGCCCTGTAAGAGTTCTGCCTCCAAACTCGGATGTTGTTAATCAAGCGAGCGGGTGCATTGTGTGTTTACTCTAGTGGGGCTGTCTGTCCCCCCGAGGACTCGGTGGGTACAAGTTCTCACTTGCACCAGTCAAGGATGAGACTCCCTAGTGGTCCATGGGAATCCTGCGTCTGTGTAAAATGACCATTCCGTCATACAAGAACATGCCACAGCACGACATTCTTCCTCTGCATTAAACCCATTAAATCCTCTTTAGGGGGGCGCCTGAGATCGCAGGGGCTGCGCACAATTTTGTCTGCACTGAGGTTACCAAAATTATATGTTTACACATTAAATTCATAATATCACAATGTCTGAGAAAAGTTGTGTGTGTGTGTAGAAGAGTATTCAGCACAGTGAGCCAGTGTGTTACTGTTTAAGCCAGTGAGTTACTGTTTGGGCCACTGCGTTACTGTTTAAGCCAGTGAGTTACTGTTTGGGCCAGTGAGTTACTGTTTGGGCCAGTGAGTTACTGTTTGGGCCAGTGAGTTACTGTTTGGGCCACTGCGTTACTGTTTAAGCCAGTGAGTTACTGTTTGGGCCACTGCGTTACTCTTTGGGCCACTGCGTTACTGTTTAAGCCAGTGAGTTACTGTTTGGGCCACTGCGTTACTGTTTCAGCCAGTGAGTTACTATTTGGGCCACTGCGTTACTGTTTAAGCCAGTGAGTTACGGTTTAAGCCAGTGAGTTACTGTTTGGGCCAGTGAGTTACTGTTTAAGCCAGTGAGTTACTGTTTGGGCCAGTGAGTTACTGTTTGGGCCACTGCGTTACTGTTTAAGCCAGTGAGTTACGGTTTAAGCCAGTGAGTTACGGTTTAAGCCAGTGAGTTACTATTTGGGCCACTGCGTTACTGTTTAAGCCAGTGAGTTACTGTTTAAGCCAGTGAGTTACTGTTTGGGCCTCTGTGTTACTGCTTGTACAGGTGCTTGGCATATATGAGGGGTTTTGCTTCACTTGTGTGTCTTTATAGGAGATTATTATTAATAGATAACTAATTAACTAATGGTTAACTAATGTATAAGAGCAGATACTTTTATTAACAGATCTTAGATGGTCAGCAGAAAGTAGGAAAACAAGGTGACAACTTTTATCACAGTGAAACGCCTGAAAACACAGTTACGTACAAATCAGAGAGAGCTCTATGGAGCTTAGGTTCTTCATAACATTCTAAACATGAGACTGGACCACTGCCACTCCAGGACTGAGGTAAAGGACTGTGTCTGTTCTGCCCTTCAGGGTTTGGGGTGTTCATGTGTCCTGTGGTGAACATCCACCAGGGTACTGAGGAACATTTGCCACTCGGATCTTTAAGTTATCCACCATTTTATAAATAAAGTCTTCTCTCTTGCCATCATGACATATAGGCCGTACTTACACAGCATTCAAAGAACGTGACTCTCGCTCTCTTCCTCTTATTGCCTGGTCTGTACTGTGTGATGCTTCATTCCTGGACTCTCCCCATGCACTCCAGAGACGGACATTTTGAAAATTTCTCCTTATACCCGCTTTGCTTTAGTCTTGGCCTCGGTTACATTAATCAGAAGTTCCTCTCCAGAACAGGAAATCTGTGATTGTATTTATGATTTACTACAATAGATGATTCAACTAATTAAGCTGCTTCTAAAGGGAATATTGTGCAACTAGCTGACCTGAGATTTGCCAGAGTGAAAGAGTTGAGTACTTTTGCAAGGAGTGTAAAAGTATCTTCATAAATAAAAATGTCACACCTGTAAACATATGAAAGCGCTAATTAAGCAGTAAACAGTGGTTTAGCAGTGCTGTGTGCTTCTCGTTCTCAACAGGAGCCTAGTTCTCCCACAGGTCTGATCCTGGAGTCACTCTGGGTTTTCATTCTTTACACTTGTATTGCCCAGATCTTACAGTTTTCCTCATCCTCCCTTTTCTTCATGAATAAAACATGTAGCTGAATAGGGTTGAATGGGGTTCTCAAACATTTTCACAATCTGTACTAGTTCATCCAGTTCTGTAATTTTGAATAAATTGATGTAGTTAACAGTACGTTGCACACTGTCAGACGTAAATGTGTTTAGATATCTGGACTTCTGTATTTTCTTCATAATCCAATCTCTGAAATGTAAACAACGTCAGAGTGGTTTGTTGTGAAATGGTTCAGTGACTGTTTTTTTGACAGCGGTGGTGTTAGAAACTGCTTACGGAGTAAACATAGTCGTTTATTTACTATTCAGAATGACCCATGAGCCTCCACAGTTTATCTAGTGTTGATTATAGTGAAACAGGATATCAGTTTGTTTCTTTAGGGCCTGTTTGTGTCAGAAATGGAGCGTATCTCAGGACTGTGGTGGTATTCGTATCCATTTCACGCAACACGTTTCTGAGCGGGAGCTTTTAGATGCATCACGCTGTCCTGACTCTTTTCTCCAGCTCTGTGGAAAACTCTGACTCTGCTGCATCTGAAATGTTTATTTATGCAGAGATGAAGAGAAATCGATGTAGTTAATATTTTTCCTAAATTTGTTCAGTTTTTTTTTGTTCAAGGTGGTTGAGGTTAAGGTTACGGGGTCTGAGAGCCCACCTTGCGTCCTCCAGTCTCTCCATCCCTCTGTGGCAGAGGAGACTTGGGCAGGGTTGGAGGAACATCAGGCCTCATTAGTCAGAGGTGGTTTCTGTGGAGCAGCGGCTGTAGCTTTGCTCTGTGCAATTCATCACTTTCTTTCCTCTGTTTCTCTGTGCAGTTCAAGGTGAACGGCGAATGGTGGACGTGGATCGACTACGAGCGCTTCCAGGAGCTCGTCCAGTGCTACGAGGAGAGCGGCGGCACCCAGACCTTCTCGGCTCTGGACTACGTGGCCAAGACGCCGAGCTGGGCCCTGTTTGGTGCGAGAGAAAGAGGCTTCAGCCCCTCAGACACACGCTTCCAAAGGAGAAACAAGACCAAAGACATCTCAGGCTGCTGATGGACCTTCAGTTGGATAAGAAATGTTTTATATAAACTTTCCTAAATCTATTTGAGAGCTTGTCTGAGACCACTGTGGCCCCACATCTGGATAGATCTTTGCTTTTATTTTGTCTTTTGGTATTTTTGGTATTTTGTTTCTCTCTAAGCCGACCTCAGGAGATCAATCAGTGTAGCTTATTATAAGTATCACCTATCCTAAATCCAGCTCCACTCAGGCGGAGGGTTCAGTGGGCCCTCACTGCAGCTCAAGATTTTCCGTTCCTGCTCTTTTCAGAAATGCCAGCTCTTTGATTTTTCTGGTGCTCTCGCCGCTGTGGTGGTCTGCAGTTCTCTCTCCCACCTTTACCCTCAGACTGCTGATCCGGATTCTCCGGAGCCTCGGAGCGCTCGACCTGCGGCTTCATTCACTCGGACGCTCAGAGGCTCCTCAGTCCTGTGGGAATTAGAATTGATCAAACCAGCTTTAACTCCTGTGTGGAATTAGGGGTTACTGTGGGTTACAAATGGCTTTAGAATTTGTGTAGAAAACGTACGTTACGAAATGGTTTTTTTTTTAGGTCTGACATTTGTTTTACTAAATGTTCCATACACCTGTTGTTTTTAGATTACTGTGTGAAATGGGAAGCACATTTTAACTGTTGGTTATAAACTGATCAGAGTGAATGTAGTGCCTCACTGATGCTGAATAAATTGTCACTGTCATTTGTGGGCTGTTTCTGAACAGAGCTTTTTCTAATACTGAAAAGGTGAATTAGGAAAATGGCCATTCAGCCAGTAAAGACACATTAAAGCACCGCCTGCTCATGGAACCTCTCGCCTGGAACCACTCGCTTGGAACCTCTCACCTGGAACCTCTCGCCTGGACTGTATCTGCGCTGGTGCATCCATAATCTTTAAAGAGGTTCGTTACTTCATTAAATATTTAAGAAACTGATATTTGTTTCCGAGAAAAACGGCTGACTTTGTGCCTGATGAAGACAGACTGACGCTGAGGCTCTGGGGAACCTGGACGTGGGCTCGCGGGTTTGATGGGATGATGAAGGCAGAAGAGTTCAATGGCACTGTTCTGCCCTTCTTGGTTCTTGAATTGGCTTCTTTATTCCATTTCTTCAGGTCCTGCTGTGACTCATATGCATTGATTCCCTGAGGAAGACTCGTAAGTCTGATGTTTACCAAAGCAGGAGGAATGTTCCAGTTGTCAGAGAAACAGGTGCTTCCTCTTCAAAGCCTGTTGATGAAGCTCTTCTGCTTTTCCTGCTTTTCCTGATCTTTGTTGTTCTAGTCTCTGGGGTAAAAACAGTGATACACGGGACAGACGAGTAACAGGAAGCGGAACAACACCCAGCTCCATGACCGCTGACAGAAAAGCTATTGATTTCACTCTTGACTCGGTGGAAGGTGCTTGTCTGCCCCGTTCCTCTCCGGGCAGATCTGGGCTAATGCGCTCCTCTGTTTGTGGGTCGATACCAGGACCCCAGGGGGGGCGTCCCGTCCAGAACGTGTCCTCACACGCCCTCACAAAGGCTTTTTGTATTGATGCTTATTTCCTCAAGAGTTTTGATGGCTCCGAGTGTTGTGGAGCAGGCCGGTCCGACTGGAGGCCCGTCTGAGAGTTCTGCATCTGGAATGAACCGCCTGGGCCCTGAGGGACATTATTACCAGCTGTCTAACAGAACCAGTCATCTGATCCTCCCTCGGCTGTTCTGGGCGCTGCGTTAGACTGAGCCCGTCCTCTTACTGCACTTCTTTACAGGTTCACAGTCGAAGCCTGATGGTCGACATTGCTATCAACTGAGTAAAACTTTTAATTTATTATAAGAAGTGAAAGAACTCATTTTAGCAGAGAATGTCTTGAGTCAATCATTTCATTAAAGACAGTATAATCAACTTTAATATATGTATTTGATATTGTAATTAAAATTTTAATATAAACTTTAATAAAACGTTAACTTTAGGCAATGAAATAAATACAATATAATGAAATACAAGTTGAAGTCCACGTGGAACACATTGTATAAGTAGAAGCTGAGTATAAAATATGGGAGTGTGTCAAAAAAATGTGTTGGTGAGCCACACTGAATACATTTCTTTATTTTAATAAATACCAGAAGTCAGAGTCAGATTGGTCTGGATGAAAGAAGTACAGATGTGCAGTTTGAGTGTATAAATATTCATTAAAAATAATAAATATTCATTATTTTTAGTTTTACTATTCTTATTATGGAGTTATATTGGAAATATGGGCTTGGTTCCAACACCAAAACCTCTATTAAAGATCAATTAGTAGTGATCATTAAAAAAATGAGTGAGAGTGAGTCTGTGATGTCTCAGAGATGGGGGAGGGACATGGACAAAAAGCAAAAAAAAACAACCCACAAACTGAAAAACACAGCAAACTTAAAAACAGACTTCAAGACACTAAAGCTTAGGTCAGTAATTAAAATCAGAATTAGCCTGTGAACGTGGCTACATCCACACTCTTTCGGTTCAACATCCTCACTCAACATCCTCTCGTCCTCTTAAACCACACACTGGTCCTATAGCAATTATGCAGACACTCATCACAGTTTCTTGCAGAAATTCGTCTAGTTATTCATCTAGCAAAGAACAAAATGTGTTGCGTCCCTAAAAGCATGGGTACTATTCTACCCTCGGTTTACTGTCCCATAGTGTAAAGTGTGAGATTGCCCTGATGAAGATCCTGTCAGAGTTCAGCCCCGAGCTCTAGATCCAGGACTGCACTGGGATGGCTGGAGCCTCCAGTCTCATTAACTCCAGCCTGAGTTCCAGTTCTGCTCCCCATCGGCTCTGTGTCTGCTGAACAAAACAGAACTCCATATCCAAGCCTCAGAGAGAAACTCCAAACACACGGGTGGATGGTAGAGTCTTCTCCAGAGCGAGAGCTTCACCATCTGTAGCAAACAAAGAGGAATCCTGGACAGACTCCATGGCTTTCTATGCTTAGACACTCCTTAAAATGTTGAGAAATTAGAAGATCAGAGATTTTCTTCCTGACTGATGCTGGCTTCCTTCACAAAAGTAACAACTCATACCTGTTATTGCACTTGTTGGCTGTTTTCAAGAAGACCACTTTGCTCCTGAAGAGGCCTGTAACTGTCAAAACCACGAAGGAGTCTCCATTACTGCCAAACAGGCGAGGAGGTCGAGAGTAACCGGTTTCTCCACAGCCTTCCCCTCTGGATTCTCCTTCTGATCATCATTTCTCCTGTCTCCTGTTTTTTACGCATTTGTTGTCTTGTGGACTTTTGTTTCTTGGCTTTTACATCATAGTTCATGTTGCCATGGCCACAGAACACTGAAGACCCAGTCAGCACTGTTGTAACTTTGCATTTCTAGTATATACTAGTATTATTCTAGTATATGCCATAGATCAGGGGTCACCTACGTGTTGGCGGCGGGCACCAGGGTTCCCCAAGGACCTCATGAGTAGCCTGCGGACCTGTTCTAAAAACAGCACAACTTACCAGTGAACAGCGTCTATTTAATTTGATCCTGTTGCTATTCTTCTTTAATAATATTTGCATTATTTGCATTGCTGAAAAAAAATCATTTTATACATGAAGGTTAGATAAGTCTAGGTAAACTCTGTTCTATTGTATTGGACTGGGAGCCCTTCGTACGGCTCAGTACCCGTGAAGTAGCTGTTTCAGAGAGGTTGCTGTGGAGGAACCATTTCAGTTCCACAGGGAACCAATTCTGAGAAGCAGAATTGTGGAAAAGGTTCAAAGAACTTTCCTGCCATTTAATGTTTTTTTTTTTTTTTTTTACCAGTTTGTGTTCTCCTGAGAACCTCTTTGTGTTTAAAGTTCTCCATACTCACATGGTCTCATTTACAACAATGGTTCCATACAGAACAATCCTTAGGAAGGTTCTGTATGGAACCAAAAATGTTGATTCTATGGCAACATGCAAAGGACTAGAGTTGTGTTTTCAGAGTGGAGTCGAGTGTTCAGTCTTTGCCGCTCATGTATGATTATAATTATGGGCTCAAATTGTGCAGAAATTAATTGACACAAATGCTGTTGATTCGCTGCAGGTCCGCCAATGACTCCATAGTAGAAACATCTCGGACCAACCTACGAGTGTGTGAGGATGTGTCCCTGGGCGTTAGGTTTAATGATGCTTGAAACGAGTGTTAAAAACTGGGCAGATCTGTTTCTGATTAGGGGGGGGGGGGCTGCTGTTCTCCATCTGCTCAGCTCTTCAACATGGCTGCACCTTAATTCCACTGATAAGGTTCCAGGCCAAGGTGAGAGGCCTCGGCCGTCTCTGAGCGTCCTCGTCGCTCCGCTGTGTGATCACACGAGCCCGGCAGGAGTCGGCAGCGGGTCTGTGTGCGAGAGCGGAAGAGAGAGAACTGGGCTTTTTGTCAAACCAACAGATTTCAAAAGTAAGTGGTGCCAAAGCGATGGCTGGCGTCTGCCAAAGAGGAAATAGCTGCAAATGACAGTAGAGGTCCCAGAAAGGCCTTCTTGATGCAAGACTGTACTGTAACAGATTGTGCTAGCTTTCATCCCACAGAGGGTGCAACGAGGAAACGTTCATCTATAAGCGCTTTAACATTAAACCACTGATTTAATCCATCGCTACCAAAGCAGAGACGAAGAATCCTCCGATATCCCCTTTCCACTGCATCCCCGTTCCCAATTTTGTAACCAGTGCCGCGCTTTTCCACAGAAAAAAATGGTGCCGGTCCCTAAAACAAGCACAGAACAGGCGCCTAAACTCTGCTGTTCTTGTAGCGAGAACCAGTGATGTCATGAGCGGTGGGCGGAGTTTTGCACGTAATCGTTGTCTCTGACGATCTCTTTAAACGGTAATAACCCGCTGAATAAGCTGCATTTGGACACTGAAATAAATCAAATAAATCCTCAAAGTCTGGGGAATAACCAGCAAGCAGGAACTGAGTTCGGACATGTTTGTTTCTGTTTAGTGGGCATGGCCTGTCACGTATTCTCATGCGGCTCCAGCTGAGCTCGTCTGGTGTAAATGCAGGGCGGTTCTCCGCTGGTTCCCAGTTCAGCACCGGCCGAGCACCAGTGTAGTGGAAAAGGGGTAAAAGTTTACTGGTTCTTCACATTAGCAGCTCATTTTATTTGTGTGTGACTGAGGATTCACGGCATGCAGCAACAGACTGACTGTGAAAGTGTTCACAGAGATGCATCGAAAACCCCCGAAACGCTGGGGGTCAGAGGTCATATCACTTTTTTTGGGATCCGATCACCTAAAACAGATCAGAACTCTAAAATGAAGTGAAGGAATTCCAACCTGACGGTTCCTGATACTGGTGCACAAACTGAGGTGTAATCTATACAGTCTAGAGCGGTCCTGAGGGAGGGAGCACAGGAACGGGTTAGAAATGATCTGCTGATCTGTCCAGAGGTGGACAAAACTAGTACTGGCAGGTCTGCTCTAAATACTGGGCTGATGTTTATATTTCTAAGGTTTAAAACTTTTACTGAAATACTCGCTCATTCTCATCGTTCTGGTCATTAAAGCACTTTGGCTGTTTTGTTGTTGCCAAAACCTTTCAGCGTTCGAGTCTTATTTTATTTTAGATTATTTTAATGGTTCTCCTCCATCTAACACCTCATGAGTGATTTGCCCACTACCAGCCCCCTACTGAGGAGGGGGTGTTAAAGCAGGGAAAGAGTTAACAGAATAGAGACACTCTGTTTTAGATCAAACGTATTATAAAAAGAGAATAATCTGGATTAACAGGCTTTGTGTCCTTTCATTGTGTTTCTTCCAGACCAGATTTTTAGATGTTCTGTGCTTAGCTCTGTGTTTCTGGTCCACCGCACTGTGGCTGAGACACAGATGCTTCTATTTTACATCAGTAGCACTTCAGGTTGATCAAGGCAGATCTAGCTGACAGTGCCAAAGTCAGAGTGACCCATAGACCCAAGTTTGTTTATGGATAGTGCGTGACCGTGCACCTAATTAGCAATGAGTGTAACCAAACCACCAAGATACAATAATTAGAAGTGTCGACTTCTCTTTGGCCATAGTTTATCATATTTGAGATATAAGCAGGATTTTTTTCTGAAGGTAGCTATGATAGACTAAGGCAAACAAATGGCTGTTTAGCTACAGAACATTTTATTCTCATGTATCACATTGCGGTGCTACCTGGTGCCTAAACAGGCCACCTTTAAAAAAAACAAACCACAAGGGAAAATCTGAATTAAGCCAACTCTGTGTTTGTAGACTGATGGTTTGACTGGACATAGAAGAAATGCTGAAGATGTTTGGATTCAGGGGCCACCAAGACGAAAGGCCACCAAAATCCTAGACAGGATGATGCCTCATAAACAGGCCCTGGGAGATCAGATGTTTTTCAGTGTAGGTTAAACTGACCTTTCGGAACCAGAAGATCTGAAAACGCTGGTAAACTCGAGACGCCGGCAGTAACAGGCGGTTAAACATTCAACAATGCTTCCTCCTGTTTCCTTTTAACTTTTAATAGAAAACTGTCAAATAAAACATTGAATGTTTATTAGTGCTCCTTGTGAATAAAAGCAGGTCACTTTTTATAATGTCTCAAATGTTTCATACTGAATCTAAAGCGCCTAAGACTCCATCAGTTAGCAGGAAAAAGCTGATCTACGTATCGGTTTTTTTTTGTCACATTTTGAAGAAATAATAAATGTATTTAATCATAATAAGCCCTGTGAATGGTGTATAATCCATCGTAATACTCACAAACAAAATGGGAAATAGCTAAATGTTGCGAGCCTGGGCTCCATTGCCCGTCTGCCAGAAGAGCTTTGTTCTCGATTCCAGTCTGTTCACGCTGTTCCCTCACTGGCTGACTGTTCTACAGCTGTTCCTCCAGTGGATTTACGAGCACAGCCCATATTCATGTGCTGATAAATAGTACATGTAACTGAAATCTGTGGTTACGGATGAGCTGTTTCCTCATAGATGCCCTTATTAAAACATTCCTGCTGTTCGCGGGTGAACAAGAATGAGAATCTATTCAGGGATAGAAATTTTTTAACTTCTGACTTTATTTCAGTTCAACACTGTCATCGCAGAACATTGACAAAGTGGCCATTTCCTCTCACAGCTAGCTACACTGAACAAAAATATAAATGCAACACTTTGGTTGTTGCTCTCATTTCTCATGAGCAGAACATTTTCTACATACACAAAAGACCCATTACTCTCAAATAGTGTTCACAAATCTGTCTAAATCTGTGTTAGTGAACACTTCTCCTTTGCCGAGATAATCCATCCCACCTCACAGGTGTGGCATATCAAGGTGCTGATTAGACAGCATGAATATTGCACAGGTGGGATGTGTATGTAAAAAATGTTTCAGCTCTTTGAGTTCAGCTCATGAAAAATGGGAGCAAAAACAAAGGTGTTGCATTTATATTTTTGTTCAGTGTAATTAACTCACCGGGGGTAGCCCAGCCAAGAGAAACATACAGAAACACGCCCAGCCGACACGTTAGGACTTCTGGTTACTCTGGAGGGGGTTACTCCATCAGACGGCCGCATAACGAAGCGCGAGTCAGCTCTCGAGAGAACACGGTGGCAGCGTGTTTATCCCACTCCAGCCGACACTTGGTCTTGTGAGTGGTGATCTTGGGCTTGTAGCCGCTTCCTTGGCCATGAAAACCCCTTTCAGACGCTTCTGGTGCTGATGTTTCTTCCAGACCAGATTTTTAGATGTTCTGTGCTCAGCTCTGTGTTTGTGGCTGAGACACTGTTGTTCACAGATGCTTCTATTTTACAACAGTAGCACTTCAGGTTGATCAAGGCAGATCTAGCTGACAGTGCAATGAGTGTAACCAAACCACCAAGATACAATAATTAGAAGTGTCGACTTCTCTTTGGCCATAGTTTACATATTAGAGGATAAACTAGTAGGATTGCGGTGCTGCCTGGTGCCTAAACAGGGCACCTTTAAATAAAAACTACTGGGTGTCCACTGAGAGAAATCTGAATTAAGCCGACTCAGTGTTTGGAGACAGATGTTTGGATTCAGGGGCCACCAAGACAAAAGGCCACCAAAATTCTGGACAGGATGATGCATCCTAAACAGGACTTGGGAGATCAGGTGATCTCCAGGTTTATACCTGCACTTTTTTCCAAGCAGTCTTCTCTAAAATATGTGCCTGGTCCTCTAGGCTTTTAGATTAGCAGTAAACTTTGTCAGGGTATTCCTATAGCAGATGTACTTTAGAGAGTAAAGATGGTTTCTGAGGGTTCTGCTAGCATGGATCTGTCTTCCTCCCTGGCGCTTGGATGGGAGCTGCATGTTCTTGGGTCCGATTGGCCTGGCAGGCGCTGCAGCAGGGTGGTCTTGGCGCTGTTGCTGTATGTAGTTAAAGCTGCCTGATGACTACTTCACTCGACAGATATGAATTTTTAGAAATGTGTGATGTTTAATAGAACACCCTGTGTTTAGATCTGAACATCTGATTCTCCACGTTAATCCATAAGAGGGTCGTAGAGAGGAGGAAGTTGCAGATGTCCGGAGTTTTGGGCTGCAGGGAGTGGCGCATGGTGCTGCTGGTCTCTGTGTGAGTGAGCCCATCAGGTGGAGCAGGATGGAGGAGGACAGCCAGATGTGCCTGCTGAGACAGTAGAAGCTGAAACGGCCCCATTCTCCACAGGGTTTCACACTGTGACAAACCGTCGCACGCTCGGCTGGAAAAGTAGGTCACCACCGACATCATCACCCCCCTCAGCGCACAAACCGCGTCTCCTCGCCGGGGCTGGTGGACCTTTCCCCCACGTGTTCACGCAGGATTGATGCTGTCTGTGCCCTCTGTTTGTGGTGAGAAAGTCATTCTCTTGGTTTCATATGAAAAGTGTCAGATTGCTTGTAGTGAGGACCTAGTTTGTATTCCATGATTGGAGCAGCATGTAAAGGTGCATACTAAACATTTACAAGAGGACGCAATATTATGGAGGAAGTGTTTGGTTTGATTTCTCAAGGCTGTCTGGTCGTCCTTATCAGAGCATGCCTGGTGTGTTTCTGAGTGAGTCCAGGGGTGGCCTTGCGCTAACAGAGACCCACAATCTGGTTAGTGTGTGTTACAGCCATTTTGATATTTTTATATGTACTTCGAATTTTGTATTTAATGATCGAACGTTTAGTTTAGTCGTTAAAATAAGGTTCTGAATTAACATTTAATTTGTGTTTTATGTTATTTTAATCTTGGCCATGATGGAGTCGGGTCAAAGGAAGGTCATATTGGGGGCAGTGCTGAGTCAGTGTGGGGGTCGATAAAAGATACAGTGCGGTGGCTCACACTGTTTTGACTTACGCTGCTTTTAGTTACGCTGCAAATCATGCATACCTTTAATTATGTTTACAACAAGGTTTTATTCATGTCTCAAGTGGAATCAATAAATTATTTTTGCTACCGTCTACGTTATAGAGAACTCTCTGCACCTGCCTGTCATCCATCTAGTTCACCTTCTGCCTGACAACATCCCATAAACCGCCCCCTCCCACGTGTCTCAGAAACCCTAATTAAACATGTAGTTACATGTTTCAGAGTCACCTTTATCTGAAACAGCCTATAGTCTGAGAAAGACAAGCTGTTTTTAATTCTTCTGGAGTCAGACTCGTGACCTTGGTGCTGCTGGAATCCAACACCAGATACACCAGCAGAGATTTAACAGTGATTTCTCACTGGTTAAAAAAACACCTTTTACAGCTTAAATCAATAATCCTCCATTATTTCTTAGGCTGTAAACGGACAGGAAGTAGACGGGGAGCGCCTCACTTTACTCTTTATTTAACCTGATATCAGAAGAGGGTTCATGCAGATCAGAGTATGATGTAAAATAACTGAGCTTAAGTGATTTCAGGACAGAGCGGTTGAAAATAACGGATAACATTAAACTAATTAACATCTGAGAAATACATGGAAATGATTCTACCAAAAATGGCACATTTGTACATTATGATGTTGGGCAATTTAGTTCAATTGCAAATGTCTGATGCACAAAGATGATACCATTTAAATGTGGAGGTTTAGCATCATTAAATCTGGAGCCACATTAAAAGCCAAGTGTAAACACACCCAAGACTTGAAATCAGATTACTTCAACAACCTCAGGTGCTGTGGTGTAAGTGCATCCAGAGGCAACCGCAAGCCTCTCAAACACTGTAGAGAATCTTATTGTTCCACAATAAACAGTTTCCTCTGAGATCAGTAACGACCCCGCCTTCCCTGGACTCCCCAGTTCATCTCCTCACATGATCCTGATGGATGGCCTAGTGGTTGGGGTGTTGGTCCTGTAATCAGAAGGGTTAGGGTTCGAATCCCAACTGCTAGTGCCAGCGCTAAGGTTTGTGTGAGTAAGGTGACACCCCCCTATGTATGTGACAAAGGATCTTCGTCTTCTTCAGGTAAACACGGAGTTCCGGTGTAATGAAATGCACACACTCAGCTGCTTGTTGTGTAAGAGCCTATTTTGCACCAAAGACGTATGATTAGGTGCAGATTAAAAATGCAGGGATTAAATCAGGTTACAGTCCAGATACACTTGAAACGACCGAGCGTAAGTGATGGGTCTGATCGAAGAGTTCACACTGGATGACCTTTTCCTCTTTTACTGAGCATTCCACACTGCTGTTTTCTCACAGGAGTATATTTGGATAATATAAATAGTTAATGTGTGTAATATTTATCGTAGAACCTGTTGACTGTGTACAACTGGATGGTTTCACCTGCTTGTTATTCATTCGGGTTGGGTGGTGTGTGTGGGGGGGTGTAGGTGGTCACATTATTCATGCTGGATTCTGTTCGGCCTGTTGGTCTGTCAGAGGCTCCAGGTTGCCCTACTTTACTAATGAGAATGAATGAATCCTGCTCTTCCTGTAATTTCTTTATGGCAGAGTCTTGGCTCAGGCGGCATCTCAGTCATGCACTATATCCCAAACAGACTGACTGGAGAGGCCAAGAAAGGTTCTGCTGATTTACTCTGGCCGGACTTCTGGACGCTCTTCCTGCTCTTCCTGCTCTCCCTGTTCAAGCCATGTTTTTCCTTGAAAGAATTTCCAATTTTAGCAGTTTAATACGAGGGATAATCCTCGTATTAAAACGTTCCTCCTGTGACTGTCACTAAACTTGGTTTGTGTCTGAGGAAATGTGAAAGTGCTATTCTGTGTGTGTGTGTGTGTGTGTGTGTATCCTCAGTATCAGCAGTTGGTAGAAACTTTTAGGGCTTAATGTTTGGGTCAGATAATCCTGTTCGACTCTGCATGACCAGTGAGGTCTGCAGAAAAATCCAGTAAAGTGTGTGTGTGTGTGTGGGGGGGGGGGGTCTGTGTGAGTCAGCTGGAGGAAATGTTTAGAACACACTGAGGATGAGAAGTGAGGGGGATTCTAATTATCACATCATAATATCACAGTACAGCCCTGCATGTATGTGTATGAGTCTGTGTGTACGCATGAGTGTGAGTGTGTGTGAGTGAGAGCATTATTCTGTGTGTATTTCTCCATAGCTGCCTGTGTGTGTGTTCTTTTTTTTATCCTGATTGGTTTTAGCCACACTAGAAGTTTAGGATCATGATACAATGATGGGGAAATAAAGACAGAAGCTCAGTTCGTCCCTGTTCCACTGATAGGCTTTAATGGCTGTAAATAATGCAGCTGAAGGAGTGTGTGTACTTCTAATCCATCGCAGTGTATGGTGTGTTGAGAGTGAATGTGCGTGTGAGTGGTGTGATGAGGGCGAATGAGTGGTGTGATGAGGGTGAGTGAGTAGTGTGATGAGGGTGAATGAGTGAATGAGTGGTGTGATGAGGGTGAATGAGTGAATGAGTGGTGTGATGAGGGTGAATGAGTGGTGTGATGAGGGTGAATGAGTGGTGTGATGAGGGTGAATGAGTGGTGTGATGAGGGTGAACGAGTGATGTGATGAGAGTGAATGAGTGGTGTGATGAGGGTGAATGAGTGAATGAGTGGTGTGATGAGGGTGAATGAGTGGTGTCATGAGGGTGAACGAGTGGTGTGATGAGAGTGAACGAGTGGTGTGATGAGGGTGAATGAGTGAATGAGTGGTGTGATGAGTGAATGAGTGGTGTGATGAGGGTGAACGAGTGGTGTGATGAGGGTGAATGAGTGAATGAGTGGTGTCATGAGGGTAAATGAGTGAATGAGTGGTGTCATGAGGGTGAACGAGTGGTGTGATGAGGGTAAATGAGTGAATGAGTGGTGTGATGAGGGTGAATGAGTGAATGAGTAGTGTGATATGAGTGAATGAGTAGTGTGATGAGGGTGAATGAGCGAATGAGTGGTGTGATGAGGGTGAATGAATGAGTGAAGGTGATTGAATGAGTGAGTGGTGTGACTAGGACGAGTGTGCAAGTGGCGTGACGAGGGTGATCGTGTGTGGAGGGGCATGACGAGGGCGATTGGGTGTGCGGGTGCCATGACGAGGGCGATCGAGTGTGCGAGTGGCGTGGTGAGGGTGATTGGGTGTGCAGGTGGCATCACGAGGGCAATCGTGTGTGGGGGTGGCATGACGAGGGCGATTGGGTGTGCGGGTGGCATGACGAGGGCGATTGGGTGTGCGGGTGGCATGACGAGGGCGATCGGGTGTGGGGGTGGCGTGACGAGGGTGCATGAGTGAATGAGTGGTGTGGCGAGGGCGATCGGGTGTGTGGGTGGCATGACGAGGGCGATCAGGTGTGCGGGTGGCGTGACGAGGGCGATCAGGTGTGGGGGTGGTGTGATGAGGGCGATCGGGTGTGGGGGTGGGTTGACGAGGGTGAATGAGTGATGTGATGAGGGCGATCGGGTGTGGGGGTGGCGTGACGAGGGTGAATGAGTGATGTGATGAGGGCGATCAGGTGTGCGCGTGGCGTGACGAGAGCGAGCAGGTGAGCGGGTGGCGTGACGAAGGCGATCGGGTGTGGGGGTGGCGTGATGAGCGTGCATGAGTGAATGAATGGTGTGACGAGGGCGATCGGGTGTGGGGGTGGTATGACGAGGGCGATCGGTTTGTGGGGAGTGTGTGAGGGTGTGTGTGGAAACTGGGACGGTGCAGTTTATGGAAGGCTGGGAGTTTATGATAAAGTGTGTGTGACTTGCTTGTGGGGTTGGTTGCAAAAAACCCACTCCTCAAGAAAGACCACTTTACATTTTGAATGAGCCAAAAAACACTAACTGTTCTATGGTAAAGCTGGAGAAGGTGTTCTTATCAGATGGAACTGTCTGGTGTCTGCACCAAACAGTACATCTGGCAGAAAGCCAACACACCTCACATCCAACGAACACCACACCTACAGCACAGCACAGAGAGTGGAGCATCCTGGGGTGGGGGGAGCAGTGTGTTTGGAGGAGTGTGTGTGTAAGGGAGCAGTGTGTTTGGAAGCAGTGTGGGGCGTCAGTGTGTGGAGAGAAGCAGTGTGTGTGGGTAGCAGTGTGTTTGGAAGCTGTGTGTGGGAGCATTGTGTAAGGGAGCAGTGTGTGTGTGGGGGGCTGTGTGTAATGGAGCAGTGTGTGTGTGGATGGTACCTTGTTCAAGGGTATCTCAGTGGTGCAACTGACAGTCCTGGGATTCAAACCGACGAGCTGATTGTTTACCATTTTACCATTTTACCCATTTAATTTTGTGGGATTTTTGGAAAGTTGGTGGATTTTTCCTTTACACTACTTCTCCATTGGACGACCATCTGAAACCATGGAAACCACTGAACCGTGCTTCAGTGAGACGAATCCACATGGATCAGCGCTCAGTGCTGCGCAGTAGTGGATCCACATGGCCTTCCCTTAGAGAACATCCCCATTCCTCCTCCCAGCAAGACCAGTCCGGCTCCAGCGCGCGGAGGAGAGGAGAACCTGCTCATCCAGCTCCACACGCCGACAGAAACCACACACCGGGCAGTGTGTGGACACGGGAGACCTGTGGAAACTTCTTCCTCCTGTTCTCTCCCCTCAGGGCGCGCCTGGAGGACCAGCCCGGCTCCGGGGGATGAGGAGGTCCGGGCGGACACTTAGGGGTTAACCGGAGCGGCTGGAGGAGGCAGGCGGGCGCACGGTGGAGCTGGAGCGGTTCGAAGGAGCGGCTGGACAGAGCTTCTTCTTTGGCAGGATTTATCTTCAGTTCTGGGTTTACTGGGGTCAGTCGGTGAGAGCAGCGTCCAGCGGCAGAACCTGGCCGTGTTTGTTTATTTATTTATTTATTTATTTATTTATTTATTTATCTCTCTCCTCCACTGTGGCGAATAACACGACTGTCGCTGAAGATGTGGAGATAAAGGGAAGAGGATTGGAAGTAAGGGGAAGTTGGGACGTGCTGTGGACTCTGGAGAGGGAGAGTAGCAGGAGGTGCTGAGGAGCAGGAGGTGCTGATGAGGAGAAGGTCCTCCTCACCTGGAGAGGGGTACCAAAATTTATAAGCACGCTCTCGGATGCCAGAGGATCGAGCCGCCGTATCTGAACCGCTGCTGACTGTGGAGATCACCTTCACAGGTAAGATCTGGGCGTTTACCTGCTGTGCGCGCGCTGGAGGGTCCGTGTCTCCGTGCTGGCGGGGTCCGGGGGCGGGGAGCTCCGGGCTGCACCTGTTGGAGCCCCGGACCAGGACTGGCCGGGAGGGTGAAATGATTAAAACACAGAAACACAAAGGACCTCTGATTCCGCTGCTGCCTCGGTCTGAGCCGTTATGGATCATCTCGATTTGATCCTGATCTCGATCTGATCCTGATCTCGATCTGATCCTGATGGTTTCCTCGGGTCTCACCTGTGGTGCTGTATGTGTCCAAACTGAATTTTCACTTTGAGTTCTTTTTAATTTAATGGATGTATTTGACACCCCATCGCTACAGAGGCGCATTCTCATCTGTGTTGCCGTGTACCAATAAAACGTGTCTGTTTTTAATTGTTTTAATTATTTGTGTGTGTGTGTGTGTGTGTGTGTGTGTGTGTGTGTGTGTGTGTGTGTGTGTGTGTGTGTGTGTGTGTG
>JBBPDC010000002.1:6203335-6213727 GCA_037974485.1 Hemigrammopetersius urotaenia
ACCGTACCGAACCGTGACCCCAAAACCGAGGTACGTACCGAACCGTGACATCTGTGTACCGTTACACCCCTAGTATTTAGAATAGTAGGTAGTAAGTAAGTAGCTGGCTTGGTAAGGCTGGGTAAGGCTCTTCAAGTTCCCTTAAAAATGACCAGAAAGGTTCTTAAAAAACAAGTGCATAGAGGAACAACTCTTGGTTTCCTAAAGAATCTGTCAACTGAGTGCTTTTAATTGAATTCTTTACAAAACTGTTTACGAAAAGATGTCTTTTTCGGAACCAAAGAGTGAGATTTGAGCAAATAAAATAAAGGTGATTCACAGAATAGTCTGATTTATGGTTATTAATATAAATGGAAAACAAGTGCAGATGTTTCTAGCCTGGTGTGCTGCGTGATTAGTTAAGTAATTAACTTCCCACCATCCTCTGGTGAATAAAAATACTGAACAGGTTCAGTTAACGTCATTTATCCTCTCAAGATTACAAAAAAAAGATCTGAGTGACTCTGAAAGAGGACTCATTATATGGGCACAGGAGGCAGGAGCTGCAGTCACAAAGCTAGAGTAGGGACAGCCATTAAAGTGATGTCTGCATTTAAATCTGTGGGAAAGAGGTAAGTAAAGAGGGCTGTTGCCGAATGGGAAGGGAACTTGGTGGTTCTTCAGTGTCACTGCATTCTGGCACCTTTGGTTTTAAGAGTACAGTTTTTTCCCTTCATAAAGATTTCAGAGAAAACTGTGTATTGTGTGAATGTCTGTTTGTCCGTGTGTTTCAATGAGAAAGGAACTGTGTGATGTTCCAAGAATCCCTGTATGAGATGCAGCGTATATGTGGTGTGTTGCTCTGAGGCGTGTAACTGGAAGCACAGACCAAATTCGGTGCCAAAACAAACAGAGATGTGAAACCTGAGACTGCTGTTGGACCTGTAAGAGGGATATTTGTGCAAGCTCTGCGTTTAATTCGAGAAGACAACTTAAATAATCCAATTGTGCAGTTTGAAACCAGTAATCCACGGAAATAGTATTTACAGTTCAAGTAAACATAAATTGTTGGGTAATCACAGAGGCATTAGTGTGGTTTATGCAATAGAAGTCCAGGGCACCTAATGGATAACATACATCTTCATGCTTTGAGTCCCCAGGTAGCAGTGATTCATTCACTTATGATGCATCATATTCCGATGAGCATCCGGCATAACAGTAAATGCAGGTCCCTTATCAGAGACTTCGTCCAGTGGACGGCAGCACAGTGACGCAATCGCAGGACTGGTGCAGACCTTCAGAAATATAAGGTTGGAACTGATTGTAAACACTGATTGAAAATACACACTGATGTGCCGATAAACATTGGTGTGAGACCCAAAGCCACTGTGCTGGCTCATGTGCCAGGTGCCGATCTCCTGCCGGTAATACAAGCACTAAATTGGTGTATGCTTCGCAATGGCTCCTCTAATTGCACACATACAGGCCAGTCATCTGAGTCCCCTGATAGAGTTCAGGGCAGCAGCACTTCATCAGAGAGAGGGCTAGGTTTGTTTTGTGTAATTCTATATTGAGGCCTGATGCAATTCTGCTTATTGGGTCACTTTTGGTTCAATTGGAATTTTTTTTGTGTTTTGTTCAGGTCTCTCTCTCTCTCTTTCTCTCTCTTTCTCTCTCTCTCTCGCTCTCTCTTTCTCCTGCTCTCTCTCTCTCTCTCTCTCTCTCTCTCTCTCTCTCTCTCTTTCTCTGCATCTTCAAGGGCGGGAGCTGCTATTTCAGACAGTGGAAAAGTACTGGCAGTGAGAGCCATGCAGTGGGCTGCCCTTTGTTCATTGTGGCCTCAGAGCTCCAGCAAGCAACAGCAGCAGCTCTCTTCCAACACAATCAACTACCATCCACCTATTAATACTATTTATTTATTGTTTCAATTATATAGCCTTCTGTGACTCGGCATTAGCGTGTAACAAAAAAGAGCCAACTTTAATGTGACTTAATGCCCAAAGATTAAACAAGCTAGCTGGGCGGTACACACTTTTGCAGTCACATGGGCTGTATGAGGGAAGAACTGCATTTAAAACGAAGGTCATTTTTTGGGAAACAGTGAAGGAGTTCCTGGATTAGTATTAATAGTTGACTTTCTAATGTGGAGAGTCGTAAAAGATTAGCTTTAGATCTTGATTCTCATCACGCAGTCAAGATGACAAACCTCACCACACATTAAATTGTTTGATTAATATGAAATATAACATTGATTGCTTTTATCACATGAAAATCAGAAACATCACATGATTTTTATGTCCAGGCTTTAAATATAATGTTATTGAATTTCCGAAAGCAATAAATGCATTCTGATTCTGTTCACTCTGTTCACTGATGAGAACAAATACTGAACAGGTTCAGTTAACGTCGATTTTCCTCTCAAGATTACAAAAAAGATTTGAGTGACTCTGAAAGAGGACTCATTATATGGGCACAGGAGGCAGGAGCTGCAGTCACAAAGCTAGAGTAGGGACAGCCATTAAAGTGATGTCTACATTAAAATCTGTGGGAAAGAGGTTAGTAAAGAGGGCTGTTGTGGAATGGGAAGGGAAATTCAGTGAGTCTGAATCTCATGAATGAATGAGATCATTCATTCAGGTGAGTGAGAGTGTCAGTACAGGATGTATCAACAAGAATAGTCTGTCTACAACTACAAAGGGAGAGATACACTATATGGACCAAAGTATTGGGACACACCTGTTTTTCAGGGTCTGGGCTAAGCCTCTTAATTCCAGCGAAAGACAATCTTAATGCTTCAGCAGACCAAGAGATTCTGGACAACGCCATGCTTCCAACTTTGTGGACCCAGTTTGTGGAAGAACCTTTTCTATTAAAGCATGACTGTGTCCCAGTGCACAAGGCGAGCTCCATAAAGACATATGGTGGGTGGTGGTAGCTCAGTGGGTAGGATACTTGCCTCCAGACCATGAGGTCATGGGTTCGAATCCTACCTTCAGCATACTTCCACTGGGTCCCTGAGCAAGACCCTTAACCCCAAGTTGCTCCAGGGAGACTGTCCCTTGTAGTTAGGGAATGGAAGTCGCTTTGGATAAAAGCGTCTGATAAATGCCATAAATGTAAATGTACATAAATATACTATTTTCTAGGGCATGCAGTGCCACTTATGTAACTTTTCACCACACCCTGATCGAAGCAAATTTGGAATGTGTCATTTGATTTGGCACTGATGTTTAACCGCAACTGTCAAAACAACTCAACCCTGGTACACCATGCAATTGGAAGGGTGTGGTGTTGAATCTCAGGACTGACAGTGGCACCGCTGAGGTACCCTTGAGCAAGGTATGGCTGGAGGAGTTCAGTGTGGAAGAACTTGACTGACACACACAGAGCCCTGACCTCAACCCCATCCAGCGCCTTTGGGATGAACTGGAACGTGCTTGACCTCATAAATGCTCTACAGCAGGGGTCTCAAACTCCGCTCCTGGAGCACTGTTTGATGTTTCCCCTCCTCAAACACATTCACTAAACCTGACAATTAACTGGTGAACCAGTTGTTTCTGCCCAGGGAAATCACCAAAACCTGCTGGACCATGGCCCTCCAGGACCGTGGAATCCAGGACCGTGGAATCTTTCTTCTGGAAAGCCTTTCAAGAAGAGTGGAAGCTGTTATTGCTGCAAAGGAGGACCAACACCATATTAAATGTGTTTGAATGCAATGTCTTTAAAGTCGCTGTTGGTGTAATGGTCAGGTTTCCCAATACTTTTGTCATATAGTCTGTTATAGTGAGGCTGCAGTGAATAAACCCTTCATTAGTACGACAAACAACCATGAAAGATTTCAGGGAAAAAACAAACCACAAAGAACGATATGATCCCCATGAGCACCAAGCGGGTGCTGTGGTTCTCTCATGGTCTGGGGGACATTTTGCTGCCATGGTTTGATCCATTTGCCACCCTAGAAGAAAAAATCATGGCAGATCAATGTAAAGTTATTGATTTATCACCCGAAACCTCTTATGAAACATGTCTATCCTAATAAGAGTGGTCTCTTGTTGGAAGACCGAGCCCCATCCACGAGGGTTTACTGAAAGGTTTGATGCTGAAAATGACGTAAAATCATATGCTCTGGCCTTCGCGACCACCAGATTTTAGGCTCTTCACCCAACTGAGAAAATACCTTTTGAATGACTTGAGATCCAGGCAGCAGAATCTATGCCAAGGCCAGTCAAAGTCCTTTTGCTGACTCACTTTTGGTTTTTTTAACATTTTATTTGTAACCTGCCCATATATGTATACAATCAACATCTGTGTCTTATCCTCAGCTCAGTCAGTAATATCAGATGTAATGATGGATACATTTATGAGCCAAAGGAGGAAGCTGTCATTTGGAAAAAAGAAAGAAATTAATTACTTAGGTGACCTTGGCATGTGTTTTGTAGGTCAAATTCTTGCCCATTTTGTCTGATTAGACCTCCAGATTCAAGAAGCAAAGGCTTGTAATGGTATTTATGCACTGTGAGGCCACAGAGCACTCTGTTGTTGCAGAAGGGGTGCTGTGTTGCAACACCCGTAAAGCAGTTTGGGATTTTAATGCTTTTTACAAGGATTGATGTCAGAGGAAGGACACTTGAACTCAAAGCCCTCTAACAGTTGGTCAACATTCCTGGTGTCTGCTGAGAAATTGAATCAACAAAAAAAGGATAAAACCCAGCTCTCGTTCAGCTTCGTTCGGGCATGTTGCACCACCGCAACTGCAATTAGTGCTACATTTTAATAATATGCTATTTTCTAGGGCATGCAGTGCCACTTATGTAACTTTGCACCACACCCTGATTGAAGCCAAATTTTAATGTTTCTTCAATTGATTTGGCACTGATGTTTAACCGCAACTGTCAAAACAACTGACAATCCCACGGGCTAAACAAACAACCCTTTCACGTCTGGTTAAATTCACCTTAATGGTAGAATAGAATTTACTACCATGTACATGCATGGGGCTCCAGAAATTGCAGAGGTCCACTGTTGATTCC
Source organism: Hemigrammopetersius urotaenia (assembly GCA_037974485.1). NCBI lineage: Eukaryota > Metazoa > Chordata > Actinopteri > Characiformes > Alestidae > Hemigrammopetersius > Hemigrammopetersius urotaenia. The sequence goes on from JBBPDC010000002.1 coordinate 6,208,345, forward strand.
ATAAATAACCTGAATGATTTTTGTATATTTTGACACAAATAGATGCTGTAACAGCTCCTGCCTAGCTGGAATGGAAACTTAATTGGCCCATTGTAGATTAGACCCCTTCCCCGCCCCCGTCGATGAAGAGGTAACTGAAACTAATGTAGGACCATTCGGCATCAGTTTGGTTTCAAACATGCTTTGGATTAATTTTTATTTCATTGGGTGAGACTATAATCCTTGTTCGGGGGGGCGGGCAGGTATGAATTCTTTATTATAAACCTTAGCGCTCATTAATATTTCACCCCATGGACTGCAGAACCAGAGGACTTACCCACATTCACTGTGCTGCCAGGAGTAATAAAGTCTGTCTCTGTCTCTTTAAATAAAATGTATTTATTTAGTAAACAGAATAAATATAGTAAAAGGTGACACAAACCCATCCATTCCCGAAAGTGTGTAGGTTAGCGTACATGAGTGTGTGCAACAAAATGCTGGACAAAAATTAAAAACATGTGTAACGCCAAACTTTCCCTGATCAAAACACTTCCTCTCAATCTCAGGCCATGAGCTGAAGCTCTGCTGCTCACACAATGCAAACTGGATTTTGCCAAGATAGAATCCATGATTGTAGTCCTCTCATTCACTTACAGTTGAACGTTTCTTAATAAAAACACCTTTGGCACCTTCAGCAGACACTAGACAGTGCTTGTAAGAGACCTATGTATAAATAAACCAAAACTAACAAAATACTATATATATATAAATATAAATAACCATGTTACATAAATGGTATACGTTGATATGCATGTCACTGAGTGAGAAGTATTTGATCTCCTACAACCCAGACAAACTTTTGGCTCCCAGACTGGCTGTGTGTCTTTATTGCATACAGATTACATTCAATCTATCAATTATTTCTGAGTGATTGAAAAACTTTGTCTTTCTTAATGTACATACCTGACAAAGTCCAAGAGGAGCATAATTGGGTAATTTGCTGAGTCAGGGTGCTAGACAAAGCAGAAAGAAGGGCCTAGTGGACAATCCCTGGCTTGTATCTGATGCATTCACATTCAAGTAAGTCAGCTAGATGCACTTTACCAAGGGTGGCAAAACTTTCTGTATTGTCTCACCCCCAAAATATCTAAATATAACCTGGATAATGTTGAGTGTCATTACAGAACCTGGGTATGTGATACGAATCATCCTACCATGTTCATCATGAAGCATCACTGGCAGGTTAGCGATCGTGATCCACCTCTTTGTCAGCAAAATCTTATTTCGCCACCCCTTCGGCCTGGTACACCCTGCAATCAGACGGTTGTGGTGTCGATTCTCAGCACTGCCAGTGGCACGCCCGAGGTACCCTTGTGTAAGGTATCGTCGCCATACACTGTTCACTTGGTGAAGGGATTAAATACAGAGAACAAATTTTGTGGGGCCACTTTACTTTACTGTACTTTACTTTACTAAACAATGTATTTGTGACTGGACTGAAGCTGGGGGTGGTCCTAAACCAAACATCCTTGTGCCTCTAGGTTTGCTATGACAGAACAGCACTGGAAATGAGAGAGTAATAAAGTAACAGGTTGATTACATAACTGATACAGGCCTTAAAGGCCCATCCTTCAGTTCTGCAAAGACGAGGGAGAAACATGCATCCAGTGAACAGATCATTTATAGCATGACAGAGAATCAGTCAGAAACAATTCCTGAAAAGTGCAGACACCACATAACCCGTGATTGTTCTTTTCCACGATTTGCATTCCCTTTTTTCAGTCTCAAAACCAAGAAGGAGAACCACAGCATGAATGGTGAAAATAGTGAAAGTTAAAGAAAAACTTCCTTGCTGTTACATTGCTGTCATCTCTTTGAACCTTCATCTGAAGTTCACTTTCCAAAGTAAAATACGGAAATTTTAAAATGTTAGTAAGGTATTGCTAACAGTCAATCAAGCAAAGCTGTCTTCACAGCCCTATCAAATTTTATTTTGATTAAAATACAAAAGAAACAATATTACATTTGTTTATTGGTTATGTGGCTTTTTCTGTGCATTTTACATGTGGAATGAACCAGTAAAATTACTTGAAATACAGTTAGGAACAAATTCTGTGTCTCCTGTGCGGTTTCCCTATTAGAGATACAAGTGTTTGTTATTTAAAGACCCCCCTAGCCAGCCCTTTTGTCCACCAGTCATTGGTCAATCATGAAGTAATGTAAACCTGTCAGATCCAGGCACACTGGAGTGCAAAGACAGCAGAAAAACAGCATAGCTGGTGGACCAGTCCTGCTGGTCACATACACTGATGAACACCGCTGCCTGTACTAATTATGCACCACCCAAGGAACCCAAACATGGATTCCACTCATTCCCAGAATTCCATATGGGCGGCTGGTAAATCTGTCCTCCAACGGGCCAGAGATTATCGTCCTAATGGAATCATTCCATGGAGAAGCATCTGAATGGGAAAAGGAAATATTTACGAGCATCAGGCGAATAGAGGCTTTAGGGATGGGGGTTTGGGTAAAGCGCTAGTGACAGTGGAGCTAGCTTCGGTCGCAGGGTGCTGCTGTTGTGAAACCACTGAGGCCACCAGCAAGGTTGTAAGGTGTTGTAGAAAAAACCTTTCTCTCACTCTCTGTTGGTTGCAGAGCTTGTGGTTTATTCTCTTTTACAAAGAGTGGGTTCCTATCACACAGCCCTTTGTCAGCGAAATCTTATGTCACCACCCCTTCGCCCGGTACACCCTGCAATCAGAAGGTTGTTAATACCATGGGGCACCGAGTAAGACGTGTCATAAAATGACATTGAATTATTGTTTAATAATGCAAATATTTGTAATAAATTCATATAATCACTAAAATGTTCAAATGAATGTGTTTGTAAATCATTTTAGCAGCTGACACTATACTTTATACTGAGCTAATGTTGTACTGTTTGTATGTATGTATCATTTATTAAATCCTTTAAATCTTGATTGGTCTGTCTTCTTCTGCATTCCCCTCCATTGAAAAGCGGGCACTTTTTCATTTATACTGAATAAACTAAGTACGGTAAACACACCAGTAAAAAATTGATGTATTGTCTATCTATACATTTAATTGTCATTCAAATAAATGGACTTTAATAATTTGGAGTTTCTGTGGGAATTTGTCCCCAGTCATTCATTTCAAAGCACTGATGTTGGACGAGAAGGTCTGGATCACAATCTCTGTTCGAGTTCATCCCAAAGGTGCTGGATGGGGTTGAGGTCAGGGCTCTGTGTGACCAGTCAAGTTCTTCCACACTGAACCCCTCCAGCATGTCTTTATGGAGCTCGCTTTGTGCACTGGGACACAGTCATGCTGGGATAGAAAAGGTTCTTCCCCAAACTGTGTCCACAAAGTTGGAAGTATAACGTCCTGGTCTGTCTAAGCATTAAGATTGTCCTTCACTGGAAGTAAGAGGCCTAGCTAAAACCCTGAAAAACAGGTGTGTCCCAATACTTTGGTCCATATAGTGTGTATCCCCTCCTGAATGATCCTAGCTGTGCTGTTCAGAAGCACTTTATCAGAGACACTTGTCCGAAGCATGCTCTGTTCTCCCACCCTTTCTCTGATAGTTGAGCTGAACTTGTTGTCAAAGCCAGCTGAGCCCTTGTGTTTCAAGTGGCTCTAAATAACAGTTGTCTGTGGTCACCTCTCCCATGCACACATTCAGTTTATACGCAAAAAACGGTCTGAGATCAGTACTCTTATTCTGAGAATACATGAGAAAAGTCAATTTTTGCAAACCTCATCGGTAAGAAGAGTGTCGTTTGAGAGGGTTGTAGCACTAAAAATAGACAATTATGAAATCATCTCCTTGGCCAAAGGGTTATCATTCCGTTGGCTTGATATCTGAAATGTCACAAGGAAAAGCTTTTGACATTTAGTAGCTTTCCCTGCCCTCTCAGTGAACGTCTTCAGGGTAATTACAGAACCGTCTGGTAATCCTGAATAGCAAGCAGTACACAAAGCCATCCCAAATGCACTGGTCACTATCTCACATTTTATATGAGGTTTTACATTTATTACATTTATGGCATTTAGAAGACACTTTTATTCCAAAGTGACTTCCATTCCCTAACTACAGGGGCAAGTCTTGCTCAGGAACCCAGTGGTGGTGCTGAAGGTAGGATTCGAACCCAAGACCTCTTGGTCCAGAGGCAAATATCCTACTCACTACGCAGCTCCACTTCTAACAACACCCAAAGAGCTTGACTCATTGTCCATCATGAGATACCAGTTTGTCCGTTTAGAAATGTAAAATGATATCCCGCTACTGTTGCCGGCCATGAGGAAAATGGTTAAGATTACAGATGCCTTACCGTTACAGAGTCATACCCATTTTTGCATGACTGGTCACTTTGTTGTCGGAGAGATACTGGAAATACTGTAGTCACAACACTGCTGACTTATCTCACATGTTAAGGGGGTGGAGGGGGAAGAGAGAGAGAGAGAGAGAGAGAGAGAGAGAGGAAATATGAGTATGTTTAATTATATGGTCATTTTGATCTCTTACACCAACACAAAGCGATAAACAGATCAGATGATCCGACTAAATATTATTGACATGTGACTGTGACTGTTCCTGATACAGCCTTTACACGTATATCAGCTTTACACAATGGAAACAAAGACAAACAGTCTGGTATTGAATATGAAATGAATGCCCTTTTAAATGTTAAAAGTTTAAGATTAAATCGGTGCCCTTTAAAAACAGTTCAATGAGCACATCAGATAAATGGCAAGTGAACAGAAGCTGTTCTTTAATAGCAAGAATTTATTTGCGAGTGATTTGTGTAGTTTGCTTGAGGGAAGATACTGGATTAAGTGTGCAGGGTGTGACAGGTCTAGTTAAATCCTATTAGTACGCCTTGTGGTATAATGAATGTACAGATTCCAGGGGAGGGCAGCAGTCTTTGAGGCCTTTGTTACAAGACACTGCAGCCTTTTCTGTGTTTGTATGCCTGTCCACAGAGACAGAAAATGTCAAGGTATTCTCTACAATGGATGTGTATTTCTAGATTTCAATGGGTCTTTCAGCTCCAAATTCCAGATTTGGATTCATTGGTGTTAATGTTATTTTGGCATTGCATTCAAATGCATAGACTTTAATATAACGTTGGTCCCCCTTTATAGCTGCAACAGTTTCCACTCTACTTGGAAGACTTTCCACAAGTTTCTATGGGAATTTGTGCTCATTTATTCTGTAGAGTAGAGCTGATGTCGGATGAGAAGGTCTGGATCACAATCTCCATTCCAGTTCATCCCAAAGGTGCTGGATGGGGTTGAGGTCAGGACAGTCAAGTTCTTCCACACTGAACTCCTCCAGCATGTCTTTATGGAGCTTGCTTTGTGCTCTGGGACACAGTCATGC
>JBBPDC010000002.1:6224189-6234192 GCA_037974485.1 Hemigrammopetersius urotaenia
AGAGAGAGAGAGAGAGAGAGAGAGAGAGAGAGAGAGAGAGAGAGAGAGAGAGAGAGAGAAAGAGACAGAGAGAGAGATAGAGAGAGAGAGAGAGAGACAGAGAGAGATAGACAGAGACAGAGAGAGAGAGGGATGAACCAATGCATGTCTGGGCATGAAAATGCTAATTGTCTCCTGAGGATTTGAATGCATTTTAATCGTCCATCGGAAAACAACATGCTCCAACACATGCACACTTATCCACTCCTTCACAAATACAGTCACAATCACACACCTGGGGCTGAAACATGTTCAGGAAGTCTCTTTAGCAGCTTCACTGGGATGAGGCCTGGCTGTGTTCGTTTAGCAAATTATTTTGTCGTTTTAGAACGAATCCAGTTATTTATCATGTGTGTTTTGCTGCAAGTGTCTGTTGGCTAAGTTAGCTAATGTAAGTTAATGTTACAGTGCTTAGTTAGCCTAATAATCCCCACTGAAATCTGCAGCATTGGAGCTTCTTTCTGGGAGGAGCAGCCCAGTCTGAACAAAGGCTTGTGTTTTTATTGCACAGTATACATTTTATTTAGTATTTTTTTAAAAAGATTTGTAAAGTTTTTAAAGTGACCATTTGTCATACATGAACCCACCACAGTGTAAACAGCACAAAAGTCTTCCTCTGCATTTAACCCATTCACCAAGTGAAGCAGCAGGCAGACAGAAACACAGCACCAGAGGAGCAACGTGTGAGGATGGTATCTCAGTGGTGCCACTAGCAGTCCTGGGGTTCAAACCCAAATCTTTCTGATTGCAGCAGCAGCTCCCTAAACACCATTAATACTTTTGCTTCATATTTTTGCAAGTGTGCTTAAGAACTGAGTGATGCGCCATCGTCCTGTCTTCACATACCTGGACTACGTTTCTCTGGGGGAAAAAAGGGAAAACTTCTAATTTACTGTTGCCACAGTTTCTTTATCTTCACGTCCTTCCCCTCCTCTCTTTTCAGAAAAAATACTCTTAAATATTTTGTCTCCTCCTCTCCACACGTGCTACCACAGCTCAGTTTTACCTCTCATAATTTTTTTGTTAGCCTGCCTCAGTTTCCTGTCACACTGCAGAAAAACCGAACAATAGTTTTATCCAGACCAAGACCATTTTTAGGACCATGGACCAAGGCACCTTTCACACCTGCTAGTTTTGTTCAGACTAAACTGAAAAGTCAGTAAATCCAGACCAACAGAGGTGCATCTTTACTGTAGGACGCAACCAATACCACCATGGCTGGTATGAGTGAGCTGTCAGTATCTTGGCAATTCTACGATGCATAAATGTCTTCAAAGCATGTCTCAAACATGACTGGTGCAATAATCGATTATCAAGACACTGGTATACGAGACAGTCTGACAGTAAGGCATCAAGACAACTGCCTTCCATTTTAGGACAATAGATATAGAGGTCTCTATCTCTCTCTTGCTTTCTCTCGCTATATATTTCTCTCTCTCTTTTTCAGAGCTTGACCTATTGCTAGGTAACAGGTCAAGCTCTGGGATCTAAATAATTTTGGTTCTCTCTCTCTCTCTCCCTCTCTCTTTCCATCTCCCTCTCTTTCTCTGTCTCTCTGTCTCTCTCTCTCTTTTTCTCCCTCTCTCTCTCTCTCTCTCTCCCTCTCCCTCTCTCTCTGATCCTCCTACCCCCTCACCTCGTTTTGGGAGAGATGGACTGTAATTTATTAGTTTGATACAGGAGCGAGCGGCATTATACAGAGCAGCACCTCTCTGAGCAGCTCATTTGGAATTCACACCCAATCCCATTTCCGGCGCATTCCTTTTGCTATTTCCGAGCCATTCTTCTTTAAATTGACAATCTGAGGCGCTGCGCACACCACCTGAGCCAGCGCTCGCCGTATTCATTTGGGAGCAAAGACATGGCGAGCAGAAAAATCTCACCCAATCCTAAAAGCGCCAGGAACACTGCCATGCCACTTCATCCAAAATCTGTCAGGATAGATCTTGGTTTTTGTCATCCAGGAGGGCTTTAGCTACCCTCATAAAAAACACCATGATATGCATCAGCAGCTACTTACAGAACAAAAGTTGCTTCCTCTAGAAAATCTACCCGGCATCCTCTTAATGGATTCTCATTTTCATGTGCTTTTCCTAAATGGACAGATATAAGCTGGTAATTTGCAGGTGCTGCTCAACAGCTGCTTAGATATTATCAGTTCACCAGACCATAAAACCAAATGCAGTACAGTCAGATTTTACATTTTGGGACACTTGGACACACACATGCATGCACATACTTATACAGGGTCAGAACAAGATATTATACATACTATACGGAGCAGAAGTTTGAACGTTTGAAATCATGGGTTTGTGTCCTGAATGAGCAACAGAACCGATCACATAACATTCAAAAAGCCTCATATTTGTTAAGGTGGAAACTTTGGTATGTAAGTAAAAGTGAACTTTATTGTCATCTCAGCCATATACAAGTGTGCAGAGAGATTAAATGGCAAGGCTCAGGTGTAGCTTAAGTGCAACAGTCATAAGACATTGTGCACCGTAAACAAATAAAAGTAAAATATATCAGTTGAACAAATGTGCACAAAGTATGACCAGTACAGCCAGTACAGCCAGTACAGCCAGTGTAAACAGCATAACTGTATAAAAGGATAGGAAACAAGTGAAAATAGTAGCTTGAGTATACATTCTTAAAGGTTTGGGCTGACAGAATAGACAATACAGCCAGTGTACACAATATAACAGTATAACCAATAGTAGCTTAGGGACTTTTTTGTGCATTCTAAGAAGTGTGCAAACAGTATGAACAATAGAAAGTAACGCATGAACTCACCACACAGTGTGGACTGCTACAAATGAGGGAGCAGTGTGTGGGGACGGAACCATGCTCAAGAGAACTTCAGTGATGACACTAGAGGTCCTAGGATTCAAATCCATGGCATTGCCACCACAGGGGCAAGGCCCTACCCACTGGGCCACAAGGCTGCCCAAACAAACAAGGAACTCTTCACGGTTTTGCATGTCATCCTTGAAAGTGGCCTTTCTGTGATTTATGAATGGTATGTTGCTCAAGAGTTTGATTCCTGATCGCAGGACGAATGCCTTAACCACTAGGCTACCAGATGTTAGACTGTATACACAGTGTAACCGTATCAACAAGTGTGGGGGCTGAGTAGCCTAGTGATTAGGGCATTCGCCCTGTGATCAGAAAGTCCAGGTTCGATTCCCAAGACCGCTGGGCACCGCTGAGGTACCCTGAGCAAGGTACGGTCCCCACACACTGCTCCCCGGGCTCCGTGTTCCTGGCTGCCCCCTGCTTCACTTGGTGAATGGGTTAAATGCAGAGATTGAATTTTGTGCTGTTCACACTGTGTGGTGTGGTGTTGTTCACGTATGACAGAACGGTCACTATCTTTCATTTCATAATAGCAGGTTTGGATTTTTAAGGTTCATGTGCGACTTTCAGTCTATGTATATCTGATAAAGTGGTCGTGCATGAGTGAAACCTTCCTGCCCTGTTATTTCTTAGCCTTGGTTTCCTTCCCTGTTAATTTCTCCAAGCAATGTGCAGCCTTTGCAAGTAACTGCTTATGGTCCATGTTTCCCATGTTACTGGTAACTTCTGGATTATTCTCTTGGCTTCCTAGCCCTTTTTTTTCATTGAGTATTGTGTACTTTCTAGCTCCCCTTTTCTTTCCTCTTTGTTTCTCACTGTGTTATCTGCCTCTACTTTTGAATTTCTCATTACTGTGGAACTGGACTTTCAGAATCAGAAAACTTTACTGATCCTGAAGGAAACTGCATATATTATGACTGCACACACGCAGAGACAAAACATATAAAGTCTAAATAAATAAAAATAAAAAAATCTGTAACCCCCCCTCCCCCAAATGTAACACTATTCTATCTATGCAAATGCTGAGTATAATTACTATATATAATAAAGTGTACAGTGTTCTTAATAGCTGGAACCAGTTTTGCATTTCTGTATATTTTAGTGCACTTTGGAGTTTGTTCCTCATTTATTGAACTACTTTTATCTAATGATATACAGTAACACCCCAATTTTACGCGGATCAGTATTCGTGGATTCAGTCACATGTGCACTTTTTTGAGAACCAAACTCATAGTTTTATGTAGAAATCCCCACAGTAATGTGGAAACTGAAAGTATCTTCCGCTTTTTTTGTTTACATTTTCTTTAAGGGTAATGCATTTAAAATGAAATGAAAGTGTTCTGGGAGCATATTTTGGGGCATATTTATGGGTCACACTATAAAAATAGGCATTTTTACGCTTTTTTTTTTTTTACCAAAACACAACAAAGCAATTTTTCAATATACGCGGGTGCTCTTTGAACCCAACCCCTCGAAAAGCAGGGGATTACTGCAGTATACTCCCCAGAAGTGTTACATAGACTTTCATTAATATTATCATTTAAAAGTCTCATTCTTTAAAATCACATTTATTTTTAGTCTTCTGTAGACCAGAACATTTTGTAAACTGTTTGTAAACATTTGTTTTATTCCATTTCAATGAGATCAGTGATGTTCATCATTTGCCTCTGTATAGGTATCACTATATTCCAGCAATACTGAGGTGTTTGTTCACGTCTTCATAATGAATGGAATGATTCTCATTGCCTCTATATGAAGCATATTTGAAAGGGTAAGACACACATGGAACATGTTCTTTTCTTGTTTATGTTTTTAAGTGAAGTAATTTTCGATTACAGATCGAAAGTAAAGTGGCCCCTGTGTTTATATTAGGGGACATTAACCATAATTGGTCTCACACATACAGTACTATACTCTTTCACCAACACTACCATACACTCTTACATACACTACTATACTCGTTCACCAACACTACTCTTTTAAACTGCCATACCCTTTTTCATACACAGATAATGAATGTAAGACACAATGATAGTGAATATAAGACTCAACGATAGTGAATGTAAGACACAGTGATAGTGAATGTAAGACACAGTGATAGTGAATGTACGACACAATGTTAGTGAATATAAGACTCAGTGATAGTGAATGTAAGACACAGTGATTGGGAATGTAAGACACAAGGATAGTGAAAATAAGACTCAATGATAGTGAATGTAAGACAGTGATAGTGAATGTATGACACAGTGATAGTGAATTTAAGACACAATTATAGTGAATGTAAGACTCGTTGATAGTGAATGTAAGACACGATGATAGTGAATGTAAGACAGTGATAGTGAATGTAAGACTCAATGATAGTGAATGTAAGACTTGTTGATTGTGAATGTAAGACAGTGATAGTGAATGTATGACACAATGATAGTGAATGTAAGACAGTGATAAAGAATGTATGACACAGTGATAGTGAATTTAAGACACAATTATAGTGAATGTAAGACTCGTTGATAGTGAATGTAAGACACGATGATAGTGAATGTAAGACAGTGATAGTGAATGTAAGACTCAATGATAGTGAATGTAAGACTTGTTGATTGTGAATGTAAGACAGTGATAGTGAATGTAAGACACAATGATAGTGAATGTAAGACACAGTGATAGTGAATGTAAGACAGTGATAGTGAATGTAAGACACAATGATAGTGACTGTAAGACACAGTGATAGTGAATGTAAGACAGTGATAGTGAATGTAAGACACAATGATAGTGAATGTAAACCACAATGATAGTGAATGTAAGACACAATGATAGTGAATGTAAGACACAGTGATAGTGAATGTAAGACACAGTGTTAGGGAATGTAAGACACAATGCATGTGTGTCTAAAAGAGAATAGGAGAGTGTAGGAGAGTACAATAGTAAATAAAGGACACTATGACTGTACACGTCATGGATGCATGCTGGGGTGGAGGTAGCTCAGTGGGTAGGATACTTGCCTCCAGACCAAAAGGTCATGGGTTCAGCACCACCACTGGGTCCCTGAGCAAGACCCTTAACCCTAAGTTGCTCCAGGGAGAGACTGCCCCCTGTAGGTAGGAAATGGAAGTCGCTTTGCATAAAAGCGTCTGATAAATGCCGTAAATGAAATGAAATGAAACGAAAGAATGTGTGGTAGTATTTGTGAAAGAGTAGATGATTGTATGTGTGAGACCAAGTATGGATGGCCTCTCACATGTTTAGTATGGTTTAAGACATTATACTTCATACACATTGTAACTGAAAAAATAGATTTTGTGCATTCCTGCAGGGTCTAAAAGAAAGAATAGGTCAGATATGCTTCACATTTGTCAGGTCTTGGCCAGTGGCGGGTAGGGGTCACTGTTTTGGTTTTGTTTTGGGGACTTTTATTTTGACTTTTGTGGATGTTTGTGTCTTGTGTCCTGGTTTCAGGTGTCTTGTGTTTAGTTAAAATGTTTTGTGATTGGTTTCTGTCTGAGTCTGTCTTGTATTTAAGTTCAGTTTATGTGGACCTCTGTGTCGGTCTATCGTCGCATTTTGCGTCACTTTTGCGTTGCAGTTACCCTTGTACTACTCCTGCCTTTCTGTTTATAAGTGTATCGGCCCTCGAGCCAGGTTTGGTTTATGTTTATAAATAAAGAGAAAGAAACCACAGTCATGGATGCCTGCCTCTATAATCATTGGGGTAAAGCACGGCGACATGACAAACGTGACAGCCGTGACAACGTTTAATGACAGAGTCGCGGGCGCGAGCCCACGACTCTGAACTCCCCCGGAGCGTGCAGGAACCGACAGACAGCCAGGAATCCATGCCAACATGAACTTTATTTAAAGAAACAGAATTTAAACAGAAAATAGGCACACAGGCCTCTATAACAGCAAAAACGGGGAGCATGGCAAGGCTCAATATGAGGTGATGGACACATGAGGTTACACAGACAGACACAGGCTTATATACATGGTAACATTAAGGGAAACACAAGGCAGCTGGGGAGCACATAAACAGAAAACAGGTGAGGACAAAAACACGTGACACAAGCAGAACCCAGGAACACATCAAAATAAAAGTCCACAGAACAGAAACAAACAGAACAGGGCAAAATCATGACAAAAACATCAACCAAAAAGCAGTGACCTAGTGACAGTTAAACAAAAAAAGAATACCTGCACAAGAAATGTCTTACTGCATCCCATAAACTGGACAGTGCTGCTGGATAATGCAGTACATAAAAGTATTTTTGTTGCATCTCAGTTTTCTTTCTCTCTCTCTTTCTCTCTCTCACACACACATACACACACACACACACACACAAATTCATGTACACACATGCACATACATTCAAACGCACACACAGCACAATACAGCACAAGTATAAGTGCAATATGCATTATAATTTCATTTATAAACATACAATTCTGAGCAGATGGGCTCTCACCCTGATTGCTGTGTGTGTGTGTGTGTGTGTGTGTGTGTGTGTGTGTGTGTGTGTGTGTGTGTGTGTGTGTGTGTGTGTGTGTTTGCGAGAGAGAGAGAGAGAGGGAGGGAGAGAAACAAGCCACAGCTCATATTGCAGAATTCCCACACCTGCCCCCTCCGATATCAGTTTAATTCGCAATCACAATAGAATATTTATAGATGTTTCCGATTCCAATTTCTGATGATATTTGATTCATCCATCACAGGTGCTGCTGGAATGGGGAAAATGCCTGTTTTGCTTCTAGGGGAGCTTTCTACGTGCGTCTTTCTCTCCATGTACCCTAGTAATGCTTTCTTCTACTGACTCCCAGGCTTTGCATAGTGGCTACAACCCAGGTCCTGAACGGAGGGCCTGACAGTTTCTGCACAATCAAAATGCAGAGAATGTCATTTGAAGTGTTTTGATGCGAAAGGCTTCATTACTGAGAAATGTAACAAATCAGAATCGTTCATAGTGGTGGTGAGAGTGAGTGTAACTAGATGTCTGAGGATTACATACCTCTGACAATCTGTTCATGGCATAGAGACACATGCAGGGCGTCAAAGTATTTCACACATTTACCACTAATCAACACCTTATCTGTAGATGGAGGTTCACTGGATGTTTTGAACAGCAAATCGATTGGCTATATTTGCACTGCAGACTACAATTAAACATCTCCACTCTGACTGACTTAACATCTCATCTATTGAATAATGAAGAAATGCTGAAAAACAATTTCAACATTCTTTGCCCCCTTATCCCTCCACAATGATTTGGTCATCACAACCCAATATAAGTGACTACCTCAGGAAATATAGCTATACACTATACTTTTTCATTACACTTCATTACACTGTTTAATTTCATTTTAAATGTCTATGCACAGGCTTAATAAACACTGTAGAAGTTCATAAAGAAGTTCAAATAACATTCATATAACATCATTTAACAGGTATTCATAGGCTACAGTTACCAACACTTGGTGTTTATAGGAGTGCCATAATCCTCTTTAAATACCTACAATTCATGGTAGATGCACTTTCATCCCAGACAATTTCCAACCCTCTTTATTTTAATTTTGCTGCATCCTCTATTATAATGCCCTGCCTAAAATAATCCTCCCATATTGGTTTGAATTTGCTTGGAAGCCTCCTTATGTGATACTACGATTAAAGCATAAGATAAATGAAGAGAATCACACCTGCACTTGTGCGAGAGCGACACACCCGAGTCCGGAGGGAGGCGTAAAATGGACTCCCTGTTAACCCCACAGCAATTAGGAGCCATCTGCTCCTCCTCCTCCTCCTCCTCCTCCTCCTCCTCCTCTCCATCCCCCTGACCGCTGCTGCAGAATTACCCAACTTAAACAGACATAATCCATGACAGACTATGATTGACAGGCACAAAATTGATCAAATGAGTGCAGGCGATGAGCCCGTCCCTCTGAGGATTGCCTCAGGGCGGCCACTCAGTGCGGGGAATACACTTCTGAGATCTGGTGGAAATAGAGATGTCAATAAACACCTTTCCGTTTTATTTGTCCAAGACATTTTTTTTTACCAGTTCCCGTCTGTCCAGAAATGAACATCTGGGCAGATCAAGAAATAGGCAATCACATTTTAATTGGTAATGACGGATTTACAATGTCAACCCCCAAAATGAAGCCTTCACAAAGACGGTTCATGTGATTAATTGAAAATTAATTTAAATTAACGCAGCAAATGTGCAGACAAACTGTATTCTTATAGCCCCGCTAATTGCTCCACAGAAGTGCATTAACAATGAGAAAGGACACTCAGCCACGAAAGTACTTACTGCTCTATGCTACTAGTCTTGGGCCTTGGATTATGTGGCATGATTCTTTTTTTACTTTGACAGAAAAGTATTTTCGGTTTCCTTTTCAAATCTCTTGCGGCCAAATGGTACAGCCATGAATAAGACACAAAGCAAGATAAAAACAGCCTCACTTCTCTGAAACAGCCTCGCATTTAGCAAAACTGTTCACTGCGGGTTCGGGGGGTCCACGCACAACATCAGTAGCAATTCAGTAATTTAATGTGCAAGTAAACAACCCAGACACTGAAGTGCAGATACAGTGATGTATCACCTATAAAAAGTAAAGAAATTGACCTCCAGAACCCTTTAAAATGTTTCACTGGTTCATGGCAAGTTTATACTTTTAAAACAACACTATTATTCTGAATATAATACTTTTTCATGTATTCATGGGCAGACACATTGTTGCTGCAGCATGCTGGGATTGCTGTGTCTTATATTTTACTCAAACTTTGTTCTTTCACATTGTCAAGGGTGGGGTGGCTAAATCCCAACCCGGAGCTACCTCGGAGTAAGGAGCGACCAGACCAGGGATCCATACTCGATGCGTTCATTAAACAGAAACAAAAAGGGCAAAAACCAAAACCAGGCACATTGGCCGTAATACAGCAGAATATTCAGAACCAGGAAACAACAGGGAAAATGAGGCGGGAATGAGGCGATGGACACATGAGGACTAGCTAACAGAAACAGGCTTAAATACACAGCATAACCAGCGGAAACACAAGACAGCTGGGAACCAAGGAACACCTAAACAGAAAACAGCTGGGAACAGAAGACACGTGACACATGAA
>JBBPDC010000002.1:6241217-6258989 GCA_037974485.1 Hemigrammopetersius urotaenia
TCTGGAGACTGGCTAGGTCACTCCAGAACCTTGATATGCTTCTTACGGAGCCACTCCTTGGTTCTCCTGGCTGTGTGCTTTGGGTCGTTGCCATGTTGGAAGACCCAGCCATGACCCTCTTCGCTGTGTTTGGAGGAAAAAGGTGGTCTTTGGATGCCTAGCCAATCTCCAGACCTAAATCCAGTTGAAAATCTTGAGAAGCTGAAACTCTGTGTTGCTCAGCGCCAGCCCCAGAACCTGACAGATCTAGAGATCTGTGTTCTTTGGATGCAACTCCTCCTTTTTCCTCCAAACACAGCGAGTGAAGTTTAGACCAAAAAGTTTTATTTTGCTCTCATCTGACCACATGACTTTCTCCCATGCCTCCTCCAGATCATTCAGATAGTCATTAGCAAACTTCAGACGGGCCTGGACATGTGAGGACTTGAGCAGGGAACCTTCCGTGCACTGCGTGACATGAAACCACGATGCACATAGTGCTCTACCGACAGTGACCTTTGAAACTGTGGTCCCATCTCTCTTCATGTCATTGACCAGCTCCTCCTGTGTAGTTCTGGGCTGATTCCTTACCTTTCTGATCATCAGTGATACCCCACGAGGTGAGCTCTTGCATGGAGCCCCAGTCCGAGGGAGATGGGCAGTCGTCTTTAGCCTCTTCCATTTTCTGACAATCACTCCAACAGTTTATCTATTTTCACCAAGCTGCTTGGCAACTGCCCCGTAGCCCTTTCCAGCCTTGTGGACGCCCACAAGTTTGTCTTTGGTGTCTTTGGACAGCTCTTTGGTCTATGGTAGTAGTTGGGGTCTGACTGACTATGGGGTGGACAGGTGTCTTTAAAGAGCTCAGGCAGGTGCTACTACTTAGGATTACTAAGTGGAGTAGAGGTGGACTTCTTAAAGGCAGAGTAATAGGTCTTTGAGAGACAGAATTCTTGTTGATTGCCAGGTGTTCAAATACATAAATGCAGCAGTGCAATTAAAGTAAATTCTTTACAAATCATACAATGCGATTTCCTGATTTGTTGTCTCTCAAAGTGGGAATGCACCTACAATGTGAATTTCAGACCCCTCCATGATTTCTAAGTGGGAGAACTTGCAAAATCGCAGGGTGTTCAAATACTTATGTTCCTCACTGTATGTACCCTGCTTAAAGTATACAACTGTGATGCCTCTAGCAGTCCTGGGATTCAAATTCACAACCTTCAGATTGCAATGGCAACTCCCTAACCACCAGACCACTGGGCACTCCACCAGCTTCAGTGGCTGTGAAAGACTACAAGAATTAACCTACACTCCCCACACACCTAAATGAGTCTTAGGCACCTATGGCACTATTGCAGGTTCACCATCTGTCCTTTCCTGGAACACATTTGGTAGGTCCTAACCACTGAATACCAGGAACACCATGCAAGACCTGCCATTTTGAAGATGTTCTGACCCTGCCGTCTAGCCATCACGATTTTGCCCATGTTAAAATTGCTTCCCACATAACTTTAAAAACTGACTGAAATTATATTTCCCATCCCTTTACAAGTGACACTGTAATGAGATAATCAAAAGGTATTCACTTCACCTGTAAGTGCTTTTAATGTTGTGGCAGATGGGTCCACATTCAAGGGGTTATGACACAGATCTGTTCCTTCGACAGTGATGTATCCGGAATTTTGGTGTTCGCCAAAACACACACTAGCCAAAGTTACTTACCTATCCGAACAGTTGTAAAATCATAAAAAGACAACCTTTTTTTCTTAAATTAATAAAGCTGCATTCAGAAACAGACCGTACAGTACATAAAGCAAAGTGGTCCCTCATAGTTACATGAGAACACACCACAGCACAGCACACAGATAAATAATGTGAACTTCTTTCTCTGCATTTAACCCATTCACCAAGTGAAGCAGTGGTCAGCCAGACACACAGAGAGCAGTGTGTGGGGACCTTGCTCAAGGGTACCTCAGTGGTGCCACTGAAAGGCCTGGGATTCAAACTCACACCCTTCGGATCGCGGGGGGAAATCATTAATCACTAGACCACTTAGTACAACATTCATTACTGACCCAAGTGCAGCTGAAGCCCTTGCACTGGGTCAGGCTTTAGAAGACAGGAGAGGTGATGTGTGATACACAGCCAAGCAATATTTAAACAGACTAAATTACAGGTCGTATGAACTGATCCGAACCTCACTGGTGGGCCAGAGAAGGTTTGAATTCAGCTGATATGAAGATGACTAAGCCCAGATCAGCCACATACGGAGCGCACACACACTGAGATCAAGCAACGCTACTCATCAAGAACAAACTGCCTTATTTTAACGACCGTATATTAAACATGCATAGTGGAAATGTTCCGTACAGATTATTTAAACGTGATAACTGGCGTCCTGGACGAATCTTGCCCCTAAAACCCCATAAACGCCAGTCCAGTAGCTGGTGGCCAGTTATCTAATCCTGTTCGAAAGGGAGCGGTCCACCTGCTACTAACACAAACATCCAACAAGTTGGCCAAGCTTTAAAGGGTTAACGCGAAAATGCTGCTTTTTAACACAACTTAGCGTTTAGAAAACTGTGTAGAAACATAGTAATAAAGAGGCTGGCTGGATTAAAAGCCAGCTAGGTTCAGTTAGTAACCTTATTTTATTTATTTATTTATTCTACGTGTGTTTACAATCCGGCTCAACCAGCTAGTTACCCTTAAAACGCCCTGGTAATGCAGGCTTAGTATCATAAGAGAACTAGCTTTGTTTAGATCAATTTAATCACAAATAAACAACACTTACTGAGTGCAGATATAAGGTCTAAGTAAGCCTAACTAACCAATATTGCACGGACACTCTTAACAGCACGTAAAAACGAGAAAACCACGATAAACGTCTCGACAATCAAGGTGAAATCTGTAAGCTAATGTTAAGGCTAGCTTTAACTAGTCTTAGTTGCTAGTCAGTGAACCAATAATTAATATCAAGGAGTCTACACAAATAAAAGTGCAGCACATTTAAACACAGAAGGGAGAAATAATGAAGTTTATAAATCTTAAAAATAACTGGGACATATATAGAGCAGGGCATAAATAATGTGTAAGTTTGTAGATTTAAAATTTGTACGATTCTAAACAAGGAGCCTGCACAACACAAAAGTGAAGCAAATTTAACACAGCGGGGAGAAATAAAGTGAATGTCTGTGGGTTTAAAAAATAATCTGCAAATGCAGAAAACAAGGGAGAAATAATGTGGAAGTTTGTAGGTTTTAAAAGAATTGGACGATTATAAACAAGGAGTCTGCACAACATTTAAAAGTGAAGCCATTTTAAAACACCAGGGGACACAATGTGGGAATTTGTAGGTTTATAAAATTATTTGGACGTGCACAAAGCCAGCTAAACTCTCTTAACTCTGTGAGGAGGGGATAAAACGATGAGTGCCAGCTCAAGAGTGGAGTGACTACCTTTAACAGCAAGGCCTTCGTTCTGGCGCCATCTTCATGAAGCCTCTGAAATCCAAACAGAGAGCTGCAAGTAGAGGACAACACACACACACACACACACACACACACACACACACACAGAGGCGGTTCCGTGTTACTTTAGTTGCCCTGCATTGGTTTTTCAACACAGGAGTGCTCCATAAACCGAGCAGCCCCGGCTGGCACGGAGCAGAGGGGTCTCTCTGACCTGTCCATGCCGGATAAGAGCTCCCGTTCCTGCTCCGTGAGCTTTGGAAAGTCCTCTTCGCTCTCACTCGCTTCTCTCGCCGCCATTTTCTTTTCCTCCTCCTCCTCAGCAGCAGTGCAGGCTGACGCTCCGCACGACTTCATGGGGAACAGCGGGGCGAGGGCTGCAGGAGCTCGGCCAGATTACTCTTCAGCGCCAGGGAGGACGCTCTCCACCTCTAGCGCCAAAGACCTGTCCTGATACCCCCCAAATCCACCACGAAAACAGACTCTCCTTCAAAAAAACAGCAAACAGCCCTTCTCTTTTTTCACATGGTCCTCGGCTCTAAATCCTCTCAATTTCCCAGCTCCAGCGGGCATGAAGACCGAAGACGGCCCCGATATTGTTGTTTTTGCAGAGGAGTGTTAGAGAGGCGACCTGTGAAACTTGGCCCTCAGTCGCAGCTCAAACTTGTTATAATTGTGTCACTCAAGCGAGCCCACGCCGTCGCTTAGGGAACGCCCCCTGCTTCGTCTCCACCAATCAGCTGCGCTCATAGCACTGTCACGTGACCCACCCTCGTCTCGGGATCCCTCTTTTTCATAAACTTTAGAAGAGGGCGGGTCCAAAAACAAACCCTCCAACTTTACGCTCTCCGTTCCCCCAGCGCTGATTGGCTCGCACGTCAATATTGTGATAACGTTGCTCGGCTTTCCTATTTTTCATTGGTTAAGAGCGCTGTCATTGAACAGAACCGACTGTACACAGAGACACGGATAGGTGAGCCGGCTACAGTCGGTCAGTACCGTTTATTGTAAGGAGCTTGTGCGTTTTCTTTTTATTTGGACGTTAGGTTCCTTTTTTGCGTTTTTGCTAGATGTGTATATATTGCAAACAACAATGATTATTGTTTTTGTCATACATATATATATATTTACATAATTGATTATAATACAGCAATAACACAAGCATAAACATCTAACATGTGTATAGATTGTATTATTATGTCTTTAGAGATTGTATTATTGTTGTATTATGAGCAATTGTGTAAGGCATAACTTGTGTAATTCTCCTGGGTGACTTTGAAAAGTAACATTTTATATATATGATCCAATCAAGACAGACTTTTGAGTTCTTCTTGTACTTCTTGGTCTGATGTCAATGTCAAGTGGTGAAGAGCAGCAGAAAAACAAATCTTGAATAAATCACAATGCTGAAAGATTTGTTCTTGTACCAAGCACTGGGAATCCCCTCAGACTTTCAGTCCAACTCTAGACTCTCAGTCTGCTAATACAGAAAAGGCAGAGATGACACAGTTCTGATCCACATAATATGCACTTTTGTATAATATGTGGACCAGAAATTGACTGGAACATGATCATTACATTTTCACAGCAATATAGGCAAGATTTAAATCATGGCCAACACCTTTACAATATGCAGACATGAAGGCAATACAAAATAAAGTCCCACATCTGAGCCAGGACCAACTCAAGCAAGATCATTTTAGTTAAAACTCCCTGAGAACAAGTTAAGATACAATAAGCAATTACATATAACTGCTGGTTCTCATCTTGTTCAAAATTGCAGTTTTATCACTTCATTCAGTCCACATGGCGGGAGGCTGTACTGGATGAAAGGAAAATCATAAAACAGTAGAACATGGTGAATATCAAACAATAAGGAATCAATAGCAAATGAGACTCTGTAATGGAAAAGGCTATAATCATTGGCAGCCAACAGCTGTGAGATTGATGTGGGTGACTCAGCACTACGGAATTTCAGGATAACCAGCCATCTGTTCCTATGGACGTCTCCCTCATTTGTCCATAATGCTTGTGCACCTTAGTCCATAAAACGTCAGCAAGAGATGAATTTGAAATCAATTAAACATTTGCCACTAGATCATAATGAAGGCATAGGGATTATAGGTATACTTATATGTGTATATGTATATAGTTACATTGCTTGCCTGTTCATTAACTTTTATACCTGTCATATAGTAATGAAGATAGTACTAATATATTAGTGTTTAATTCCAACATCCCCTCTTATAAGTAGCTTTTGCCCACCAAGTCACCACTGCCTGGGGCAGTTGGTAGCCTAGTGGTTAGGGCATCCGCCCTGCAACCAGAAAGTCTTGGTTTGATTCCCAGGACCACTAGGCTACCCTGAGCAAGATACCGTCCCCACACACTGCTCACCGGGCACCATGTTCCTGGCTGCTCCCTGCTTCACTTGGTGAATGGGTTAAATGCAGAGGCTGAATTTCATGTTGTTCACATATGACAAATGGTCACTTTCACTGCCACTGTTTTCCATGAATGCCTCCAGGGGTATTAATAAGCCCTGATTCTACAGTCATGCATGATTTATACATGGACCCAGGTGTATTCCTGTTTCAGTCCAATTGTTCTGATGCTGCTGATCAGTGAATCTAAATCAAAACTCACTTTCCCTGCCAACAATTTTGAGATCCTGATGGCGACTCAGCACTTTGATGCAAGTTCCAGACTTATATTAACATCTCTGTGGGGTTTAAATACTGACTCTTGTTTTCAATCAGTGGTGCAGGCTTCATCTCAACTTTGGGACAACTGAAAAGTGCTTATTCTCATTATTAGTGCTAAAGATTTATTCCCTAAGGATCCACAGTGATACTTTTATATGCAATATGCAGAGCATTCTCACCAGTTCAAAAACAGCATTTCAATTATAACATTTGTATTAATTCTAAATTGTGAACTCTCCCACTTATCAGAACCATTCAGTTATAAAGCTGCAGAGAAGTAACCAACTATTAAATTCATTAGCAGTTTTCAGTAAATGAATCAACATCATCAGCACAAGAAACTTGATCACGGAGCATGTCAGTGTCATTCTAAGCCACATCCTATAATGTGAGTTCATGTTAACCTCTCTAGAATCTAACACTTGTTAAACAAGTGAAACACATAGTGTACATATTCAGAACTGCTTGTTTTGAACATGTGCTCTTATCTATTTATAAAGCTTAAGGACAATTAAGATATGAGTTGGTTAACAATATTAGGCAGTTAGAGACAGAAGCCCAAAGACAGAGGTAGACAGGGTGTTAAGGGCATGTCATTAATTTCAATTGGTTGGCAGCACCAACTGAGCACTGAACCACAGAGCTTGAAACTGGTCCAAGCCAGATACCAGTCAACCCTGATTAGACATACATAGACGTTGCCAAAGAAAGTGTAAACACTTTGTGTGGTTTATTGGTGTAATAAATTGGCTAGATCTACTAAACTAGCTAGGTAACAAACTAGCCAATCAACAAACCAGGTATTTATCAGTGTTTCACAAAGCAGGATTAGAATGTTGTCTCTTTTTCAGTTGGACAGACGTGATTTTGGGCTTCAGATGTCAAGCCAAAGCAGATCTTTGGGAAGCAGGCACAGCTTTAGATATAAACTATATGGACAAAAGTATTGGGACACACCTGTTTTTCAGGATTTGAATTAGGCCCCTTACTTCCAGTGAAAGACAATCTCAATGTTTTAGCATACCAAGATTACTGGGACAAAATTATGCTTCCAACTTTGCAACACAGTTTGGAGAAGGTCATTTTATATTCCAGCATGACTGTGACCCAGTAAATGTCCATAAAGACATGGTTGGATGAGTTCAGTGTGGGAGAACGTGAATGGCCCACACAAAGCCCTGACCTCAGCCCTTTTAAACAGCACGTAGATTGCAAGCCAGGCCTTCTCATTCAACAACAGTGCCTTACGCCATAAAGGCACTACAGAACGAATGGGCACAAATTCCCACAGAAACACTTAAAAATGTTGTGATTGGAAGCGGTTATAGCTGCAAAGAACGGACGAACTCCATATTAGGTAACGTAAACTCCAAGTCGACGTGTTTGAAAGCAATGTCGTTACTGTCCCCGTTAGTGTAACATTCAGGCGTCCCAATACTTTTGTTCATAGTTTATTTACATATAGGTGTCTCGTGTTGAGTATCCCTTTAAGGTTAGGCGTACAGGCGAATGCCCTTCAAATTCCTCTTAACATACGTTTGTTGTTCTAGTATACTGTACTTTTTAAAGAAAGTTTTCTTTTGCATGTGTGTGTGTGTAAGGGCAAGGGAATCGCGCATGCGCAGTGGGGCGGCACCGACTGTCAACACTGCTGTAGCCTCGTAAAATGGCGGCCCGTGGAGAAGGTAAACAGCTAATTATCCATCTCTCCAAGCATATTGTACGACCTTTTTCCTTTCCAGTCATGACACGCTGCGGTGTTTTTAAAAGCCCAAAAAGATAAGTGTAGTCGACATAGTCCTCGTCATTCAGCTGTCAGCTATCTGTGCCAGTTGTTACCCCACGACTGAACTGTGTCGGCTCCAGTTCAGGCTGAGGCTTAACAAAAACAAACACCAGTATAACAGAACCTGAATGAACCTCCATAAGCTGCATGAGGCAGCTACACATACTCACAGCATGCATCACAGCATGCAGTTCACTAGGGACTTTGCCTATATTATTCATCGAGAATTTGACTGAGGATTGGGTTAGCATAAGAGAACATTGAGCAGGTGGTTAGGGAGTTGCCCCTGCAATCAGAAGGCCTTGGGTTCGAATCCTAGGATTGCCAGTGTCACCACTGAGGTGCCCTTGAGCGAGGTACGGTCCCCACACACTGCCCCTAGGCGAGACTGCACACTGCTTCACTTGGTAAATGGGTTAAATGCAGATAAATAATGTGCTGTGTTCACATGTGACTATAAGGGTCACTTCATCACAGGCCGGGATCTGAAAAGTTTTTCTGCTTTGCTTGTTTCTCACCATGGCTCTTCTGATTCTGGAAAGTCAAGATGTTGCACAGGGTTCATCTGAAACATGTCTGTTTTATCCACAGAGGCAGAGAGCGAGGATGAGTTGTATGAGGTGGTGGACATCACTGATTACGCCAGACGGCATCAGTGGTGGAGTCGAGTGTTTGGGAGCAATACTGGACCCATTGCTGAAAAGTACTCTGTTGCAACGCAGCTCATGATGGGTGGCGTGTCCGGCTGGTAAATATGGATGTTTGTGAACATTCAGATCATTTGACTTCACTTGGTTCTTTCAGTATGTCTTCCACTCAAAAACATTCAGGCACATTGTTTATTGAAATTGTTGTGTTATTATATGTAAAGCTTAGAAAGAAATTAAACATTTATTGCAATGAGCTGATCAATTTGTATGTATTTGTTTGTGTGTGAGGAAAAATCTGAATGTTGCATTTATGTATGGATTTTTGTCTGGATCCTAGGTGTGCGGGTTATCTCTTTCAGAAGGTTGGGAAAATTGCAGCAACTGCAGTTGGTGGTGGATTCCTGTTGTTGCAAGTAGGAAGAATGTCACACACTTCAGCTGCTACACACTTAATGATAGAAGCATTATAACTTCTATATATATAATTATATACATCTGTCACAAGGACAGCCAGTAAAGAAACTTGTGATGCTTATTTTCAGATTGCCAATCACAGCGGCTATGTGCAGGTCGACTGGAAGAAAGTAAAGAAGGATGTTAATAAAGCTAAAAAGCATCTGAAGAAAAAGGCCAACCATGCAGCTCCTGAGCTGAACTCTTTTATTGACGAGGTACGTTTTCTACTGCTTCATATAGGATGCACGTTACTGTCCTATATATTATAGTCTGTATACTGTGGTAGGCAAACATCCCTTTGAATTTGTCAACTACTTTAACATGCACCCATTGTTGATGCAGGTATTCGGTTGCACACAATGTCAATAGAAAGTTTGCAAATAGAATGGGATACTCTGGGGGAGTCACACATGACCATAAGGTCACCGTCCCCTTAAAGTGTCTGCTAAAGGTGAATTAAGCCCCCCAGCGTTGGACTTTATTTAAATACATTTATAGTTATATCCAAAGGAGCCCTAAACATTCTAGAGATTTCTACCACACTTGCTGCACTATATATATATATATTGTTTTGTTTTTTCTTGAATCTCCATGTGATCATTGTTTTATTATGCAGTCCACAGAATTTGTGAAGCGAAATATTGTTGTGTCAAGTGGATTCGTTGGTGGATTTCTGCTGGGCCTGGCGTCCTAAACCACAGATGGACCTGCTGTACAGACGGACTTTGCCTATCCAGAGGAATTCCACTCAGTGTTTTTATACAGTTGCTGCATCACAGGGGCACAACACAATAAGCCAGGGTTGTTTAAGCATAACATGGGGAGTTTCTGCTGTATCTAAGTTCAGGACAGAACATGGCACACATTATCTTATAAAGTGAACATTACCATGTCATGTTAATCACTGGAATGCTACAAGTGGTTGACAAGTTACATAATGCCATGTCTGGGTTGTTTTATTCGTCACATGTGAAATGTGTGATGTAATAGACCTATTCTGATCTGTGAAGTAGTGCATCTGTCATTTGTTTTGAAGAGCACAATTATTCAGGTCTTGTATGCCTTTTCTTTGTTGTTTCACAAATTACTATTTAGTTTTTATTTATTTTCAAAGCATTTTATGCATATGTTGAATGGTGCCAATGACTTTGCTGGAAACTTTATTTATGGTGACATAAGATACTATTAAAGGAAGCATTATTTGTGCATCTCCTGCTGGAAAATGTATTCATTTGAAGTGGCTAACGAAAAGAACACCCTGCTGTTGTACGACAGAGATAAATCTGTTTTTATTGCTTTCAAAATCTGCAGAAGAATTTGACATATATTTGGTCCCCTCTTTGCAGCTATAACAGCTTCCACTCTTCTTGGAAGGCTTTCCACAAGATTTGGAGCGTTTCTGTGGGAATTTGTGCTTATTTGTTCTGTAGAGCATGTATGAGGTCAGGCACTGACTTTGGACAAGAAGGCCTGGCTAGCAATCTCCATTCCAGTTCATCCCAAAGGTGTTGGATGGGACTGAGGTCAGGGCTCTGTGTGGGCCTGTTAAGTTCTTCCACACTGAAGTCATCCAACCATGTCTTTATGGACCTTGATTTGTGCACTGGGGCACATTCATGCTGGAATATAAAAGGTTCGTCCTTAAACACTGTCCAAAAAGTCACAAACAAGACGTTGTCCAAGATGTATGCTGAAGCATTAAGACCAGCCTTCGAAGTAAGGGCCCATCTGAATCAAATCAGTGAGAGGGATGTCCCAATACTTTTGTCCAAATGGTGTATTTGAGGCTAAATGTCCTACGAGAATGAGTGGCTGTGCATGTGACCAGTGTTGCCTAGGAACTGAAGTTGTAAACAGTGTCTATAGCAACGCAGGCAGAGGAGCTTGATGAAGGCTTTACTTTATTAGCCTGCAGACATGGCCCTACCTATGCTGCCTGGAAATTCAGTCAACAAAAACGTAAGTAGGCTACCTAGTTACAATGATAAATGTTAAGACTATTATTTAACGTAATTTTTGGAGTTCCAAGTCTAATTTTTTAGCTTCTCGTAACTTGTTAACGTAAATGCAGCATACTGCTCAAAAGAAAAACAGCAAACGGTTAAGTAACAATAAGTGTTAACTTACAGTTGGTCCCCTTCGTATCTAATTTAAAGTTTTGTTTTAACACTATACATTTTAACATTTTCTCAAGCTTGGAAAAGAAAAGTTTCACCGGTCTCAGCATTTCGATTACTCGAATGGAGTTCCAATGATGGTGGGAGCTGAAAAACCAGGCATTGGAGGAGAACTGCTCCTGGGCCAGAGGACACGACCTTTTTACTCCGTGTTTCCAAAAGGAGAGGGCCATGATGCCCCTTCGTGGCTAGCCTTTGACAAGCAGGTATATATATAGCATGGTGTATATTATTTATTTTATAGTGTACTGTTATTCTGATGTGTTGTATAGCTTTTATTCTGTTGGTTATGCTGCTCTTACTTTCTTCTCTTGTTCTGTCCACTTTCTGCCATAACAATGCAAATTGTGGGACTAATAAAAGGGTATCTCATCTCTTCTTTCTCTTATCTTCAAACTGACTGTTTAAGACACCACCTTTTGTTGCTTCACTCTAGGTGCTTTGCTTTGATGCTTACTTCCAAGAAGCTGTGCCTCAGAGCAGGGAGGAAACATACAGGATCAGAAAATGTAAAATATACTTCTACTTGGAAGATGACACCATACAAGTTGTAGAGCCAGGGTTGAAAAACAGTGGCATCCAACAAGGTAAAACCTCATATGCCTGTCTATTACATAATTCATAAGGGAGTCTCCTTGAGACTAAACAGTTCTATCTCTGTGTAGGGACACTTATCCGCCGGCACCGCATTCCGCTCCCATCTCCCAATGATGACCAGTTTTACAATTTACACCACTTTAATATCAACCAGGAGATGGTGCTCTACTCCAGGACCTTTATGATAACAGACTGTGACCCTTTTACACACAACTTTCTGAGGAAGATGGGGATACGTGTTAATCCCTCTTCTGTAATACCAGCAGATCCCTATACAAAACTTCGTCAGGAGGTAAGCGAGTAGCCACTGTCTGTAAAACAGATTGCTTCACAAAATACCAGCAGTGCTTTCTAAGCCTGTGTTCTTTACCTGCACAGCTGGAGGACAGCATGAAGCCACTGCGCCCGTATGAGAGACAGGATATTTTAAAGCAGTTCCTGGAGCATGATCGTGATGTCCTGCGCTTTTATTGCTACTGGGATGATACCCAGAGCATGTTTGGAGACCCTAGAGAGCTGATCCTCCATTACTTCTTGGCTGATGATACCATAGAAATCCGAGAAGTTGTTTATCCAAACTCTGGGCGAGATGCCGCCCCCAAATTTATGAATAGGAGTAAACTTCCAAAGGTGCGTAGAAAGGATGCTGCCAAATGTAAATGTGTCAACTTGTAAATGTGGAACAAAACAGTGTGTATACTGAACAAATATTCTGTGATGCCTGGAGCACTTGAGAGGGAGACTGTTGCCACCACAACATGCTACCAGTTTCACCAAGCGGTGAGCACTTTGCTCTTCTCTTCTGCTCGGATAAACTGCTCCATCACCTCTGCCTTGCGTTCATCTGGACTGACGGGGCTGAAAGAGTGTCTGACTCCCCTAAAGCATTTTGCTTTTCTCCCTGGTTGCTTTTCAGTTTTAATCCATTATGGAACAACCTTGGTTAGAATTTATTTCTGTCAGTTTTTTAATCTTCTGTTGCCATGCTGTCTAGCCAGATGTTCCTTTGCCTTTCACTAAATGTCATCTGAAAGGTTTGCATAAGTCTCCCTTTGAGAAAATAATTATAATCCAGGGTACGAATAGGACTTGTCCTTCAATATATATTATAATTATCAGCCCTGTTCAGTCTGTCAGTCAGACAGACAGAATGCAGTTATTTTATTTATTTTTTCATTCTCCTGAACAGCATGCTCCTACTCCCAAACGCCAGCCTGGTGAAATGACAGACCGCACTGTCCTTAACGTGTTTGGACCAATGGGACAAGGGGGTCGCTACATTTTGGATAGCCTAAAAGTGAGTGAAGAGAGTAATAATCATTACTCTTGGATCATTATTCGAATTAAGCACGTTTTATCGTTTGCTTCTTGTTTTCAAGTAATGTAACAAGTTAACTAGTTGGTTTGCTTCGCATTGTAGTGTGGGCTCACTTTCTTTGAATGTGTGTGTGTCTCAGACTGGTGCTATGCAGGATGAGTTCTACAAGGACTGTGACCTGACTATAGGAGGGGTCATAAATGTCTGGGGCCGCAAAGTGATAATCTGTGACTGTGATGGGTTCACCAAAGAGTACTATCGTTCTAAGTATGGCATTGGTGAGTTGTAACATAACTGTGTAAAATGAGTGAGTCTGCGTAACCCAACTGACTAGTCATCACTGGTTAAAAGTACTTTGGGATTTCTTTCCAAGTAAATGGTTAAGATGTTAGGAAGCAAAATCATTTGGTATGAAATTTGCCATTCTGGAGAAAATTACTTAATCTGAATAATTTGACAGTAGTGACAGGAAGAGTTATTACACAAACTGCTTACAGATATCTTCTCTGATGTCTGAGATATTGTTTTATGATTTTTGTTCTTATCAGGTTTTGGTCTTTCTGGCACGTGAATGGTCTGCTAAAACTCAGACATCACATAAAGGTTCACTGGTGGCTTTGAATATTAAATAAAGTTGCTACACTGGTCAGATATAATATTAAAATCACCTGCCTAGTATTGGTTAGGTCCATCTTCCCTCTCGCCTCTTTCGGAAGAAGACTTTAGCAACAGTTCCTATTAAATTCTGCAAGGCGGGGCTTCCATGGATCGGCCTACTTGGTCTAGCACATTCCACAGACCTGTGATCAAATTGAGATCTGGGGAATTATGTCCCTCGAAACATTCGTAAATAGTTTTTTGCAGTATGGCAGACCACATTATCCTGCAGAATGTGGATACTGTCTTTGTAGCAGATCCTGGCAATGCTATTCCCCAATGTTTAGTAGGTGGTACTAACATCCACATGAAGTAACATACACATGAATGCCAGGACCATCGCAGGAAAAAGAAAAAGTGATTCAGCAGACCAAGCCACCTACTTCCATTGCTCCAGTTTTGTTGCATACGGTCCCACTGTAGGCACATTCGGCAGAGGACAGGTACTAATCACTGTATACCAGGAACATCAAGACCTGCTGTTTTTACATGCTGTGACCCATAACTCTGGCCATCACAAACAGGCTTATATCAGAGTTGCATAGATTGTTAAGCTTGCCCATTTTTCCTGCAGCCAGCGCATTAACTGAAATCTCACTTGTTGCCTTGCACCTTGCTACCCACTGACAGCTGCTTTTGAAACCAGATAATCATTTCATCTGTCAGTGGCTGATCAGTATATATTTACATTAGACAACCCCTGGTTCCTAGCAACACCACTGTAAAGAAATCTGAATCACTAAATTCTTTTTAAAGTCTTTTTAAAGCAGAATCCCCAAATATTTGAGTGCTTAATCTGAGTTTGACCACATGATGTCAGTCTTGAGTTTAGATGTCAGTTTCATTCACTGGTGATCAAAATGTAGAGAAATCAAACATTTGTCTTGGGTTACTTTTACCTTCCATCCACCTGGCACTAATAATATAGTGGTTCAAATGAAAACAGATTTAGACTCTGTCTAAAAAGTTTGTTTTCAAGTTTCTTCCCCGGTGTGGCCTTTTTTCCCATACTGAATAAAAGCCTTTCAAAGGGCCATAGGCAACAGTACGGCTGCCTATCATGCACTAATCTCTGTGAATTCCTAGCAAATCTCTTTGGTCTTACTTGTTCTTTCAATGACACAGAAGACCAAATGAGCATAAGTGACTTACAACTCCAGGCTATCCTGTCTGAGGACAGCTCATGAGCAATGGCCTGCCTGACTCTTTATCTTCAAAAGACTGGACATGAGAAGCTAATGAGCTCCATGCTAACAGTAATACAATACGGGTGTGTGTGCATCCGCTGGCTGCGGTGTTATGCCAACAGAGGAGCTGATTGCATTAGTTACAGATGAGCCTAGGCAACTTGCTGTGTTGATGGAGAACCTGTCTGCTTCAGTGGGGTGAAGAAGTTCCCAGCTGCATCTATACAAGATACTAGAACTGACAATCTCCTGTTTTTTTAAGTTTGCATGTGTATAAATGTTTGTTTTCAATCTGTTTATGTATCGGTATGTATGTATCTGTCTGTCTGTCTGTCTATCTACCCATGCATTATCACATACAGACATAGATCACAGATGTGGGAATACATGTGTTATAGATCCTGACATTGTATAAAACCAAACATGCTCCATATATGGCTTTGTAGAGGACTTCATCCCTGTGGAGTACAAGCCCCCCCCACCTGCCAAAGCAGCCAGACATGTGCCTCCTTATACTGGCTTTGGATCTGAAGAGGATTCACTCTGCTCCTGCCAGGGTCTGCTGCCCAAGCCCCCACAGAAGGACTTCAGGAAGCTGATGGAGAAAGACAGGTAACCAGAGGCTGAGTGTTCACCATGTTCCCTAAGGACGTGCTGAGCATACCGTTCCACCTTTTAACACCATAAATATTCAAACTAAACAACATATCAGCCTCCCTGTGAATACATGATAGACTTGACAGGGGCTGTCTGTTCTAGTTGTCTTCCCAGTAGAGTTCTTGAGTATATAATCCGAGGCCTAAATGTTACTATTAGAGATCCTTAAACTGGAGCCAGAGTACTTTATGCAAGTTAATTTTTGTTCCATTTTTTTTTACAGGTTTTCATTTCAAATGCAATTTCAAAGCCAATATCCTTACTTTAGGATTTCTCTGATAAAGTTGATCAATTCGTGAAGTCAAATTACTTAGTGTGTATTTGTATTTGCTGCATACAGTCAGTTAACACAGACATTGGATTTTGTGTTCTTTTCTATGTACAGGAAAATTTCAGCTTTTAATTTCTGTCTTTTATACAACAGGCAGGGTCTGGAGAGTAATATACTTCGATTTGTGGGCAAAATGCTGACAGATAACACCGTTGACAAGGACCGTACCTTCATCATTTCCTTCTACCTCAGCGATGACACTATAGCAGTATTTGAACCTGCTCAAAGGAACTCAGGTGTGCCAGTTAATCTTTTTATTAAGTTTGCTTAATAAAAAATACTCATTTGTGACAAATTGATTGCTTTTTTGATAAGCGTCATACGAAGCTTCTTTTGCCGTAAAGTCATGCATCTTCGACATAAACTCAGCGTGACACAAAACTGCCTATATTTTTACTGAAGGCGTGATTGGTGGGAAGTTTTTGGAGAGAAGCCAGGTGAAGAAACCAGGGCAAGAGATCTTCAAGAGTGAGATGTCCGAGTACTACAAAGCTCAGGACTTGTATGTGGGAGCCAAGCTTCATATAAATAACCAGCCCTTCCAACTAGTGGATGCTGATGAGTATGCTTTCAACTATATGGAGCAACATGCAGAAGAAGTAAGTCATTTTCAACCATCACTCTAGTTCAAGTTTTAATCACAATCTTTTTCTCTTTCACTTCTTCTCTTTTTTTCAGGGAAACATAGTGTTTACAGCTTTGCAAAGTTAAAACGAATCCACCCTATGGATAGGGTTTGCCAATTAATTTTGCAGCTGTAAAATACCTTTTAATTATTGTCACTCACAGATGTGCTTTGGTCATTATTCTTGACTAGTTCCCCAGGGCCAACTTTGGCACCATTCTCAGCAAGTTCAAGTCCATCCATGAAGAGAAGCAGAAGGAGATCAAACATTTCTTCGCACTGAGTGACCCAGGGAACACTGGCCTTATTCCCTATGAGTCCTTCAGGTCAGCAGCCAAGGAAGAACATATATGATCAAATGATTGCAAGCAGCTAGTCACTTAAATAGAAGATCACTGGTTTTCCAATATAGAAGAAACATTGCTCATTTACTCTTGTTTAATCCCACTTAATCCCCCAACCCCCACCCAAGTGAAAACACAGCACATTCTCCTTAGACTGCATGTCAAAGGCTGCTTAGTGTGATTGAGCAGCTGAGTGGTTGTGTGTCTCTACAGGTCTCTGTTGGCAGATACAGACTGTCAGCTGTCGGAGCATGAGATCATAATGTTAGGCCGTACCTACGCAGTACGGGAACAACCAGAGCTGAATGTGAGCTTAATCCTGGCTGTGGGTCAGGACCACCTGAGGAAGAAACACTTTGAGAGCTTCTCAGACATGCTCCGAGCTTTCACCCATGAGGATCGAGACAGGTAGGGCAAGGGCAGTTATTGCTGGGCTGCGTCTCAGAGTCTCTGTACTGTCTCACACCTCAGTGTTGCACCAATAACATCTACTACCTTTATACCTCGTACCCTTCATCAGGTCTTAGTTACGTCTTTAATTCTTAGTCGATAACTTTATAGATCCAAAAGGAAAAAGTCTTAGTATCCCTTAATGTCAGTTAAAAACAAAAGCTATGTTGTTCAAAGTTTTTGTACGTCCATGTGTGCATTTTCTGACAGTGTAAAAAACAACAGACAGTGTTTTTAATGGCAGTGACGACACCCAGTATTGTCACAAAAGCATAACACTTCTGTAGGATCATCCTGTGTTTATTTTTGTAAGGCACATGCACAGGTATTCTCAAAGTCACCCAGGCATTCAGGTTGAACACAAACACTCAGTCTAGGTT
>JBBPDC010000002.1:6260266-6283232 GCA_037974485.1 Hemigrammopetersius urotaenia
TTTTTAATGGCAGTGACGACACCCAGTATTGTCACAAAAGCATAACACTTCTGTAGGATCATCCTGTGTTTATTTTTAAACAGAAATAAGCAGTTTCTGTCTTTTTTGTA
The DNA here is from genome assembly GCA_037974485.1 of Hemigrammopetersius urotaenia. NCBI lineage: Eukaryota > Metazoa > Chordata > Actinopteri > Characiformes > Alestidae > Hemigrammopetersius > Hemigrammopetersius urotaenia. The sequence goes on from JBBPDC010000002.1 coordinate 6,260,377, forward strand.
AGGCACATGCACAGGTATTCTCAAAGTCACCCAGGCATTCAGGTTGAACACAAACACTCAGTCTAGGTTAGAGCAGCCATTAGTCTACAGGCCCCACGGCTCCAGATTGAGGAGCTGCGATTAGTTCCAGGGGTTCAAGTGAAGCATTAGAACCAGATGATTGCTCCAGACATGGGACGTGTAGCAGAGAAGGAAAATAGATGACTGTGAACACCAGTGGGTCAATGTGCATGCCCTATTTGTGTAGCTTTCTGGGAAATCCTAGTTATTTTCACATTTTTCTAACTGTTCACCAGCAGGTAATAAAGTTGGCAGTTCCTACTCAATACAGGAAAAATAGCCTCTCAGACGTACATATACCATCTGATATACTGCACAATAAAGTGGGCACAACTCTTGGCTGTTTTTTGTGACACTATTTGGCAGTCACATATACCTACATAGCAAAATAAAAAAAACAGCTTGTTACCGATCATATGAAGCAACAAAACCTATCAGACGCCTTTGCAATAGGTAAAGGGTAGAGGTTTGCAAGGAAAAAATCTTATCTTATCTTATCATGTTGAAGAACTGGGCACCTCTCTACCAAAGAAGCTAGGATCATCTGTAAAGCCTTCCGTTTGCCACTGGCCGATGACCTTCTGAGAGCTCTTCTGCAGAAGTAAGTTTTTATTTTCTATTCAGCCAAATCTCCAACTCTATGTTTATTTACAGGTTCTTTTTTATGCATTGCAATGTTTGACCTCTTCATGTCCAGATTCGAGGATGAGTCTGGGAAGATGGATTACAACGCTTTTCTCTCGGGGATCAACTGGCGAGAGAATCCCTCTCCACCACTTTTACCAGATGATGCCTTGAAGGTGAGCCGACATGTTTGTCATCATCACAGTGCTTTCCTTAATTCAACTCAAGAAATTTGAGATGCTAGGATTAAGATGACTTTATAAACAAGAAGACAAAAAGGCTTTAATTAATGCATTCTGTTGGCAATATCCAGTGCCTCCTTTCAGCCTTTGTCTGCCATCATTAGCAGACACAGCCACACACATGCACAGGGCTGAGAAAGAGAGAGTGTGTTTGGAAAAGTGGGCCAGGTGGCAGAGTTCCAGGCCTTGGCCCCCACCCTACCGCAGAGCATTCAAGCACCTCCAAGCCTCACCTCATTTAAATCAGCCTTGAGAAAAACCTACTCAAGATCTGCTCAAAAGTAGTCCTTTTATTGCAGAACTTCAATTTAGCGTGCCATGCTACATAACAGCCTAAGCAGAACCATCTGCCTTAGGTGCACGTAATGAGAGACGAATACGGAGATAGGACCCGTTTTAACCAGCAGATGGGGCTTTGGATGTTTTTGCTTGTTTAGTCTTAACAAGCAGCAAGGTCATACCTTAACATTCTTACTGCTATAGTGTGGGTTGCAGGTGACCAGCGCTTTGATTTTTGTTTTGCTTTGCATGCTCTTTTGCTACTTTCATGACTCTGACTGTCACTGATTTCCAGCCTTTTAGTGTTACGCTGCCTAAGCCTAAACTAGATGGCCACACAGTGGTGAAATACTCTGCCTTTGTCAAAGAACTTTGCGGACACACAGAAGAGGAATGACACCATATTCATCGCCGCCTTGTCATGCTGCTGCAGTACATCATTTGAAGAAAACTGATCAGATGCATTTAGATGGCCTTTATTCATTTCTCTGCCAGTTCTTTACTGTTTTCTTTGCCAGTTCTTTGCATTCTGCACCTTGATTTACTGCCTTAACTCTTAGTAACTTCTCAGTCTCATGGAACAGTATTATAGCTAACTTTTTGTATGTTATCAGGAAATGTCCAATAACTTATTGTTATTGATCATTTAAACAGTACACTACAGTTTTTCAACCTAATCTCTACTCTACCAAACTTCTCTGTACTTTTACAAAGTATTGTCCATGGTAATCAACCGTATGCTACAGTGTAGCCAATCGACAGGTGGAGTATTTCCGTATGGGGAACTGCTGGTGTATTTCTAACCCAGTCACTAAGGTGTTAGTCATTCAGAGTGTTTTGATGTGAAATGGTTAATTATAGAGAAATGGTCTCAGATTCCTTCACAGTGGAGATGATGGAAACCAGGTGTCAATAAGTATGAACTAGAGTCATTTTATACACTATTTACAGCGAGCAGTGAGAATACCAGTGTCTTTCAGTGATTCTGATAAAATACTAGAAAATGAAAAACCTTTTGGGTCTTTGGGTACTATTTTGCCCTCGAGTGTGTTTAAATATGTTATAGGCCCAAGGCCTCTCTTAAAAAACATTGTGAAATAGTATTCCAAACATTAGGAAACATATTTGTAGCCATTTTATACAATACCTTCAAATGTGGTCACTATTAGGGGACTTCTGGTGTTTCTGGTTCCTATCACCACCACTCTGGCCTAGAAAGTTTCTCTAGAATGGAGCATTTCACATCACACCACCTTGAATGCCTTTGTTTCCCCTAAACAAAATGGAATTCACCCTTTAAATCCATGAGCACTGACCATGGCAGGAACAAAAGCAAAGAATGTATGTTCTGTCAAGCCTAGCCCATGTACAATACTGAACTGTTTAAACTTTGTCCTGCTATTATTTGCAGCTTGATTTAGACTGGAACGGAGAAGCTGTAGGTCCTCAAGTAAAAACAGTCAACTACTTTCTGTTATTGGACGATGTCTTTGGCCATGCTGGCAACAGTAATATCAGTTGAGGGGTATGGAGATCGCCTCTCTCCCAAAGACACCAACATGAACCCAAGAGAACATGCTGTATGTACTTTCAAGGGAGAAATAAAGTCAGATAAAGTCATTCTGTCGCATTAACTCTGTGCCAGTTGTTATGCTCTATGTGTCGCTTTTAATGGACTCTTACAAAAATCAAAACCATGCTGGAATGAGAACCATATTGGACATACTTCATTTGCCCAGGGGTCAAACAAGGCACAGTAAAGGTACTAACATGCTTTATATTTAGGGTTGCAGACCCATAAAGAGCAGATAAAAAAAAATAGCAAAACAGCCTTGAGAAAGGAAAGGTCCCACAATACCCATTCCGCAGTCTGTCTATGAAGTTGTAATAAAGATTTTTACCACTCAAAGTGCCTCTAATAGGCCTCTAAGGCCTCCATATCAGTGTTTAGATTGTGCAAAAATAGTCTACATGTAAAAGCATGAAGTGGTACTGAAATTGTCCATTCTTCATCCCTCTTTTGTGCACAGTTCAGTCATTTGGTTTGGTGTGAAAAGCTCAATTCTAGAAAAACATACAGAGTCAGAATTGTTCACAGTGGTGGAGACAGGAAGCAGAGAGATCCAAAACAGTTAATGCCTCTAAATGCTACTTCGCAAAAAGTTATTACATGGAATGGTTACAAATACATTGCGTGAGCTGTTTTATGATAGTTTTGTTAAGATTTTGGCCTAAAACGTTTTTAGAATCCGTTCTTGGCAGAGAGGCACATGCAAGGTTTTGGAAGCCAAAATAGTCTCCAAATAAGGCCTTTTTTCAGATTTATGACTACTCTTTAACATTATTACCATTTAATATAAAAACTCAGGCATCATGTGTAAGTTCAGTGGTGGTTTTTGAGTAGCAAATAAACGGCTTTATTCATATCATTTCAAATATAGCGCCTAGTTTCTATCATCACCACTGTAAAGTTCATGTCAAGCCATTCTGAATGACTGATTGCAACTACTGAAACATGCAGGAATTTTGAAAAACTGATTCGATTTTTCATTAAGCCTGTATTCATTTCGGTGTCCGAAGTTTTATGCAGCTGGGCCAGATCCTCAGACAGACCAGACAGGAGGAGCACATAACTCCAAAATGACAAAACCTTCATTCTGAGCTTCACATATTCAGGTATTCAGGCTATAACATCTACTGGTTGCCTGGTGCTTTATTCTGCATTTAAGCTTCCAAAATGAGTAAAGTACATTTTGTGCACAACCCCCATATGCAGTATTATAAACTGGCATCAGACAAATGTAACCTCACCTCTTCTGCCTCTGCAGACTGACAACAATAATGGCACCAAGTTACCTTTGGCCAAAATGACTTTTCCTTAAGACATTTGATTTCCTGAACATTAACAATAAAAAAACACAAATCTTCCAGTTGCTCGAGGTTGTGCTTTCTAAATATCAGCCGCTTTACCTGAGTGGATCTAAATTGTTTTCTTTGCATGATGCACAATATTTCATTTCCACTGACTTGCCTCTGCTATGATTTGTGATGTCTGGCTCTGCTTTAATTGCCGTTCAGCTCAGTCTCTTGAGTCTTTTAAAGTTTCCGCTCAGGAAAAGATTACAAATGTGCAGGCTGAGATGATTTGCCAGTCTAACAGACAGTTCCTGAAGCGCTACTGAACATGTTTACAGAGGAGTGCCATGAAGCTGCAGTGATAAAAAGGCTGGTTACCAGAACATATGGCCAAATTTTCAGATTCCTGATGATACAAATGATGCTCATGGTATACGATTATGCTATAGCCTCTCATGACCGGTTAGATTGTATCTTTACTAAAGTGTGAGATATTAAAGCCTATACAATATGCCTTTTTAATTTCTACCTTAGACATTTCGCATGAAATGTACGCCTTTTGAATTTTACTAAAAGGTTTTATTGTCAGTAAATGTCCTCAGTAGTCTGTTATCCTGTCATCATGATGGAAGCAATGTCTATAGTTAAGGCCAATTTGCAAAAGGTGAAGGATGGATGATTTCAGGGCATCTAATGCGCCAGCTTTTGGAAATCTAATGGAAATGTTCATTTTATTGAACAAAGAAAATCCTTAATGAATCATATTACTAACCTCACAGTTATGCAGTACTGGAAAAGAGATCGTGTGTGTGTGTGTGTGTGTGTGTGTGTGTGTCTGTCGTCTTGAATTACTACAGATACCTCTGAAGTAGTCTGGGGAATTGCACTGCCACAGGTCAGAATGAAGCCTTTCTAAGCTTTTCTTTTATCAGCCTGCTCATGATCTTTGATACACATTGAGAAACAGTTATTCTCTCTGCTCTCCACACTCTCACACACCTTCCTCAGGCATCTGCTTTCCACTGAGCTAGTTTAATTAAGTCCACTTCATCTCTGGCTTAAACAAGGCTGAATTTGCAGCACTTTTTTCTGTGAAATGGTAGGAGCACTTGTTCTGAGAGATATGTTTCCTGGCGCTCCCCTTCCATACCTGGTACAGTAATCAATGAGCAGTTGTCTTTGGCTGGAAGCACCTCGAACATTATTTGAGATGGTAAAATGAAGAAATGTTATTCTATACTGGCTGTAAATTAGAGCGGAGGGACCACTTTCATGCAGTTTGGCTTTCCCGGTGGAGGTCATTCTGGAAAGCGTCGATGTTGTTTTTTGCTTTCCTGTTTGCACATAAATCACCCAAAATTAGGAGACCTTTCCTTTTTTTACATGTAGCTTGAAACGAGGCTTGAAACTGATCGCTAAAATGAAGACTAAACGTGTCTTGAGCTCATCAGTCTCAATTTGCCTTTGCTGTCCTTCACCTGGGAAACTGACCTGGCCAAACTTCAGAGGCCTCCCTCTGTTGTGGGTTTGAGGAACATGAAAGCCAGCTTCAACCAATAGAAGGCAGTGGGACAGATGGGTTTAACTCTTTCATCAAAGACACAGCTCGGAGGTCTGGAGGTAAGATGTATGGCTAAACACTCTTAGAACCTGACATGGTCAGCATGGTTTAACCTGAGACAGCCTCACTGGTTCTTTTTTGTATTTTCCCCTGCTCTCATTCCTAAATTGCTGCACAAATTTATGCACCCCTGCCTTCACATTCCTATTAAGGTTCATGGAACAGTGGTTCAGCATGTTCTGGAGCTCCACCACAGTCTCCAAGCACACTACACACTGGATGCAAAAATAAATGTGGAATAAATGTGAGATGTAGATCAATATTCAGCATAAACATTTTAACAACAATGCCAATGTGCTTCATGTTTTATTATATGAACAGTATTTGAAAAATATTGGGTTAAAATTAAAACTGGACTCATCAAGTTAATAGAACAACCAGCTATGATATGTAAGCTTATTATCTGATGCCCCCTAAAAAAGTCAAATTTTGTGACATTTTAACCCCTTTTCAAAGTAAACATAAATTGTATTTCTGCTTATTTTGAAAATCCCTTTGTTAAACTAGGCATTTTTTTCCCAATAATGTTGATGAAATGTATTTCCGTTCCAATGGCCTATAGGGGCTTACAAAAAGAGGAAACAGTTAAACCATTTTATTGTGGCTTAAACACTTACTGACTTGGACATATGAGTAACTTCAGGGGCCCTTGAGTTACGCAACTGTCTGTGTTCACCTCAGCATTAATAACTTGATAGTTTGAGCCACAGGGATGCCACAGTCATCCATAAGTGGGAGCCGAATAAGTGAAAATGCTGGGTGTAGCCGTGTGGGGTGTGGGGAAGTCTTAGCTAGGGGGAAAAGTGACAATGTTTAAATATTGTTTACCTAACAGATTCAAAACTAAGAGTGTGTAATAAAGCTTTTTTGACTAAACAGTGCATGGGAAAGTTGCGGAATATGGTGCAGTTCAGTCCAAAAATCCCCAGACACATACACCTACGTGTTTCTAAGCAATAGAAGGGGCAAACATGAGAGGGATTCCACTTGAGAAAGACAAACTTTGTGAAGAAAACTCTGCAAAAACATTTAACAGTGAGTGACTGAGAAGCTGCTGAACTATTGTGTCAACCCCACTCTCCATGAAAGCAGCAAGTGTCTTAACCACAAAGCAGTGGGAGTGATTTTGTAAGATTGGTTTTATAAATATATTACCCATTTAATCACTCAATCCCATGGAATACCATAAGACACAATGTCGTCCTGTCAGAGCTGGAAGGTGAGTGTTCAATGTGAGGTCCAAAGAAGGCCCAGCAGGTAATTGTGTTTCATACACTTTTGACCTCTTAAACCCTACTTAGTCAGGCTAGCTCACCCTTAATTTCCCCTGAGGTTTCAGGTTTTTCAAGCAGTTTATGAACAATCATTGATTATTTAATCTAGGGCTACACAGCATTTTTGTTTTGCAGAACATTATCCTTGCATATCCCTTACAAGTCTATATTTAACCATTTTTTGGGTCCAAGATAGGGGCCTTTCATAGTTCAGTGTTCCTCCCTCACATAGCTGAATGAAAACTTCTGAAAGAATGCCTGAAATAAAGCAAGCCTCTGAAATGGGAAGAATATGATTATTAGATATTTTTGTCATACAGGATCTCAGTTCACTTTTGGATTGAGTCCACGCCTCAATTTGAAGATCATGCACTCCCCTCCAGTGCCAGTATTTGTGGTAATTTAATATGGTCCCCTCCCGGCACTACTTTTTAAATTGGAAAACAGGGAAATCATGTAAATCATATCTGAAATGCTGTGTCTGCGATATCAAATAGCAATTATACCTTCCCTGTGAAATTTTTCAAATGAAGACATTCCAGAGACTCCAGAGCTATTGGTTATGCAAAAATATGAGTGTTCTTCCCCAGCATTTAGGAGCTTTAGGTTCTTTCTTGTTACATGTCGATACTTTTTTTGCATTCAGTGTTCTATTAGATATAGACAAGCCTTTGGGTAGCTTTTATTACTATCTTATTTTTTTTTATTTTATTGTATGCATTTTACAATTTTAGCGACATTTTATGGTTCAGTGCTTTCTGATATCTGTCGGTGAAAAGTGCTATAAATAAACTTGCTCTACTTACTATTTAATACCACCGACAGGCTTGTCAACAGAAGAACAGTTTTTGGGGCCATTCTTGTAGAACTACAGTACAGTAAATCTGAAAATTCTATGTAAAAACCATTTGTCATGGCAGTAGGCACTTATTTGTTAACAAAACTTTCATAAATAATAAATAAACATGCATGTGTGTCATGTGTTAGCTTTACTTTTTCCAAAACTCTACTTGAGCGAGACCGGTATTTGCAGTATTTTGTGAAGTCTCCTCTCAAAAAAGAAAGATCAGTTAGAAGTACTTAAAGCCAGAGACTGAAAAGGCTAAGAACACAAAGAACCAGATCCAGTTCTGCATAAATAATAAAACTGAAGAGTTCACCCCTTCATGGATTATTTTACTAAGATCTTGAAAGACCACAAGCTGACAAAGACAAAGTTCCAGTCTTGAAAGAGAATCAGAGAGTCTGATCACTGCAGTCCAGGACCAGCAGCTACCACCAGAAGAACATCATGAATTTAGCAAGTGCAGCAAAGCAGTGGAATATTAAATCCACATGTATAAAAAGTCAGGATTGTTCATGGAGGTAGTGATAGGAACCAGCCATCTGAAGTGTTCTAATGACACCCTCACAGAAAGTTGTACATGATGATTATGGACACGCTGCCTGATGCTTGAGACATGTTTGTTTTATGATAGCTTTCTGAAGGTTTTGGTCTAAAAGATTTAACATTAATAGCAGAGAGAAAAACTTCTTTAAGGATACGTTCCCAGGCCACCAATCAACTTGCAGAAGAAGCATAGCTGAGAAAGCTGCGAGGATTAAATTCTCTGATCTCTTGCTGAAATAGAGATACTGATGTTAAGAATAGAATCATCATCTTCATTCTTTGAACATTATATTCTTGTGGAGGCAACAGAACCATCATTAAAACAGCACTTATCAAAAGAACTATTTTCTGACTTGCATATTCCTATGAAGCATTCAGATAGTGATGTCAGTTGTTTCGCTTCTATACAAGATGTCGCACTGACTTTTAAATCCTATTAGATCCTTTTAAATCCTATTTTCATTTCCCAAATAAAGCAAGAATGACATGACAGTTCATCGTTCTGCCTAATTCAGTGGACCATCAGAGTAAGTCCTGCTGATAATTAAATGCATGTGATGCTCCACTTGTTTTGTAACAGAAGGAGAAGCTGCAGTTTTCTCTTTACCTCTGTGTGGGCTGTGTTCTATTGAGAAGATCCTCCTAAACCCCACGGCCTCCCTACTGTATTCTCCGTACTGCAGTCACTCTTCTAAAGCTGTGAGACCAGTTGTTTCAAAATAAACTAATTCTGCTAACAGTTTTATAACCCGAAGCTCGTAAAAGAGGGCTGGCCTTTTGCTCTGATTCTACAACAATTCCAGGGCTGGAATCCCCATTTGCCTTGCGAGAGCGTGTCGGCGTGTCAGCTGGATTGTGAATGTGTGTGTGTGTGTGTGTTTCTGAGGTGATATATGGTTGCTGTGTCACGTTCCACATCTGACAACCATCCTGAGACGTGCATCATCTGTCCCTTCCCTTTTTCCTTCTGATTCCCCTATAAAAAAATAGGGGTGTGAATGTCAGAGGCAGAGCAGGGGAGGGGAAGCAGAGAGAAAGAGAGAGAGAGAGAGTCAGAGGGAGGGAGTCAGAGCTCACACAATCAGAGTGCGTGAGAGGGAGAGAGGGAACGAGGGAGTGAGAGAGAGTGAGGGAGAATGAGAGAAGCGGGTTCAGAAGCAATTTCACTTGAGGCCAGTGAGGTGCAGCTGGGGCTGGACACTGAGAGCTGAAAGGAGCTGGAGAGAAGGTAAGACCACTTGTGTGAATCTAAAGGTGACCCAGGGCTTCTGCCGCCGGCTAACTGGTCTTCATATCGTAGACTGTAATACCTAGCAAGTGGAAGATGTAGAGACAAAATGTCAAAGAGCTAAATGGGAATATGGTTCTGATTACTTGAGGAAATCAGCAGATGTATTTTTATTACAACAGAGTCTCCAAAGTGTGATGAATGTGTCATGCTGCAAATAATAGTGCTGTGATTGTACTTGATTGGAATGTGCACTGTGGCTCAGCAAGAATTAAATACCATCACAGTTACTGTCCATCATTTCTCTTACCTGTTACTTGTTGACAGTTTATAATAAGGTGAATCAGGTCCATTTAAAGCTCTGTTTTTCCTCACTTCACTTATTGAATACAGGCCTGTTTTTTACAGCAGTGTTGCTTAATGCGCATAAACACCTTTGTCAGGCTTTGACGTGAGCGGCAGGCAGACAGTAATTTTGCACACAGCGAGTCATTAGTCAAATGAGCGAGTCTGGCTGAAGGCAGCGAGCCCGGGCGCAGGTTCATGGTATGTGCGTCTGATGAGAAGCGCAGTGTGTTCTGCGGTGGGTCGCCTGCCGAGACGAGCCCTCACAGACAGCACATTTCTCTGATGGAGCATTCATGGCTTAATTCCACCACAAACCCGCTACCTCAGTCATCGGATCATATCCTGCCACCAAACGAGTCCCAGGATTGTTTATTGTGAAGGTTTAGGAGAAGCATCACATGCCTTCCCACACGCAGCGCAAGACTTGACCTACCACCAGTGTGTATTCAGTGGTGTTAGGTTGCTCAAGCAGCTTTTTGGATGCGTCTTGGATTTTTCGACTCTCCTTCTTGTGCAGATTGTGAAAGTTTCTAAAAAAAAATGCTCCCCCCGGAAAGGGTGAGTCAGATGAGACTGGGAAGGTTAACAGGACACCATAATAAGTTCCCTAATTGCAAAACACGTGCCTTTGGGACTCCACAGCACATGCCCAGGGCCTTTTAAGCTTTATTGTCTTCTTACAATGTGCTCTGTTCTAAGAAGCCTAAATTGAAACACTAACATTAGCTTAGTGTGGGCTCACAGGGTCTGCTGCCATTGGTTGCAGGTCCGTGCTCAAATCCACACTGTTTGTCTTATCTTTATCACTGGGGATATATTTAGTGCCTGGCTTAGCCGTGGCGTAAGGGAGGCGCGGGTTGGTGGTATCAAAGCGTGGTGGCAGTGCCCCTGCTCAGGACTGGCATGCTGCTTGGGTGCAGATGGGGTCCGGGGGGAGGGCGAGGAGGGGTATTTGGCCCTGTAGGAATCTGCCCTTTGGTTTATTAAAAGCCGTTGAAACAAAGGGGCACTAAATGACTGGCACTGAACAATGACGTAATCTGTGAGCATAAGCAACTGCCGGACCCTGCTCAAGGGTTACTTTACTCTCAGAAGAATTCAGATTTTAGCCACAGGAATCAAACTAAGGGTAATTTTAGCATGGAAAGAAAAGTGAACAGTGTGAAGTTTTCAGGCATGGGACCTCAAACAGTTACAACCCAGAAGAAAAGAACTTGGTAAAGGATAATTAGACCCACCTTGGTAGGTCTGGAAGCTTCGTGCAGGGAAATCTGCTCCGGACCGAAATAAATGATTTCTAAACAGTAATGCTGTGGAAACTGTAGCTAATAATGCAGATTCCACTGTTTCTCTCCATCTTATCCCACCTCTCACATAGCTTGAGGCACATTTCAGTCTGAAAATCCCTTTCAAATCACAGTCTGTGCTTTAGCTTATGCGAGGAGGAGAGCAGCGATGAGAGCCAGAGACGAGACAACATGCTCCGGTATCAGGAGATTACCTGAGGTCTCTGGATTTTTTTCAAAGTATGTGTCTGAGTGGGTGGAGAAAAAACACTGTATCACACGTGATGATGTGCAGACTTGGCTGAGGTCAGAAACCCTTTTTTTTTTGTAATTCCTCATATAAAACGGACCCTGTGGTTTTTAATGGTCAGATTGAGGCTGAGGAGTTCGGCTCCCAAACTGTGGCTGCGTTTGAATGTCAGGAATTTCACAGTCCTAATGGTGCAGAGGCTGAGGCCCCTCACCAGACCCGCAGCACCTTGATCAAAAAGAGCCACGCTGTGTTTTCACAGGGCCGAGTCTGGGGACAGCTCAGGCCGGGTGTCCATGCGCTGGCACTGTGCCTGGCGGGGACCCTCTGGGTTGATGGTCTTAGCCTGGAACGCCACACAACACTTCTGGAGTGTCTCATGAAGTTCTGGCCCCCGCCTTGTTTTTCAATGTTTATTGCTTTTTCTTCCTGCAGAACAGTTAGCAATGATAGCTGGCACATGTTTTGTAATGAGGCACTTGACCAGGTGCGTGAAAATAAAGGACCCTTTTCTTGAAAATGCAAATTCAATTAATCAGTTTTTACAGTCAAATGTGCTGCCAGCAAGGCCATTAGTGTGATAAAGTGTGAAAAATATTTAGGTTGTGCTCACTCTTTAGTTCCACCAGCGCCTCTGCTACGCCGGTTATATGTGTGATGAAATGAATGTATTTACCCGCAGCGCTTTTGGCCCTGCCTGTGGCTCTAATGTGAAGACTAATTAAAGGAAACATTTGAGTGCATTAGGACAAAAGTAAAACTGCCAAATTGAAACCAAACAACATGTCCAGCAAATGTCCAGGGACAGACCCCTCTCTGGTCGGTTAGCAATTCACAGGAGAAAAAACAAAAAGGTCAGCAAAAGCCAGAGTGGGGAAATAGCTGTGCTGGGAGATAGAAAGGGTGGAGGTGGACAGGGACCGTATGTGTTGTTGTATCAGATGGGATCGGAAGTTCCAGCTGCTGTTTGTGGACACACTGGGCTCTATAAATCTGTGAATCTCAGCAGGTGTGGAGGTCCCTGCAGTGCCCTACCTAAATGCCTCCTTGCCCCAGGGGCTCCCTGCAGGGGTGAGGCGATGTGGTGGGGAGGGGGCATTTATCCCCCCTCAACAGCTCTCCACCACTAGAAGCCCCACAGACTTAGTTGATCAGGCTGCTGTGCATGGCTGAGCTATGAGGTCATTCTCCTGCTTTTACAAACTCTATTGGACTCTGTAGTCACCTTGTAAACAAGGATGTCTCTCACTGCATTGTTCAGCCTGGCCGTTACGACCGCGAACAAGGCAGCCCTTTTCTCGCACTTCTGAATGTCAACAGTCATGTCTGGGCTGGATGATGACGAAGATGATCACTGTCATCATGCCCGGCATGTCGGATATGTTGATATTAAACCAGGAAAGAAAGAAAGTGTGGTGCCTCTGGTGCATCCCGGTTAAGGAAAGACGGCGACCTCTGCTTGTGTAAACGCCGCAAGCTCTTCGTGGGCCATTAAACATTTCAGAGAGTATTTATTTTAACAGGCAAATTGATACTTAAATTTCTCGCACAAAAGGAATGTTGAAGTTAAATGATTCCCTCCAGAAAGAAAAACACAAGTGTACTTTGTTAAATTAACTTGATGTGTTTGTGAATTCAGGACAAATTAGGGTCCCTGCGAAACATTTCAGGTCTGAAAATGAAGGGGAAGGTTTTGGCCATAATGCAGTGTATTGTTTTTTATAATTTTTTTTTTTTTTATGAACGATAATTTCCTCTCCATGAAAGGTCCTGATCCCAGCTCTAGGTTTCTGTTCCCTTCGGGGTCTGGAGAAAGAACCTCGACTAGCCTTTCTTCCCAGCGCTGCACAAAGCTTATTAGAGGTTGTGGCTTGGTGAACTGAACTCACGGACACTAAAAAACACTCTCTTCAGATGCATGCCGTTGTCAAGGGGACAATAAAATGCATGGACCCTGAAAAAACGCACAGCATGTATAGATATAAATGTCAGCTCCGGGTTGGCAGTTGACTTGCTGTCATGAGAGAACTTGTTCGGAGACCTATTTCCTCTAATGAAAAATTCATTCCTGGGGAAATGATTCGCTCCAGGCTGTTTATTAATGGATTAGATTTCTTCTTTGTGTAATAAAAAGATCTTTTTTTTTTTTGGTCTACATTAGGATTGTTAGAACAACAACAGATTGCCAGCATGCCTCATGCAACACAGCACACTTGTTCCTGGCTGGAGGAGCAGTCACCTTAAGCAAATGGCAGTAGGCTCTTTGTTTCAGGCCATCTATCGTCGCGCACACTCCTGCACCTGCCCACTTGCTTCTGCAAAAACTCGAGCAGACCTAGGGCTCTGAACCGCTAACGAGGTTTAATAGACAAAACATTACCTGATATTCTGTTTTTCAGCTGGATGCTTCTGGAAGAGCTTTTCTGCAGCTCACGCCACGGTGCACTAACCCTTCTCTTTTCTCCTTAACTACAGAAAAAAAACACACACAGGAAGAGACTACAGGAGATGGCGGCACCTGAACAAAGCCACTACGTGCTCCAGTATACCAGTGTGGGACCTGAACCTGGGCAGAGAGCTGTGCACTTTCCTCTGTAGGAGGACAGGCACCGTTTCTTTCCGTTTTTTCGCCGGGGAGTTCACATTTGCATTCGAGCCAAAGGGGCCAGTATGAGGACCGCAGGCCCGCTAAGCCAGCCAGGGATCGTGCTGCTGCTGGTCACATGTCCACTGCTGAACGTTCTGCGTGGAGTAACCTGTAAGGCTGAGAGTGGACACCTTGGAGACACGGATCCAGACAGATGTATGAGGCACCATTTTGTTGAGACCATCACGCATCCCATTTACAAGTGCAACTCCAAGGTACAAGCTTCTGGCTGAGCGAGGCCTAATCCTTTGCCTGCTTCTGTGTTCTGTAGATGTAGGTACATCCAGGGGACCCTCTAGAAGTGATCATACTCAGGTGGGAAAAGGATGGGGGAGAACATTTTGGTAAGCCTCAGTAAGAGTAAGAGACTGATCCATTAAATGCCAGTGTAGATGTGACCCTGCAGCCTTTTGTGCTGGTACATTTAGCCTATTAGTGTCCAACTGAGAAGCACATGCTGATCAAGAGCAGGTTGACCTACAGCTCCCATGATGCTTACTGAGTTCCAGTAATGGTCTCTCAGGTTGGACCCTGCTGTAAAGCAATACGCTCTCTACACCCACACTGTTCCTGCTAACAAGATGTTTAAGGAAACGCAGCAAGTCTCTAGATACCTGGAAGGGTTTTATATTCAAATATCTACCCTGAGGATCTCCCCCTAATTAGAATCTGTTACAAGGCATTGAGTCCATTTCATTTATTAAATCAGATAGTACAGTCATCGTGCCCCCATGCTCTTTTCCCGTGAACTCTACCTTGGTTACTTTGACACCTTTGGCAGGGAACGCTGCATGCAGGCAGATTGTGAGGCCCAGATCGTAGCCAGAAATAAGCCCCCACAGGGTGCATAAAATGTCTGGATGATGGCACAGGTCCAGAGCACTGCATAGGGCTGTGGCTGAATCATTTCTTTTGTCATCCAAACAACAGTGTGCAGCAGCCTGGCTCCACCAGACTTACTGAGCCAGACAAGTAGACCATGGTTCACCTGTGGTCTCAGGAACTACAGGGACAGTCCAAGTTTTAGCCATAGCGTGACAGCTGGTCTTCTGCTCGTCCCAGATCTCAACTCTTGCAAGCCCAGCTGAGACATCCCAGCAGGTCGGGAGATTCAGGAGATTCAAAAAAAAAAGGAAGAATTTTTCCGGAGTCCTATAAACTGCTAGGGGGGCTGGCGGGAACCTTTAATATCACTTAATTGTTCCATTCCGTTCCTTAAGGATAACCAATGCTGCACTGCTTCTGAATCTGTTTCAATTACAAGACAAACAGAGCTAACCTAATATAGCATGTGATGCATCAAGGACAGGTAGACGTCCAGGTTATAAACTACTCACTCGCCTGCTCAGGCATCCAAACAAGGCAGTGAGTCCCTGGAGACTTTTTGAGAGCCACATTGAAACTAATTGAGACAGTTACAGCTTTAAACGGCTTGGCTGGGGCACAGACTCAGAAGGGTTATTGTAAATCATAGGTGAATGGGAGGTTTATGGCCACAACAGTTCATATTAAGAGCTGGACCCCCCAGCCCAAGGTGTTTTACAATCCCTCAAAGGTTTATGATTTGACAGTCAGGGTCACAAGCTTATGTCCTATGCTTTTAAAAATAAAAGTGCTGAAAAGTGCCTTTTGGAACAATGACATAGAAGCACCACTTTTGGTTTCTAAAAGATTTCTAATAGATTTTTTAAAAGAACATTTTTAGTAAATCCTATGAATGGGTGGTGAACTCCTTCAACTGCAACCAACATGTGCATATTATAAAGGTTTTTTTTCTTCCTTCAAGCCAAGAACCATTTAGGAACCTTTATTTTTAATAGTGCACCACGGATCAAGCTGGACTTAGTCACAGCTTTAAAGCAGCCTATTACAGAGTGCATCAGCTATGGGGATGACTGTGGCTTCCACTGTAAATTTCAGCAGAGCTGCAAAGGATCCACCTGCGCAATCAGTCTTGCTATAAATATACAACAGGGATAGCGGGTGCAGGAGGACCTACATCTGCTGCCCAGCTGTTGTCACCTGGCCCTGATCTCTTCCATCTCCATCATCCACTGACTACACGCCTCAAAACCAGCTCCCACAGCCCCCATATCTGCCCGCTGCATTCAGCAGTGCACTAACAGACTACATCCATTCAGCTGTTGTATGCAGAGGTTCCTTGGAAAATATGCACACACTATTCATGTGCATTTTTATTGGCACAGTTAGTTTCTTGCTATATTTTGAGAAACATTTTTTTTAAAATTAATATCCTTCAGAAAGCTAATTGCTCACCTCAGGCAGAAAAATCCTATTAGTTTCACTGCATTTGCCTTTCAGACTAATAATAAACTAATGTGGGAAAATTTTAAAGCAACACATACTGATTTACTGACACATTCAAAATTAAGAATTCAGTGTAAAATTACATTGACATTAATTCCATAAATGTAAACTTCTGAAAGCAAAGAGTGCACATTTAATTACTCCCTAACTAGGTGTGGACTGTTATTTCTGTATATTTTACTTTGGCTCAGATAAAGGGCTTAAGTGCCTTTTTTCATTGTTACATGTAAGCATTCGGTGTTGAAGAGTGAAGTGATGCATAATAACATCATCACACTTGTAACAGCTGCTCTCTGTAGTATGCCCTGGGGCCTATCTTATCAAAGACTCTAGAGGACAGATTCAGGATCAGTGCTTGTCATTTGCATGATATCAAATGGAGTTAAATGGACAAATGGAACCCGATCCCAGAGCAGCACTTACACTCTGAGGTACTTAATAAATGTTGGCTCAAGCCTTACTTCTCACAAGGCTTGGCTAGAGGCTCTTGGCTTCAAACAGACCATTGTCCCTGACGGTGGGGGTGACACTCGGCGGACACTAGACAGCTGACAGACACCATGACACAGGAGTCCGTTTACAGAGCATGGCAGGAATGTGCGGCTCGTGGCCCGGCACTAGTCACCTTTTATTCAGAACCGCCAGACTGGTGGACTGAGTCATGCTTGCTTCCATCAATCCACGCGTGTCATCCAGTCAAGCAGACTAGTCCGTTCTAATACGTGGTCACGTCACTCATTAACCTTTAATTACACGGGAATTCGCTTGAAGGACAGCGGCTTTCAAAAGGCTGCTGTGGGTGGTTTGATTTTTATCGAACACAGCGTTCAAGGCCTAATAACCCCACCCCAGTGGGTCGCTGACCCCCATAAATGAACCGAGATTAATTTAACCTTCCACAATTCAGCTATTTTTACAACAAAACCCACAAATCAGTGTCACACAACTACGTTGCTCAGATGACACCTGAGGTGAATCTGGGGCTGTGAACGAGTGTGTGCGAGAGCCGGTAGGTGGGATCGCTCCAACACACGAGCCTGGGCGAGATCAGCCACACTCCTGTCTCGGCACAGGTGCAAGGTCGAGCAGAGACTACAGAACCAAGCTTTGTTCACAACTGTGTACCCTCTGTAGTAGCTTATCTCACCCTGTCCTGAGGGAAGGTTCAAATGAGGCTCGCCACTCAGCTCACACCGCCCCGTTCCAAGCCGCTGGGTACAGTTTAAGTAGACTCAATAAGCCTGTCTCATGCTGTCATGTTGTTTCAACAGTCCAAACAGGGGATTCCTCCCACACTTTATCACAGTGTGGATGTACAAGCTTAAACCAAAACCTCCGTCCGAAGAAAACAGTATTTAAAGTTTTTTCTGAGTTTCAAAAACTTAACTTTTTTGGGATGCTAGATGTGAAGGATTTAAAAAGGAGCAAAAAATCATAAGAAAAATAAAGTTAAAAATAAGCTGAGTGTGCATGTTGTAGCATGGCATAATTGTTTTCATCACAGTGCATCACTTTCCTCACTGCTGGCTTTGGAGCATGTCCCGAAAACACAAGCAGCTTGGGACGACCAGAGTGAAAGTATATGCAGGTTTATGGCTGTTTCTGTGGCCACACTTGGCCTAATATTATTATTTAATCATAAAAATGGATCTAATGTAAACATGTGTCATATTTTCAACTTTTGATTTGCCGTGCCCCGCAGTAGACTTCCACCCAACTCAGGGTGAGACACCGCCTCGCACCCATTGGTCCAGGGATAGGCTCTGGCTACACCCGTCCCTCTTAAGGATTAAGCAGTTACAGAAAATGAATGAATTAATGATCATTTGCCACTCATTTGTATACAGTTTGTTCAGAAAGAGAACAGAATGAGAAGTGAATCAATAGGTTCCTGCAAGCATCAAAAGTGTTATTCACTCCTCAGTCCACTCTGTCCATAGCTTTAAAGCTGCAATTTCAGTACTGTATGAATTATTCTTGTGATGTCACAACTGTGAAACTATTTGGATATTAAAGCCACATATTGTCTTTTTTTTTATTTTTTTCAATTTTGTATTTTTGCTTTTATAATGCATGAACATTTTAGAATACAAAATGACCCAAAACAAAATTTCCAAACTTGCTTGGAATATAATCTTGTGACATTAACATGCATGAATGTTATGCCTTCTACTGTAAAAGTTACCATTTTAGAGACACATGGCTTTGTCAAGACACTGTAAATACGCCCCCTTAGCCAACTCAAATAAAGACGATTGTTCCTGCAAACAGTAATACATCACTACAGCCTTCCAATAATCTCATTAGTTTTTTCACACCCCTGAAGATTTCAGTTTATTACAGATTACAGAGCCATACATTTTATTCCAGACTGCTTTTCGAATGTGATACAGTACTGCACAGCCAATCAGATCTGTGGTCACTAATTCCAAGCACTTGTATTAACAAGCAGTTTAAAGACAATTCTAAGCAATAATTAAGAGGCTGGAAAATGGTAGTGTAAACGTCAATTATGTTTTTGTTCCATATAACTGCACAGATTTCAAGCATAAAATAAACTTCAACCCTAGACTTCAAGCATAAAATATAATACATGAAACAATGTAGAATAAGGTCTCTTTAAAATGAACATCTGTAAAGTGTTAATTTGTTTGGGTTTCCTGAGTGTTGAAGCAGGGTGCCCTTGCTCCTGGTATGTGGCTGTAGAAAAATGTGTTCAAGGGTTTTTATGTATGTATTACATGTAAATTCAGCTCTCTCTCCTCTGCTCCACAGATGGTCCTCCTAGCTCGCTGCGAGGGTCACTGCAGCCACACATCCCGCTCGGACCCCCTCATCTCCTTTAGCTCAGTCCTCAAGCAGCCGTTTAAAAGCACCTGCTTTTGCTGCCGCCCGCATACCTCCAAGCTGAAAGCAGTGCGCCTACGCTGCTCCGGAGGGACCCGAATAACTGCTACCTACCGCTACATCCTCGCGTGCAGCTGCGAGGAATGCAACTGAATGGGTTCGCAGAGAGGGAACAACTGGCCAACAGACTTTGAACTGTTCCATTTTTTACATGTATTTTATTGCTGTCCATATTAGAGAAACTATTTCACGTGTCATTAGCAGCGCTGGAGTGGATGGAGATCATGCCAACAACATAAAATGTCAGCAGGCTCACTCATGTGTTGCACCTGGGCCTGGTCTCTGCCAGCTGATTAATTTCAAATGCATTCCATCGCTTTGATCACCGAAATGTGGAAAATTATGGATGCTGGCGAACGACACCGCAATCATGAGAGCACCTCCACGGTCCTGTATCCGCTCCAGGCTGGAGAAGTTCCAAAGAAAGCGTGAGAGCTCTTGGGAATTGCTCACAGGTTGAGGAGACGCTGGGGCGACGTCTGCTGCAGCTGTTGGACACCACAGGCGGTCAGACTGTAAGGCCATGTCTCGACTGGCCTGTGAAATGTTCGGGCTTCTAAAGTGTGAAAGCTTTGTTTTTGCCTAGATCTCTAATCTTCTAGTTCTGTCAAAAAGTCATGGTTCTTACTGTAATTACTGGATCCACTGGATACAGGTCCACTGTGAGTGAAACCAGACACACAGTCTTCAAAATAGGCTTCGGTCACTCATCAAACCAGTAGTTTACCAGGCTGAACCAGATCGTAAATGTATGCTTCACAGCTGTATGGTCATCCCTAGTCAAACTGCATCATCACCATGGAATTATTTCTCTACATTTGAGACACAATAACCATTTATTTGCTGGATTTAATATATTGGAAAAATGAACCAAATAAAAGATGTCAGGTGCAAATGTTTGAACACCCCTTTACTACCCTACTAGTGCTATAGGTCTCACAGCTTATTTTACTTCTTTATCTATATTTTATTTCTTTATCTCTAGTGTAGACCATTCCAGAGTGTAACAAATAACAAATCCCTTCAAACTGAGGATCTAAGACTGACAATAACTGGCATGAGAAAACTTTCAAAGGCATCAAATCCTCCTCCTGTTTGTTATTTTCAATGGAAAATAGTTAAAGGGAAGCACTGCCACCTCACAGCAAGAAGGTCCCAGCCTCGATTCCTTGGTCAGGCAAGCCAGGGTCCTTTCTAAGTGGAGTTTGCATGTTCTCATGCGTGGGTTTCTTCCAGGACCTCTGGTTTCCTCCCACAGTCCAAAGACATGCATGTCAGGCAAACTAGAGATTCTAAATTGCCCCTAGGTGTGAATGTGTGTGCGCGTGAGTATGTTTGGCTGTGTGTCTGCCCTGTAAAGGACTGGCAACCTATTCAGGATTTTTCTGTGGCTTTCCCACTTTGAGCTCTGGGATGAACTCCAGCACTCTGTGTGAACTTGATTATAATAAGCGGCTTAGATAATGGATAGAAGTTAAGGAGAACTGTTAGAATCAAGAAAAGATCTGGAGGACTGATATAGTAATAGTGAGGCACAGGCCCACACCAACATGGAAGGGTCATCAGAAGGTAACAAAAGTCGCCATCTTAAGTACAACACTTACATAAACGAGTATGATTTTGAAATCAAATGCTGAAACAAACAAAACCAAAAAACACTTTTCCAACGTATCAGGAGGAGTTCTGGATACCATGCTTTGGTGTTCTGTGGCAGCCAGTGGTTCAGGAAATGTTATGAGAATAGAGGAAAGAAAGAATTCAACTAAGTATCAGTAAATTCTGGAGGCTAACATCTTACAGTCAGTGAAGAAACTGGAGAAGAAAAGAGGTTGGACATTACAACAAGAAATTAATCCAGAATGTACAATCCAAAATCCAGCTCGTGATGATTTAAACCACACATTGCCTGAAAAGGTTCCTAAACTTATGCACAAGTTACATTTTCTGTTTCATTTTAAAAGGTTGAATAATAATTGTGCACTACATTTGCAGGCCATATTTAAGTTCCATGCAGAGGTGGGTGTTGACTTCTTTTTCATTTAAAAAAAATGTGCAGTTTGACCAGTGGTGCCCAAACTTTTGCGTGCAACTGCAGGTGCGGCTTTTTCGGGTCTGGTCAAATCCAGTCAAATGTGTTCAGCAGAAAGTATGGCACCGGGCAGCTATCAGATGATCATCAAAGCCCTTCACATGCAGTGATGACAGATAGGTTTGCCACAAAAGAGCACTGCGCTGTTTTAAGAAAGCATTGATTCCATCAGTTCACTATAAGAGATAACATCCTTCTAGGAAATCCTCATTGTCCTCCTGTGCTGAAACTGTATCTCTGGCGAAACTGTGAAGTTGGCTTTGCTGGACACATTTGTAATCAAGAATAAGACTGACAGTTCTATTGGCCTCAACATGTGAATCTAATAAACGGTTTCCTTTTTGTTTCTACCGGCTGCCTGTCTACCTTCTGCTTCCTGTCTTGTTACATGTGTTCCAGCCCTTCGATACAAAGTGACTTTCAGTTGGGCTATAATTAACCTAATGGCTAATTTGACTGCGTGAAGGACAGGACAGATCATGCCTGTCAGTCGACTTGTGTGGTTTTATGGCCTTTCTCCTGTGATATATCTGTCAGTGCTGCTTCTCACTCTTCAAAGTGCTGTAAGTTCTCCTGAACAGCGCAGCAGCGTCTTTCTTCATGTCTTCCTGTGTCTTAATACACGTCAAACAAAGTGATAAATCAAGGTCGGTTGACTGAAATGCCTTATAGAATTTGGTCACAATAAAAACACCCAGAGGTTACTGTTAATTTAAGCCCAGTTTTGGGGACTGTGTCTACACAGCTGATTCCCATTACCCTGTTCCAAAACTTCTGTTGCCAAATGCAAGGTGAGTCCAGCCAAGTCTGAAATACATGATGTAAATTACAAAGATACGGCACACATACAAATCAGTGGGTGTGTTCCATGCCAAGAAATAGAAAAAAAGCTGTTGTGGCCATTCAAGCCAGCACTGACTGCAATATCCTTTTGATTCTCCATGAGATACGCTGAGCTCTTAACGTATACAGGAGAGTAAAATGGCTTGTCTTCTCACTTTATTAAAGCGATGCTAATATCAGCGACCATTTTGTCATTACTGAGACTGAAGCGCTGTCTTCGAATGTTTATTTTGAATGTTTATTTCGTTTGTGTAAATGTGCTCTCGTAAAGGTGTTATTTTATTCCACCCCATAAAAGTGTACCATTTAATAGATAATGAAAGAATTAAATATCAGGTTTAATTATAATGCTAATATTTTGACAGCAGTGTGTTATGGAAATATTCTATATATGTATATAATGGATGTGTGTGTGTGTGTGTGTGTGTGTGTGTGTGTGTGTAAAATGGATAGATGGGTTAGGATGGATAGAATGGTCCACACATCCATGGCTGCCCGCCACCCCCCCCATATACACTCAACAAAAATATAAACGCAACACCTTTGTTTCTGCTCTGATTTTTCATGAGATGGACTTAAAGATC
>JBBPDC010000002.1:6283332-6302570 GCA_037974485.1 Hemigrammopetersius urotaenia
CTCAGAAAAAGTGCTGAGGAGAGAAAGAATTTCAAGACCCATCTCAGGACCTGATTGGCTGAGAGCCAACAAAGGGGGAGTAATACCCCAAGAAGAATATACTGTATATGTGAACTTTAAGAAACTGTTGGGAGTGGAGCATCTGATCAGTGCTCTCAGACCACAAAGCTGTCTTTAATAAAACAGCGTTGCCTCAACTCTCTGACTGCGACTGCTCTTTGAAGACCTGAGTTCCTGATCTAAATTTCTTCATCAAAATTAAGCAAATTCAAATGATACCATTTGAACTAGTCTGCATTTCAGAGCTGGTGTTAAAACTGAAAGTGCCTTGGATGTGTGTGTGTGATCAACCCAGAGAAACCACCTTTCTCCAAGAGGAAAACAGTTAAAGCTGTTTTAGAGTGCAAGGAAGTGATCCCGTGCAATTTGCCAAAGCTTGATAAAGGCTATGAAATCGTACAGTCCAACTTTGGTAGTGCCAGTAATTGTGGTTTAGAATTTCTAGATGCAACAGAAGTAATAAAAGATGCTTCAAGCTAAGAAGAGCTAAGAAACCTTAACAGGTTTCTGAGATGTGTGAACTGTAATAGAAAGCATCTCTTCGGACCACCTTGGTGCAGGTGGTCTCGCTCCTCCCAGGACAAGCCTTACAAAACAGAGCAATTAACTGACAAAGGCCCCTAGGTTTCATATTATTAACAAGGGTTTAAAGGAGGGATTTTTAAGCAGTTGAGCCATGACTTCAGATAATGCATGTCGTTCTATTTTTACAAAATAACACTAAATGTACCATCTAAATTCCCAAGCTAGGCACCTCTGAGGTACCCTGAGCAAGGTACCGTCCCCACACACTGCTCCCCGGGCGCTGTGTAGCTGCCCCCTGCTTCACTTGGTGATTGGGTTAAATGCAGAGGAAGTGTTTCGTGCTGTTCACACTGTGTGCTGTGGTGTGATCACATATGACCAGATAGTCACTTTCCAATGATGAGGCCAGTGATTTAAGAGGTGGGCACTGAAGTTGTGATAAATTCAGTGGATGTCTCTGTACTGTGGATATCCCCAGTGTTTGAACACTGACCAACTGCACTTTTCATTATAAAGAGTAAATACAGAGTCCTGGATAATTGGATTTAGTGCAGGTATGTAATATGTTAAATAGAAATCCTTGTACCCATAGCATTTTCATTGCAGTTTTTTTATGTGGCACGACTAGCATGTATTGTTTCTGTCAAAAGACTGTGATATCCATTGTGCTTTAAGTATTGTGATATTATATTATCCCCATTGCCAACTCCTACTTAGAAAGGTATTTTGGTCATTTTTATCTTTAGACTCCAGTAGGGACGGACCCAGGAGACAGTTGTGATGGCTGCATGATGAGCGCTCATCACGGGTCGAGTGAAGGATCTTTTACATTCCAAGGATTACTGAGCAGTGGTTTGCAATGATAATAATATCAGACTGTACCAAGAGTCTTAACCCCCTGGCTTAGTATGAGGTCAAGAGGGTGTGTGTATGTGTGTGTGAGAGATAGAGAGAGAGAGATGGCTCTTAGCCAGCGGTCGAGTGTTGGGGCCTCTGCACGGACATGTTTGCTATTTATTTTAGGCTTTTTGCTCTTCCATATAAACTTTCTGTGTTTTGGCCGCAGATGTCTTTAGCTACAGGTCTTCCAAGAGCATACTTGTCACGTCCTGCATTTCTGTGACCTTGGCTGTAATTTGAAAAGAGGAGGAAGTTCACTTCAGATAATTGGGCCTCAGCCTGTCTCACTTTGTGCAATTCACTGTCTCAGAGTTTACTGTCTGCTAGAACAGTTATCACAGCTGAAAATGAACATGGTCTCTCTGACATGTTTGTATCATTTATCATGAAGAAACAGACAGAACAAGACAATAAATAATAATGTACTTTAGAGCAGAATTTATACAGTTACACGTAATTAGTATTTTATGCCATGAACCCACATAAATAAAAGCATAAAAGCAAGTTATAAAAGCATGTAAATGTCAACTGTCATGAAGCCTACTTCAGTTGATTTTCCGCCAGTATGTGTTGTAATAATCCTTTCCAAATGTTTACACTGGTTTATTTGTCACTAAATGCTTTTGTAGTTGTCATACAAGGTCACTGCAAAAGGGAAGGACAGCAAAACTTGCCCCCCCCCTGGACACTTATAACAAAGATCTGTATTGCATCAACATTGTGGAACACAAGTGATATTTACTTTTATGCATATTTAGTTTCAGTTAGTTTTAGTTAAAACTTTCACCACGTGAATAGGTGACCATGTAAACTGCAAGCTTATGACATAGAATAATTTGTAATTAGTATGAAACTGTAACTGTATAAATGGTTTGAAAATTAACTGCTATTTACACAGTTTTTGTAAGTGTGGATTTGAATTGTGGGCCATGTACAGACACTTGCACTTTAAGGGCTTCATTCTGGACAGCGAGATTCCCCGGCATTCAAATCAGCGCTTTAGTCTTGTTTGTCTGTGTAGCTGAAACATTAACCGAATTTTGGCACGTAAAGTGGCCAGTCCTTGGCCCTCAGACTTCATGCACTTTCTCACAGGAGCAGAACTTCTGCTTCCCATGCAAAGAACAGGAAATTTGCATGTGTTTTAGAGACTGAGAGGAAACCCCAGGCAGTACTGTAGTGTTGCACTTCCTCTCTTACCCTGCCGGGAGCTTAGGCCTCCTTTACAAGTGCTGATTTGCAATGCTACTCTGGAGGAAACCCATTCCTCGGCTCTTATTACTTTGACATCAGGCAGCTGACAGTCTTACACAAACTTAATACAGGACTGTTGGCCTGCTGTGAAAATGACTGAGTGTACTAATTGCTGCTGTCACTGCTGAATATACTGAACAACAAGAAACCCCACACATAGCTGTTTCATGGCTTCCATAAATTATTATTGGAAAACGACAAAGAAATCCTTAATCAAATAAAAATACATACAAGTTATTGCACCTACCAGACAGGTTTTTACTGCCTGAGTGAATTAAACATTTAAATGAAAGTGCAAATGAAAGTGCATTAAAATAAAACTGTGTCTACTTTAATGTTGTTGAGTGTTGCGATGGATATCACATGCGATAAGTGAGTAAAAACTTTATAGTGTTAATGTTTTTCTGCTTTGGATTTATTGGTAACAGGGACTCCAGACACTGACTAGTCTATGCATAAAAAATGAAATGCAATATTTCCATTTCCATGTTTTTTCTAAGAATTTACTTAAACTGAGCATTTAATGCCTCCCGTAAAACATTTGAACCATTAAACATTGTTGAAAAAAATCAGAAAATATTTTTAATAATTTTAAATAAATAAACATAATTTAAATTATAGGAAGTTCTTAGCCAAAAGAAAAAAACAAAAAACAAAAGGAACAATCTATAACAGCAGCGCAGAAGATGAAGAAACTACCCAGTGATTTTTTTGCCCTCTTCTCTGTGGCACTGGGTGCGATAAATGCGATATGTATATTTTTTCGCGATATGGATATTGCACATGTCGATATCGCGATGACTGTAAATTTGCGATATATTGCACAGCCCTAATATAGTATTAAAATTACTATTAAGCTGACCATTTCATTAAACATGTACTTGCAATGATCACAGGTAGACTGTAGAGTGAATCCACAGTTCTAGTATTGCTGTAATGTTAAAGCCAGATTTTATCTGTTGTTCCTTTTGCAGGGCTGTCTGCAGCCAAGCTGTTGGTGGAGAGTGGCTTAAATCCTGTAGTGTTGGAAGCCAGAGACCGGGTTGGTGGAAGAACCTTCACAGTACAGGTAAAATGTTAAACATCACATAATTTGGGATTGTCCAGTGGTAAAACCCTATTTTTTCACAAATAATAAGAAGCAAACTTAATACTGATGTGCCTTTACAGTTCCCCTCACTATTTTTGGTACCTGTGATTTTCACAAATGGAGGACCAAGAAATGCCTATTTGATATATTAACATCTTCTTGCAAAAAAGCATCTATGGATCTTTTTTCAGTTTTCCAAAACAATCATGTAAAGCTCTGTGAGTGTTTGTCCTAGAAACATATATAACACATTGGCAAGGTTGAACCCTCTACTTCTCAAATATGTGTTTGGGTAGGTATTCAGATGTAAAACAGCAATCTGAATAAACTAACAGCAGTGGCGTGATTGGCTGTTTTACTAGTTGCTGTTGTTGCTTTTTCGGTTAGCTTAAGAAGCTATATGATCAAGGCCCCCAACAGAACAAGAGTGGATAGATATAGGAAATGACACTTATACACCACTACAAAAGTGTTCAGTTTCTCAAGTTTTATCTTTTATAGGTGCAAGTACTACACTGAACAGCTTTCCCTCAGTTTGTAAGAACTGCTGACAATATTTTTCTTTTTCTTCCTATAATTCTTTAAATACATCACAATAAGAGAAATGGCAAAAAGGAAATCATTACCTTTGATGTACTCACATTATGAGAGGAGAGTGTTGATTACAGCAGTGATTTTATATTTCTCATCATTAATGGTGATCATACTCATAGCGATGCTTTGCATCATACAAAGAAAACATTTTGCATAAGATGCTGTGCAATACTCATTGTCTAAATTCCACAGCCTTATTATTGGATTATTTAGGAGAATGATCTGTAGGTGAAGGAAATGTGATGGAATAGATGTACTATACATTTTTTCTGGTCTGTCTGTAATAGTATGGAGTATAGTCATGAATTTCAGGTACATTCTCTATTGGACACAGCTAACCAAGTGAATGCTTTTCGTGATCATAGTAGCATTTATTTGATCTAATCTAAACTTATGCATTAATGCTTGAATTTTGTTTCCATGTCAACTATAATTACTACTCCTGATTCCTTTGTATAAGTGCATATGTGTCTTTTACCTAGAAATTGTTCACCATAATTACAATAATTTGTGTGTGTGTGCACATCACAGAATGAATTAGATTAGATATTTAATTACTCACTCACTTTTTTTTTTTCATTTTAATAATTATAAATAATTATAAACTGTTTATAGCTAGACTAGTCAACCTGGCTTTTATTTTTTAATGCATCGATAAATCAAAAAGCTACAGATGTCATGTAAATGTCATGTTTCAGTCATATTTATCTGTATAGGTAGATTATTTTGTGTGTTTATCTTAGGAATATGGTTTGGTAGAGTCACAGAAATGGTAGCATTTTCAGACAAAGTCTACATTTAAGAATTTTGCAGGTTTCTTGCATGCAAACATTATTAATTTGTCTCATACACTGAATTATGTGGAAAAATGAACGAAGGCTGTTCCTCACACTCTCCTATTTATTACCCTCTTTCAGAATAAACAGACCAAATGGGTGGATCTGGGTGGAGCGTATATCGGACCCACTCAAAACCGGATCCTGCGGTTGGCGAAGCAGTACGGGGTTCAGACCTACAAGGTGAACGAAGAGGAGTCCCTGGTGCACTATGTGAAGGTAAGCTGGAAATCAGGTGCTGGCTTAGCAGCATTAAAAAACGCAAAGCAAGCACCGTTTAGAAAGCGTTCCCAAAGGGGCCCTTAACAACCTGCAATCTGATGCCTAGGATCAGGGATTTGGAGCAGCAGTCGTTTCCAGCGGATAACAGAGCCTCTCCTTCCAGCAGGCTTATGTCTTAATGCACAGGAAGTCCAAGGCTGGAGCTTTCTCTGTCACACGCTGAACCCTTTTATTCAGCAGTATAGCATTCTAGAGCCTGGAGATGCTAATCAGCGCCTGAAGGAAAGGGTTTTTATCCTTCTAATATGGTTTCTTCTGTTCTGAGTGAACAAGGAGAGAGGTGGTCAAAAACTACCCCCCCCCTCTCCCGAATCCGATTTGAGCAGACGCATCACTGCCCTTAGCACGCACATTCTGCATGCCCTTATTAGATTTCCCTGTAGATTCAGCTCCTCTGTGGCTCTGGTCAGCTTATGGAGCTGTAAATCACAGGCTTCTTCTTAGAAATGGTTAGTGTGGAACCCTCTCTTGTTTATCATGTTAGCCTTATATGTCCATATGATGCAAACTCAAGTGAAAAGCCAAGGATTGCACACCCGACCTCACTGATGTGCAAGCACTCTGAGCGAAAGGTCATGGTGAGAATGCAGTGGAGTGTTCAGGGTGGGGAATCCTTCATGGCATGTATCCCTGCATCCCACATATTAGAACTACTCATCTGTGTAAAATAACATAGTTGCAACACATACAACAGCGGGGGACAACTCCAGAGATTCAGGGTAAGCCTTTACTCTGGAGGGATGTTGGGGTTTTCTTACCCAGGATAAATTGAAAAAAAGTTACCAAAGTTTGTCCTCATAATGTAAACGTTTTAAAATTGTTCTTTGGTCAAACTGCTTCTTCTTCGCAAAGCATTAGTTAAACTGTCCTAATGTATTACTAGGGCTGGGTGATTAATCGAAAAAGAAAACAAAATCGACATTCAGAACCTATAATCAAATTTTTCCAGGTCGATTATTTTGATTACTTTCCTTTTAAAAACACTACCGCGTGTGGAATCACGTGACCCCACTCCGTTATGTTACGTTATTCCACCGACATGTCGAGCATGGAGAGCTTGAACACTGAGGCAACTGAGCAACTTGTCAGTGAACTATGGTTTATGTTCAGTAATAATTTTTTTTTTTTTTCCCTCAATGTCTACGACCATGACAATTTTGTTTATTACTGAACACGAGCCTGTCAACTAAATTGCCATGTTGCAATTGTTGTTATTGAACATAAGCCTGTCACTTATGCTACACTAGTCTAAATTCTTATTTCTCTTTTAACCAGTTGCTAAGACAGACTAGCTTGAGGGTTATCCTACATCTTCCTGTAAAGTTGAATCCACCTAGTGGTCTTCTCGTGTCAGTCAGAGCCGAAAATAGGCCTGCAGTTGATCCTGAATCGGGTTAGCGCTCCTTAACTTCCTCTGGATCTGAACCGCTCAGAGACGGGTCGACCGAGTCATTAGTGAATCCATCGGTTAACTCCCGCCACACAGAGACGGATCTGAACCGCTCAGAGACGGGTCGGCCAAGTCATTAGTGAATCCGGATCTAATCCGGCAGGTTTAATTTACACCAGTACATGATAGATTACACAAGTTAACTTCCTTTCTAACAGAAAATATTAATCAATCGAGTCATAGCACTTCCCGATCTCAACCGTAGCCTAATGAGTGAATCTACCGGCGTACAGGCTACACCGCGTTAATTGCGTTAAAAATATTACCGTGTTATTTTTTTTCTGTGATTAATTAGTCTAATTAATGCGTTCATTTATTTATCTAAAATAAATAAATAAAATAATCGTACATTAATCACAATCGAGTTAAAATGTTCAATTAATCGAGATTTTGATTTTAGGCCAAATCGACCAGCCCTATGTATTACAGTAATCCCTCGTTATTCACGGGGGTTACGTCCCAAGAGCACCCGCGTATAGTGAAAAACCGTTGAATACATTATATTTTCGTTAAGGGTAAAGTGTTCTGGGAGCATATTTGAGGGCATATTTGAGGGCATAATTTTTTGTGTGTGACTGGATCCATGAGTCCTGGTCCACGTACAACTGGGGGATTACTGTATACATACTCAGGAAGTACCACAAACATTTGAGCTGAAGATAAAGTGCAGCTCCATATGGAGCGGAGTGGTAGAATATTACATTGGCCTCGTTTACACAGGGCTGGTCACTCTGCTGGTTTTATGTATTGCTGCTTCATGTGGTCTGACAGAGCCATTGCTGTATGTCACGTCAGCTGCTCTCTCATGTGTTTTGTCAGTGGACTCCCACAGGCAGAATTACAGCAAAAAAAATAACCTTCACAATGCGAAGACAATGAAAGGCTGCAGAAATCGTGGCTGGAAATATGGACATGATGAGTATTGCAGGAGCTATGCTTTTGAAAAATTGAGGTTTAGCTGTATTTTCTGGGACACAAAGACATGCATTATTCCCCACACTGAGGAAAAAAAACCCATTTGTTGGCCTGGTTTCCTTTCTAGCAGAGCTGACAGAGTAGTGTTATATTGACCTGACCTATTTCAGAGGACCAGCACTGCAGACGGTGCGGACGAGCACACCAGCACATGCAGACAATTAAGATGTTTTTGTGACTGAATCAAAGAACTACGTGTTTGTTGCCTTTAGACCGGCTATTCTGTGGCCTGCTTATGACCCATAATTCCTTGCAGACAACTATGGATGTGTTTATGTGTGTATGTGTGGTGTTTATACAGCTCAGAGGGAGCTCTCTTTTCTTCTTTTGCCCTCTCTGTTGGCCGTAGCTTCCCTGTAGGTTACCATAGCAGCACTCCCCATCAAAAGACAATCACGATCAGTCCTGAAAGGACCGTCTCCCTTTCCCTGCCTCTCACCCCCCCCCCCTCTCCCTCTCCCCCTCCTCTCCCTCTCCCCCTCCTCTCCCTCTCCCCCTCCCCCTCCTCCTCTGTCTCTCTCTCCCTCTCTCTCTCCCTCTCTCCATCAGTCTGTCTGGCTGTGTGTTTGCTAACAGGGGTGTTTCCTCTTACTTCAGTTCACAACCACACTCAAATCAGACAGGATTCACCCGTTACAAAACCCAAGGACAGTTCTCACACACACACACACACACACACACACACACCACAAGGTTAAATCTAGGCTTCATACAGTTTTCCACCGATGCAGCCACACACTGAAGGCCCTTTTGTATAAGGTTGGGGTAATTGTGGATGGCTGCCAGCACTGTTTATAGAAAAGCACTTACTGGTGATGTAATGACACGAATGAAGCTTCATGGTGTGTGTTGGGGGGGTTTCAGCTGCCAGCAGCGGGCCTCCGACAAATCAGACAGACTGAAACCATGCTGTCCTCAGAAGACTCACAGCAGAGTCGTACGGCTTAACATGCACAAATTAGCAGAGAACTGAGGCTCTAATGGAATGACAAGTGGTGTTGCCAGTTGCTTTTTTTTTGTTGTGTTCTCTAAAGCATTTGCTTTCCCTGCTCTGAAATACTGGATTCAGTTAATCAGGCAGATAGAAATCTCTGCATGATCAGAATCAGGTGTACTGTGAAGTGGAGCCCTAACATCAGCAATATTGACAAATATACACAAATAAGTGGAATACCCTACTTTTAGACCCCTTTGACACAGCTGATCATAAAATTCTGTCGGACAGATTCAAAAATTGGGTTCTGTTAAATGCTGTTAAACAAAGACAAGGCAGATATAATTCTGTTTGTTAACAAAGAAGAAAGAATGCAACTCGGCATGTATCTAGAATGTAGGTCAATATAAGCTACACTCTATTCCAAAAAACTTGGTGCAGTCATGGCTACGGACCTTTCAGTGAAATAACGGACCTTGCTGTAAATAAACCAGCATTCTGGCATCTGAAGAACATAGCTAAGGGTAGATGTTTTGTGTCATAGAAAGTGTTGGAGAAACTCATCCATGCCTTTATATCCTGCAGGGTTTATTGCAATACAGATACAGAATTGAGTCCGAAGTGTTGCTGATTGTTTATAAGTCACTTAATGGTTGGAGTCCTGAATATTTCTGAGATGTTTGGGGAGTTTCAGCTGGAGCTGGTCAGCTAGTAGTCAAAACAAAGTGAAATGGCATTTAGCCACAATGCTGCTGGAACCAGCTCCCCATGGAGATCAGGTCTGCCCCGACTGTTGCCCATATTAAAAAGAAACTTAGAACAGACCTGTTTTGTGCTGCTTTCAATTTCCGTGCACAAAATTCATGCACTTTTAACTGTGTTCTTATATTTCTTTGTTTACTTTTTTTTTTAACTTGATCATAAATCCTAATTTTCTTCTGTTAATTTTACATGCATTGCTTGCTTTTCTTTTAATGATTTTGAATGACCTTTGCTTTCTAAATAATCTTGCCTTGTCTGACCTAGTGATACGCTGAAATGTTTGGCTTGACTAAAACTGACGAGGGCGAATGAGAGCTTAAATAAAAATACTTTTCTAAAATGTAAAATCAAACGTCCTTGATAGCAGAGATTGGTTTGGCTCTTTTTTCCTGTGGCTATAAATGATGATGGCAGACATTTTCATTTCTTCTTCTTCTACTGTACAGTATTAAGCAGATTGAGCATGTCGTTGATGCTGTTCTATGTAATGGAGAATTCACTGGGTGTTGTAATTTTGAAGCTTTATCAGGAACATTACGCAAGCAACTGCAATTCATGCAAAGGTGAGGCAAAACGTTTTCATATCTGGATCAATATTTAGGTCACATGTTTTACCCTTTCCTTACACTGAAACATTCTAGTGACCAAAATTAAAACACAGACCAATATATTAGTGAATCACTAATAAATTGATCTTTATTTAGTAGCGCCCGTGCTATCTAAAGCAGGCAAACTCTTTTCCAGATGAAACACAGACACACTTATTTACAGTCTATCTTTTACATTTGCTGCAGGTGACATTTGAGCTGACGGAAGACACTAACAGTCTTTTTTTTTAAATGCCGCTTGCAGTGTGGATCACTGAAAAGTGACTTTCAGCGCTTTTGTGACCCATATAATAAAACTATAATGTGTTGAAAGTTTTATGACTGCAGTGTTGCAGTCACTCAGCAGTCATGTGTGTGCGTGGAGCCACCATTGGCCTGTGAAAGGCCGCACAATGAGCAGAGCATTTTGTGATTAGGGTGAGCATCCGAGCAAACGGCCAGAGCTAATCAGCTTTCTTAGATCTGTAATCCTAAAGGCCAGACCCAGTTTCTCCTGTCCGTCTCCTGCCCAAAGTGTCAAATTAAGCAACTTCAGCACATTAGTGATTATTGTAGATGGAGATTAAAGATGGTGAAAGCAAGGTCTTGATTTGAGAGTATGCAAGGCTGAAGCTGCTGAAGCTCGAGGAGGTGCATGTGTGTGTGCGTGTGTGCGCACGGCGTGTGTGTGTGTAACGGGAAGCACAGGGGCTTGCCTTCTGCTGTGGCGATGAGAACAGAAGACACCGCATCTCTAATCTGTTTGTGCATTCACCTCACTTCCGTCACCATGGGAACAGACCTGTTGCTGGATGGGGAGCAACACGGTATCCTCTAATGCAATGCCTTGTCTCTTAAGCACACACGCGCCTCACTTGGATAAAGCCAATGGGTTGTTGTTTTTCTCCTCGGCTTACCAAGATATGGGTGAAGTAAATTATGCTGTCTGTTATGACTTTTGCTGCGGGTTTGGGTCTAATGGCAATTAAAATGACACCAAAGGAGACATTCTCCAGACGGTTAATCAAAGGAAATCTTGCTAGTGTTTGTATTGATGTATTTATTTTTAATTAACATGAATATTGAAAAGTGCAAATAAATTAAACCTAGCCACATTGTTACTTTATGTAATACTGTGTTATTTTTATACATGTCCTATATGCATATTGTCATGATGTGACACTGATATATACTTGTATAGACACGTGCAGAACTGGGTGTCTATACAAGGTGCTCAAAACATCTGCCCCTTTGGCCACAGTGCCCTTTTTGGCAAGGCTAGTTGACCTCTGTGGGGTTTTGTTTTGTTCCCCCCTTCCTTTACGCCAAAATATTTCAATTCCACCTATCCACCACCTAGGTCAGAATTTCTTTTACATAAATGCCTCACAGTTTCTATTGACAACCCCCAACCCAACTCCCGCCTTCATTTGAGCATCTAAAGGTCTCTGCACAGCCCTGTAATGACAGTAAGCCAGTACTGATTTATAGATATCTCGGCACATACTGTTATGAAAATATGTTGGAAATTACCCAGTGTTTTTCATGTACATGCTTGTATTGATTGATTCAACAAATAATAATGGTCTAAAACTATTTATCCATGTTGCTCATGTTCTAAGGGTGAATTATTCTTCCATATAAAGCATTCACTCTTGAAAGGCACAATGTTCATCTCAAAGAAGGCTACATGGGCTGTCTGCCATATAGCTAACCAATGTAATGAAAATCATTTGATGAGAAGATAAATCTTTAAATAGTAAATTGTCGCTTTTTCAAGGGCAATGAAATTTAAGGTACAGTCAACTCAGCCTGAGGCATATAGTTAAAATAAAATAAGTAAATGCCAAAAAATTAATATTAATAGTAGTATGATTTCCATGGGAAGCTGGTTCCAGCAGCATTGTGGCTAAATGCCATTTCACCTTGTTTTGACTGCTAGCTGACCAGCTCCAGCTGAAACTCCCCAAACATCTCAGAAATATTCAAGACTCCAACCATTAAGTGACTTGTAAACAATCAGCAACACTTCGGACTCAATTCTGTGTCTGTATTACAGTAAACCCTGCAGGATATAAAGGCATGGATGAGTTTCTCCAAATCTTTCTTTGATACAAAACACCTACCCTTGGCTATGTTCTTCAGATGCCAGAATGCTGATTTATTTACAGCTTTAATGCAATCACTGAAAGGTCCCTAGCCATGACGGCACCAAGTTTTTTGGAATAGAGTGTAGCTCTTATCGATCTACATTCTAGATACACTTTGAGTTGCGTTCTTACATCTTTTGTTAACAAACAGAACCCAATTTTTTAATATTTTATATTTTTTTCCACTTATTTGTGTATATTTGCATATTGCAGATCTTGGGGCTCCACTTCACAGTACACCTGATTCTTTAGTAATAGTAGTACTCAAATAATATACAAATTGCATTGGATGGTTACAGTCTATTGCACATGGTGAGAAGACACATTGTGGAGATATTGCACATTATGGGTCCTATTTTGACGACTTTAATTAATTTGGAGTATTCATTTCCAATATTGATACTAGAATAAATGCTAGTATTTGTTCTGATATCCTTAAACTTGTTTGTGTACTCTTTTAATGTTTGGCGTGTTGTTCAAACACTCCTTTCAGCTCTCTGTTGCTATGACTAAACTTGTGTTAGCTTGTGTTTTACCTTCACTGCTGCAATCTAGCCAGACACCATAACCTGTGATGGTGGTGATAAAAGAACATTTCTAATTAGTTACTTTCTGTCTACATGACTCATAACCGCTTTATGCGAATGAGAGACTAAAATCGTAGCTTCTATAGCAACATAAGCACACAAGGAGCTGAGCTTTAGCCGACTTTGGCTTACATTGTTGCCACCTACTGTTATATTTTTAAGCTGCAATAGCTGCAACTGCCATAAGTTAAATAAACACATTTACAGTTATAGGTTTAAAAAGAACACATTTTAAGGGTGACCTTTATTTTTGGAATTTTTTTATTAAATTTTTTTGTTCCTAGAATAATGCAATTTGGGGTTTTTTCCCCCCGTAAACTTGTCTGGAGCCCTTCACATGTGGCCAACACAGCATTTTCCTAGAGCTTACTGTGCTAATGGTCGCAGAACCATTTATCTGTCAAAATGTTTTTCAGTTCTGCAGGCATGCTACCCACTTCTCAAACTAGGGGAGAGAATGACAAGGTTTTCTAAAGCATGGTGATGAACCTGCAAGTAGAAAGTCCATGGAAAGATTGCAGATAAAGCTCTGAATGTCAAAGCCAGGCTGTGTTGAAATCCCAGTTGATGGGTGTAATTTGGACAGTTGCAGCAGAAAGGATAGAGTAGGTTTGCTCACTGGTGCACAACCTTGATTAAGGTCCAGATGATTATAGTATCTCCTTTTATCTGTAACCCCATTTCGAGGTAGCACCAATTGAGTAATTATTAGAGGCATATTAAAGAGGAACGTAGATTAGGGGAAACTTATCTTCTCTGGTGTGCGTGTGTGTGTCATATCTTTCATCTGTAGTCAAATATTAATCAATCAGCCATAACTGCATTCATTTAAGAGCCCCTCAGCAACAGAGCAATTCATGTATGAAGTAATGTCTGCTCACGGTTACCCCATCGGCCAGCTATGGGGCATGCGATCATCCTGACTAAGCATTTCCACTACTGTGAGAATGAAATGCTGTGTGTGAACAGACGGACTGTGTCATATCGCTGCTGCGTGCCAAAGAGAAATAATGATTCTTTTAATGTTCATTTCATTGTCATTATAGTATTTGTTTTATTGTGCTTGCACTTGTAATTATAATTTTCGAGGACCTGTAATTATTCCGAGACCCCTTAAAGTGTCAGAATAATTTGCAAATTATATGCCAAGATTACATGGCAGCCCGTGTCGTCTTTAAAACCCCGCAATCTAATTATGTCTGATCTCAAATTGTGCAGTGCAGTATAGGCTGAGAAAAGAAGCCCTGTGAACCCAAGCAATGTAGAATGCAGTGACGTATATTTTAGGCAGACAAAAAAGGTTTCCACTCCAAAAGTGTAATTGAAATTCCAATTAACAGGATATGACGACAATTATAAAGACGTTACGTCAAACAATGACAATTATTATTACCGTCCTTTCGGTTTTATGGTGGCATGCTAAGGTGCAAGAAGCTTTCTCATGACGACCGTTTCACTGTTCCTAGGGGAAATCATATGCATTCAAGGGGCCTTTCCCCCCAATGTGGAACCCGCTTGCTCTGATGGACTACAACAACCTCTGGAGAACTATGGACAAGATGGGCATGGAGGTAAAATAACTACATTCATTGCAGCAACAAAAACCTACTGGAGGGCCTGAACAACATTGCAAGCTGTTGTATTGCGTCAGCTGGTCAGAGAGTGATAGAATTGATTGAGATTTTTCAGCTTATGCAGATTTTAGATTTAAATGGTTATGATTAGTAATTTGCCCGTCATGGTGACTGATGGTTGTATATTGCAGATCCCTAAGGAAGCTCCGTGGAAAGCCCCACATGCTGAAGAATGGGACAAGATGACCATGCAGCAGTTCTTTGACAAAGTTTGCTGGACCAGGTACACAAAAGTTCTCCCCAGAGCACTAACAGTGAACTCATACCGATTTTTTTTTTATAACAATGATCAATTATTTTACAGTGCAGCCCGTCGTTTTGCCACACTGTTTGTCAACGTGAACGTAACCTCAGAACCACACGAGGTGTCTGCACTCTGGTTCCTCTGGTACGTCAAGCAGTGTGGAGGCACCATGAGGATCTTTTCCACCACTAATGGAGGCCAGGTAAAGCAGACCAGTTCATAGAAATTAAGCCAGCTGGTTAAACAAGATGTTCTAGGACCAGAGGCCCAGTATCAACACTCTGAAAACCAAATGAACCATTACCATGTTTAGAAACTTGGATTATTGAATGTTGTGTAGTGACCACTTAACTTTGCATAGAGATTTGAGTGGGGTTGTTTAATGTTTAGTCTTTGCATGTTAAGCTCTAGCTCCACGGCAGTTTGTTTTCTGAGCCTTTGAATTGTTAGGGCTGCTGAATTACAGTGAGCGCAGTCCAACAGCAGCATGCTGACAGCTGAATGACTCCCAGCATGTCGCACAGTGATGTGTGACCTTTCTACCGTGTCTGCATCTGTGTGTTTGCAGTGTAATCAGCATGAGCGAGAGATAGAGAGGTGTAGTCAGGTAGACTGACGTTGGGGCGGTATTGTTAGAAAGGAATAGCTCTGTAGAAAAGACAGGTGTGTGCTAGCTCACCGGGAATTGGGCATGGGCCGCCCCGTCCCAGCTTTCATGTTCCAAAGTGCTGTAATCAGCGCCACTGTCCATTCTTTACCCCTAATTTACTTAATCACAGCACTCACCGTGGGTGATTTTTGAGGGGGGTGGCTTTGGTGAAACAATGAATGCTCGGCTGCCATGGATACGGAGGAAGGGGGTGGCCTGGGGTAATTAGAGAACTTTATTATGAGGTTCGGAGTGATTTCCTGCCGTCTGGCCCCCTGAAGGAGATGAGCTTGTTTGTGTTGAAGATTGAAGTGATTTGCTGCACGATAGGTCACGTGTGTGTTTGCTTTGTCTACGGTTGGTATATGTGTGTGTGTGTGTGTGTGTGTTGGGAGGAGAGGCCATTGTTTCGCAGCCTACATACAAAGATGCCATGCTGGCAGGTGAAAATGACATCAACACACGGTTACCAAGAAATGCTGGAGGGGCGGGGTTATAATTGAATTGAAACAGAATTATTAGCCGAGCATTTGCAGCTATTCAGGAGATAATTCGGGTTACTGACCCATTTTAAAGCCCAAAACAGGAGTTGTTGATTATTTGATCCACAGCAAGCAAAGCTTCATGACCACACCCACTAAAACATATAGGGTGTCCGTTTATTTGTCTCTGTGGGCATTTATATGGACTGAAAACTCACAGGGGTTTTATATTGCTTGGAAATACATTAATAATTGGCTATGCAGTTGTAGAAGTAGTCTCAACTCGAGCATCAAGTCAAAGTGTACAATCTTTTTAGGCATAGTACGTGACAATCCTGTGCTGAGGGTCAGTGCACTGAATCATATCGGTCGGATTAAAGTAGTTGAGAACATCACCTTTCACTGACTGCCCTGCCCTGTATCCATATCTGAGCTTGGAGCTCATAGTCAAACAGGAGGTTGTGTCTGTAGTTAAAGAGAGTAGAATGAGTGCTGTTGCCCATAGGTCTTTCCAAATGGGGCCACCTGTTGGTGAATAAAAGAACTACGTACCTTAAAGGAACTGAAGAAATTACCTTCTCTTATCTTTTGATTGCGAATTGGCTCCAGATGGTAAAACGTGTGCCAGAGGGAAAGAAAGAAAACAGGCCTGAAATTATAGAGTTCAGTGCATACAGTGGCCTGATGCATGATACTGCCAAAGCCTTCTGCTTGTTTATCTGTTAGTCAGTCTATCCATCTATCTGGCTGACTACCCTTACTCTTAGAAACGAGGGTCAGGGGGAAGGAGCTTTTTATTTAAAAAACATTTGCAAAATATAATTATTCTATGACAAAAGTTTGTTTTTCCATTTATCCAAGCCAAGAAGTACTTTATAACCGTGCACATTAATCAACAGAAACGAAAACAGTCGCAAGTTTTGTAGGTTGTATATTATATTGTTTAGTATGTTGTATAGTATACTGTTCATTATGGTGTTACATTTTTGTTTTAATCTGTTGTGCTTGAGAGACACCATGGACCGGAATCAAATTCCTTGTATTTGCTCGCTCACATTCTTGGCCAATAAATGCCATTCTGATTTCCTATGAAATTATATTATCTTATAAATGAAGGGAATTTGCATAAAGGCCAAATGACCATTATAACAAACAACAAACTGAAGCAAAACGCATATATATGCTTCTGTCTGTCAACAGTGTGATGTTTAATTTTGTCAGGAGCGCAAATTTGTGGGAGGCTCCAGTCAGATCAGCGAGTCCATGGCCAGGGAGCTGGGAGACCGAGTGAAGCTGCAGAATGCCGTTTACAGCATTGACCAGACCGGAGACATGGTAGTGGTCAAAACCACCAATGAAGAGACCTACAAGGTAAGCAGCCCCTCAGCACCTTGAATGACTTTGAGATTACCTTCTATATGGAGAAAGGACAAGTCATTCACTCACAAAATCCTCCAAGCTTTTAAGCTTTTAGCTTACCCACCCATAAAGAGCCCTGCTATTTTGGTCAGTGTGTAGGGAGTAAGTTTTGTGGTCTTCTTCAGATGATTTCCTTCTTAACTGTAGTATGTTAAAGTGGATTAACTAACCACATATTGTTTCCACTTGATTGGGTCTGTTTTTCATGCAGTATTTAAAGTTATAGAGCTTGTAATTGTCAGCCTGAACTCTTAAGGCCAGAGTACAGCAACTGAACAGGGACAAAGAGACCACAGAGACACATTTTAATACATAATTCCTGTTTATTTGTTAACCTTACCATTTTGCAGGGAAAAGAAGAAATGTGAGGTGTGGCCTGTGCAAAAGTAGTAATGTTTGTCAAAATAGGAACTTTTGCATGGAACAGATTTCACATGAATGTTAAACTGCCACATTTATTATGTAGAGTACTTATCATCTTTTAAAAACACATGGAATTTGATGAGGAGTTTTCAGACCTTTGTATATAACTGTATATACAAGAAATTCCACATCTTTGAGATTATATAAAATATTAATTTATTTGGTGTGAAAAGAGCTTTTCTTTGGAGCGTTTGTTAGTGTATGTGTAGATGTGTAAGCTCGTGGGATTGTGTTCATTAAGCTGCTCCTCATCTCCCTGTCCTGACCACATCCTCTTTCTCCTGCTAAAGCTCATTAAGCGTTGCTGCTGAGCTCATTAGCCCTGCTGGCCAAGCTGAGGGCAACCACTGGGACGCTCTCATCGTCTTCCTCTCGCAGCCTCCAAAAATGTGTACACACCACTGCACTTTATCTGCTTTTACTTCACCAGCCCATGACACTACAGACACTGCAGACACTGTTATAGGGCTCTAACAAGGACTGGCCAGTTTTTATTACTAGAACAAAGCAAAAAACATCAGCTTTCAGTTTTTAATGTGCTTTTGCTTGTAGTGACACAATGTGTGATGTTCTCTTTCTTGTTTTAGGCCAAATATGTGATCGTGGCTATACCACCAGGACTGAACTTGAAGATTCATTTTAACCCTGAACTCCCCCCACTGAGAAATCAGCTGATCCACAGAGTACCCATGGGCTCAGTCATCAAGTGCATGGTCTACTACAAGGAAAACTTCTGGAGGAAAAAGGGTAATAGATTTATTCAAATAAATAGAAATTAAAAAACAGAGATCCAAATACAGAGAACCAAATGTTCTTAGTGTTTTGTTTTTTTTCCAAACTTCAGGTTTTCAGGTATCAGGCTGGTTCTCTGTTTATATGTCAGCATAATGAACTCAGAACCCTCAAAATAGACCCACAAACAAAAAGAACTCATGCCACTTCTTTTGTTTGTTCTGTGACCCAGTTGTTTGGTTCATTCTGTCCCATCTGCTTTGCATTTTGCCTTATGGTTAAAGTCCTTACCGTACATGCACAGCCACAGTCTTATAATACTGTGTTGCTGCATGTAGATTTGTCTGATCAATGTAGTTCCTTAAAATTAAACCATTAAAGATAATCAGTGCTGATTACATGAATGACTATAATCGTTTAACAGGTTTTAATATGTTTGAGTGATTTTAGAACTGGGGTTATCCATGAAAGTAAAAAAGCAGAAGTGCAGGAGTATGCCTAATAACACAAGATCCTGCTTAAATCAAGGGAGTGGTTTTCTTTGTGATTAGCCCGAGCATGAGCGCCTATTTAAAAGTAACTATATATGAAAAAACTAGGGCTGTCAGTAGATTAAAATATTTAATCGCGATTAATCTCATGTTTGCCATAGTTAACTCGCGATTAATC
>JBBPDC010000002.1:6331335-6343641 GCA_037974485.1 Hemigrammopetersius urotaenia
TAATGTACCATTGAAGTCTTCTCTCCCCCCCCCCCCCCCCCATAGTGCTTGTGACTATGCTGTTGACCTTCTACCTGGTGCACTGCTCCCCAAAGGACGTGTTTAACCTCTGTCCCTTCCTGAACAGAAAGTCCTCAATGACTACCTCACTGAGGCCCTCCTGTTGGGGTTCATCTGCCCTTTTTCATCTGCAGCAACTTTGAGTTGTTTCTTTGTGAAGAAAAAGGATGGAAGACTTCAACTCTGTAAAGAATTACATAATATCACAATCAAGAATAATTTCCCTTGTCTGTTATGCCCTTAAGTACAGGACAAATTCGTGTTTTAGAAGTATTTTGTAATGGTTAACATATTAATATATTCTTGTATAGACCACACACGAGATCTGTTTTGCAGTAGAGAATAAATGTTTTATTTAGATGGTGTATTTTACACCAACTCCATCTATTTCCATGGTTATGTCATCGATGAACAATGGATTTGTTTGGAACCCCTGAAAGTACATTCCACAGTCAGTTAACAAAGCACAGGGATTTATGGTTCTACTGTCAGTTTATTCATAACTTCAGTACGGTAGCTGCAAACATAACTATGCTGCTTAAAGCCACTCCTTACAAAAGAGTATAGAATCTGGAGGCACAGAATGACTTCAACAAGTTCAAAAAACGGTTCACTTCAGCACCCATCTTGATTCACCCTAACCCAGAACTCAACAGGAGTTGCAGTGCTGTCTCAATGACAGATGGAGTCTTGTAAGGTGCACCCATGAGCATTTTTTTAAAAGATGTTTTCTTGGTAGAAAAAAGTTATGTGGAATAACTACTAGCTAGAAAATATGCCTTAAGTGAATAGAGACACTGGTTTGAGGGTACAAAGTTTTTTTTATTAGATCATGACAATTTAGAGCAAAAACCCAAGGCAGGGTAGATGGTCACTTTTTGACATTATCCTACAAACCAGGTTCTATGAACGACCAGAAGACTACTCTATGGGCCACATCAAACAAACCAACTCACGCCATGCTCCAGCGAACAATGCACCAGTAGGTTGTATTTGTGTTCCACAACATAATCAAGAGAGGATTCATTTATCTGGCAGTACAACACCCAGGAGTCACCAACATGATGGTGAGTTTCTGTTGGCCAACAATAAAAGAGAAGGTGGGAGAGCAAATCCCCACATGTATGGCATGTGTGCCCCCCAATGCTTCACCATATGGACTATTATGACCACATTCTATTCTGACACAACCTTGGTCTCACATAGCAATGGATTTTGTCACTGATCTCCCAGCCTTGGCAAAGACATCTTTGTCACTGATTGTTTTCTAAAGCCTAACACCTTATTCCATTAAAGATATTACCTTCATCTATGGAAACATCTCATCAAGTATTCAAGGTTTATGGATTATCTCAAGAAATTGTCTCTGATTGAGGTGCTCAGTTCATGTCATGTGTCTGGAGGGCCTTCTGTCTAAAACTAGGCTGCGTCAGAATATCACCTTCAAACCAACAGTCAAATGGAGCACTTGAACTGGGAAATCAGACATATGCTGTGGGTCTACTGTAGTAATGAACGACCTCAGTGTTAAAATGATCTGTTCTCTGTAAAATTTCTCTAGCCCCTACTAGGGACTTAGCTATCCTTGATCCCAGAAGAGGACACCACAACCATTGTATCAGCAGTAGACCAGTGGGTCAGATGATGCACAAGAGTGTGGCGCAGAACAAGAGAGGGAATCTTGAGAGCTGTGCCAAATCAAAAACGTGAAGCAAACTGCTATCGACGATTAGAACCAACATATCAACCCCAACAAAGAGTTTGGTTATCCAGCAATGACATCAATCTAATATGACCTACCAGCAATTCAAAATAGCACAATACATAAATGCTCTACAGTTCTCTCCCCGCATACACCCTGTGGTTCATGTATCCATGCTTTAACTATGTCACTGTTTTCATTTATGTTATGGTTCTTGTCTAAACACTCTGCCTCCTCCTATGGATGTATCCCCTGCATACAAAGTCAAGGCCGTTAAACTTTCTGAGGTAGGGTAATGGACTCCAGTAGCTTGTGAAGTGGGAAGGGAATCAACCAGAAGAGATATGTTGGGTCCCAGCATGTGACATTTTGGACCTGTATCCAATCACAGACTTCCACCATTACTATACAGACAAGCCCACACATCAAACACTTAGCTGACCTCCTATTACCTAAGCTCTGTCGCACCTAGGAGGGAAGCTCTGTGACGTTCAGCTCTGCTGTTCACCCTCTATATGACTAGGGGTGCTCTTGAGTTAAAGGGGGACCTCCTGTTTTGGCTCTGTTTAGGGACTGAGATTTCTAAGAGACTCTGTGAAGCATTGACTCTTACAGTGTGATTGTATACATTGCCATTTCTTGACTTCTGTGTTTTGACATGCTTTCTTTTTTTATTT
The DNA here is from genome assembly GCA_037974485.1 of Hemigrammopetersius urotaenia. NCBI lineage: Eukaryota > Metazoa > Chordata > Actinopteri > Characiformes > Alestidae > Hemigrammopetersius > Hemigrammopetersius urotaenia. Next base: position 6,333,775 of record JBBPDC010000002.1, read on the forward strand.
ATGCCTCTGTTTCATGTGAATGACATACCTGGTGTAACCTTCAATGAATTCTGGATCTGTTGCTGGAATTTGAGTGTGGAATGTCTGTGCTATATCTGTTTGCTGGATCATGACCCTGAACTGCTGGTTTCAAGAGTAAGTGGAAGTAAAGTTTTATCTGCACTTGAATCTGTCCTCTGCAAATCTGTACATTATTCAGTACAGAAAGGCATCAGTAATGCATTTTATCTACTAATGCAGTTTATGCCAGTTACATGGTAGCTGTTTATTACATGTACCTTGATTTGATGTACTGATTACAGAATGGAAGATAAATTAGCCTGAAGGGCCTTAAATATGCAAGAAATATTTCAGAGTGGGAACAATGGGAATGGATTTTTGAACCTTATTTTTTGTTTTTTATTTTTCCCCTGAGATCTTCCTATGACCTGTTTGGGTTTATATATGGCGATACTCATGAATCTGAGTGGTGTCCTAACCAAGGTACATTAGCTTTAGCTTTGCCATTCAGTACAGCAATATTGTTGCTTGCCATTTGCTTGTGCTACAGCGCCAGTAAAATTAGTGCTGTGCCTTGTATTTAAGGTGATGTTCAATCAATTTTTATTGCAATTTACACTTCTTCATGCATCCTGAATAACAGTTTAGAGCTGAAAATTACAGTTGTGGCTTGTGAATGTGTTTAAGATTTGATGTTCAATCAATTTTTATTGCAATGCCTACTCATGCATCCTAAATTATGTATAAATAAAAATTCAGCATGGAAAGGGCTGTTAGCATAATGTTATAATGGGGCAGCTGGTAGCCTAGTGGATAGGGCATTCGCCCTGCGACCAGAAAGTCCGGGTTAGATTCCCAAGACCGCTAGGCACCACTGAGGTACCCTGAGCAAGGTACCATCCCCACGCACTGCTCCCTGGGCGCCGTGTTCGTAGCTGCCCTCTGCTTCACTTGGTGAATGGGTTAAATGCAGAGTTGAATTTCGTGCTGTTCACACTGTGTGCTGTGGTGTGTTCACGTATGACAAATGGTCACTTCACTTTAAGATAGTAGTTGTAGAATCTGTCATGTGATCTGTAAACCTGGATCAAAGCTTTGCCTTCTTGTGGGCCACAATGTGTTGTGTGTATAATATGACAAAGCACCATTTCCCACATTTAGCCAAGTGCAGTGTGGTGAGCTACCCAGGTTAGGAATCAAAACCTGCCCTCCATATTGGAAGGCAATAACATTACCTAAGACTCCAACCCCCACATATAATACTAATGCATTACAACCTTTCTACTGTTCATTCACTGAGGGAAGGTGTGCATATTGTATCTCCTTTTTTACTGAAAAGCACATACTGACTAAGCCGTCCAGTTTTTGTTTGGAGCTCCCAGCATTGAGGTTTCATCCAAGTTTAAGGAATTTCTTTTTCAGTCAAGAAAGAGTGACAGATCAAATGCAGACATCAAGCAGAAGAGCGAGAAAGTGAAAGGGAGAATGAAGGCTTTTTTTCCCCAAACTTCCATAATTATGACAGGCCCTAAGCTTCAGATGAATTGCTCATACTGGTCAGCGGTCGTTTGTAGTGCTCCAGGCCATGGACACTGCTGGCATGCACTGCTATAAACCTTGCTCTAGAGCTGTTCCATCTTCCACCACACGGATCTGTGTGTTTTAATAGAATGTATAGCATGGCTCTCATACATCATCTTGTAAGCACTCACACACACTGTTGTGGATGTGATTTACTGTGTGTGGTGTGGTTTTTATGATACAAATATAACTCTGTTTTCATAATCATTTAAAGTAACGTAAAATGTTCTCTTTTTGACTGGACACACAAATATGGGTAGTTATACAAATATGTGTCTGTCTCCTACTGCCTCTGCTGCCATGTCTCTCGTCTTGTTGTGATCTTGTGTTTAGATTCCCCTCCACGTGCCACGTTACCGCCCTTTTTATGAAGGGACTATAATTGGTTAAACCAAGGAACGCGTGTCAGCATGAGCCAATCAGAGGCAGAGATCACATTGTGTCCACACGCGCGCACAGAGGGAAAAAAAAAAACACATGTCAACTTCTCTCGGCGGTCGTCGACTTGTGCCTCTGACGTCAACACACTGTAGGAGTGAAAGTCATACCTTGCAGTGATTCAATAAAGTGATTCTTTAGGAGTTGATGTAGTGCATCCTGATTTGATTTGATTTGACTTGATTTTTTTTCTTTTACTCCGATTCAGTTGAAATTGGTTTGATTTATACTTCACCTTGATTCTCGATTTGGTTCAATCGGATTCATATTTCACCATAATTCCATTTGATTCAATTTGATCTGACATGCTCGCACTGATGCACAAAAGCCAGTTTGACATTTGGATTGGGTTTATTCAGCAGCAGTTCCCATAACAGAGTGTTAAGTGTTGTTTAAATTCTGCATTAACAATTTCCCAGAAGCTTACATTCTGTTCTGATGTCATAATTGCTCAAAGTCCTGATTGTCTGATGCTGTTATGGTGGAGGTACAGATATGTTCTGCTATTTCATAACAGTCTGTGTAGAGGTACCAAAGAGGACAGCAAAAATGAGCTGCCTCTGGTGCCTTGGAAGCCGTGACCCTAAAGAGGAAAAAGGCAGAGTTTACAGAAAGCAGAAGATGAAAGCAGCAGGGTGACTAGACATACTAGACATACCACACAAGGGTGACTAGACATACCACACTGTGTGTAATATGACCATCACAGAAGTTGAAGAAGTCAGTTCAGTGCGACCTAGGCTAAGCAGCAAATGGTTGACCGGTATGAAAGAGCACTATTTGAATTTTGTAAATGTTACGTAAGGATTTAAAGACACAATGAATATTTGAGGCCAAATCAGGAACGAAAGGAAAACATGTACCTTGTTGTAGCAACATCTAATGGCTAATTTGTATAAAATTGGGTAAAAAGCCAGGCTGCTGAATTTTCTTTGGCTATAGGCAGCTTTTGGTGGCCTTCCACAAACACAAATCTTATTCCGTCTCAGCCATAGGGGCCTACAAGCATGCCACATTTCCTGAGGATTGGTGAAATCTAAGCATATGACATTGTAAAAAAAATTATAATCACTTTATGGGCTGCAGTGGTGGTCATAATAACTAACAAGTAACTTCTGTGTGACTCGCTGTAACAGTAAGGATGTGTAATTACTGGAAGTGAATATTCCACTGCAGAATCTTTAATTTACTTTTACTGTGTGAGATATCATTACATCAAGTGACACCTGTTTTCTTCTGTTCCCCTGACTTGGCTTGGTATATCTTCAAAATACATTTTTTCTTTAAATGTGTATGTAACATTTACAAAATGTGTGTGTTCCTCATTCATCTTTGTAAGGAACACTAATCTAATATGGGATTCAAGGGTATGAGTTTCTTTAGTGAACAGAAACATGTTAGTACAGAAGAGAGATTAAGGTGTATGGCAGGTGATGAAAGTGAGAAAAATTATGACGTAACTGTGTAGAGAACATCTGCTGTCAGCTACCAGAAGGCTGTGCTTTATCAGTCAAGCACAGCCCTGAATGCCAAAATGCACTCGAGACTCACACCCTGATTCTGGCTCTGTTTATGTCAGAGGGGCTGAGACAAACCTGGAGGAGATTTTCAATTGGCGATGTTGGCTGACAAAGGCTACTCAGTGTAGCTTGTAAGTGAGGTCAGATGTGAGAAAAGAGCATGTCGCACAGCTGTAGAATGTGATAGTTTACAGAAAAAAAATACACTTTCTCTACACGAATGTGATAAATGTTGGCTTATTTTGTGCATGGGGATAAATTCTGTTATTTATTCTTAATACAAATAATAAGGTCAAAGGGATTCATTGACTAAAATATTTACACAAATTTCCCACAAAAGTATTTCACTATCAGTGTTACATTTTACGCTAAAAGTATTCAACCGGACACGACATGTCTAGTGTACAAAATTAGTTTTCTTAGCTTTGCAGTGGAGCTAAATGGCAAATGTAACTAACAAGTAAAGCTAGCATCTACCTAGCATCATGCAAACTACATGCTTGGAGTCAGAGAGCAATTTACTGGAACACTATCCACACAAAACCTGCCACACATAGTTATTGACACTGCTGAGGGGGCAGACTGGGACTTTATAATGTATTTGGCCGGTGGGTACTGGCAGGTAGAGATTCACCCTTGTGACAAGGTAAAGACAGGCTTTGGCCCACTCAGGGGCCTGTCTTAAGTTTGAACAGATGTCGTTTATGCCAAGAGCCAGTCACCGCCCAGTGCCTGATTCAGAGGTGCCTGGGTGACATTTTGTCCTCTGCCAACCTTAGGGCACATCTGGCGGGTGTGGCATGACTACCATACAGTCCGAAGGTAGTGGTGTCTTTTCTAGTGTGTGAACATTGGAATCACACCCTGCTTCTTACCAAACAGAGCCACTCGTTGAAACACGAGTGTGGCTAAAAAGGCACCAGGAGCAACTACCCAAGGTCTGTAAAGGCACATGTACAAGGACAAAGAAGAACAGAAAGTGTGATCAGTGCTCACTGATGCCAGGACAAAGTGGGTGGCATCTGATGTGCAGGGAACTCTCATGCTGGGCTTCTGCTGGCAGGGTTGTAAGCTGGATGCATCTGCATTTTGGTCGGGATGAGTAGCTACGGGGTGCCTTTAGGGTGACTGGGTAGGTGGGAAGAGATGCCAGAGGTATCAGGACCTTGGGAGGATCAAGCAGGGGTCTAGGGCCTCAAGACAACTGGTAATAGGTGGGCCTGTAGGGGTGACCAGGGCCTTAGAGGTTGCTCTCTGTCCAGGTTTGTGGGTGCTGTAGTGTGAGGTGTCTACAATAACCAGTTAAGGCCCTCAGTGGTGCGCTGGTGCACAGGTGTTTGCTGTTATTGCACTTACCTTGTCCTCAGAATATTGAGGCAAACAAATGTGTGAGATTGGCTCAGGCTAAATTTCAAAAATCCACATTTTTAGTCATGACAATAGCATAGTAGCATGTAGCACCACTAATAAGCTAAAAAAAAATTATGCAATGTAAAAGGACCATTGCATTCATTTCATTTTGTCTAAAACATCCTTCATAAATGAGAGATGATGGTAGCAATGGCCTTAAAGGCAAACACCTGGATTTGTCTTGAGTGAGAGTCTGATTAGCTGTGATGCCTCACTCAAATATGAAAGGGTTTTAACAAAGATTGTGCTGAATGTAGCCTTAAGATTTTATGTTTCTCTCTAGAGAAGAGCAGAACAAGAGATCTCTCTTCAAATCTAATTAAATAGGTGTTTAAGTGAACATACAAAGAAAAGAAAAAAATGATGCTGCATGAATAAATAAAGTTAACATGTATTTGAAACACACAAACCAAACAAATAGAAAATATATCGGCCTGATCGGCCTGATAAACGAAGAAAATGCTGGATCCGTTTAGGAGGGGGAAAAGAAGAATTTGATTAAATCCTGTTATAAATCTAGCCCTAAATAGCACACACTCTTTGCATTTCCTCCTGTGCGGTCATAGTGTTAGAGCTGTTTGAGTATGATAGTGTACATTTAGCTGCAGTTCTTAAGCGCTTATTAAGATAGCTCACATTAAAGAAGAAACATTTGTTTGGTATTGATCGGTTGCAATAGTGGAAAACAAAAAATGATATTGTGCCATCTCTCATAATAATGAATGTGGGGGCCTAGGGCTAATCGGAGCTTCATCAAACCAAACATTCATGAAAAAGTCTTCGGAGTTTGTACCAAAAATGTCAAAAATCCAAATGAACTTTTTAGTAATGCTCGTTCCGCACTGTCCTGACCAATCCAAAACGTTTGCATTGTTCAGAAAAACAGAAAAAGATACAGAAATGCTGGTTTTTGTAGAAAATGTAGACTCAAACATGAACTGCTTAAATCCTAGGTTTATTATTTAGTCAATAATCTCAACGCTTATTATTCAGTTACTGTCTTCAAAATGACAAAAGGGAAGTAACAGCTTAACAGAATCACTACAGATCCCTAAAGAACATTTTAACGCATGATTCTTCAAAGGAATAGCCTAATCTCTATCTGTTGCATATAGTGACATACCAAAGACAATAGTTTAGACAATTATTAGAATTAATAGCTTCTTCTAAGAATATTTTTCTGTACATAGTAAAAATCACTGCCTATTAGCTTCCATTATAAATTATATTCCTTTACTTAGTAAAAGGAAATACCAGCAGTTTTCTAAGGGGTTTAAGGGGTCAATGCTGTTGTGGATTTCATTCTAACCATTATAACAGAATTTGGTGCATGATAATTACTGATGTTCCGTAGCAGTGTCAGAGTATTGTTATTAAAATCATTAGCTGCTGTCAGATGTCTTTTTACCATGCCTGTCCAGTGCCAGATGGGCTGCTGAGCAGACCCAGTTATCAGTAGGGAGTTAAACTGCCAAATCAGACATCAAAGATGAGGCTTTTCCCTCCCTGCAGATGATTCCCTGCTGGCTGACTCTATCACATTCAGCGCAATGATTATAATACATTATGTGCAATAAGAAAGCAGTCAGAGAATTCCATTACAGCATGAGATAGCCAGACGAGCACAGGCAATTTTAGCTGATTAGCAGTCCTTTAAAGAGAAGCCATAACAATGAACACGAGCATTAACTCTTTTACCAAGAGTGTCTAGTGAATTTCAGTCGGACCCTGCAGTGACAGTTCTTGTGATATCCTGCTGCTGTAGCTGAGACTGCTCCGTATGCACCGCACTCTTCAGAGCAAATTCAGACATGCTAAGCGGAAAAACTATGAGTAACCTCCACTGCCCACTGATGTGAGAGCCACCTTTGACCAATGCTTTCCTCTCACATGAGCAAACAGCATCTTTTTCTATTTTCTTTAGGTATTATTTTGCTTTACAACACCCCACAGACACCTCTCTGCAATGAATAAATCATCAGAGATAAGTTTATTTGGGTTTTGTAGTGTTTCTCATGATTTCAAATCTGTGTTTAGTTTTCCCATACGTATAGTTTTTGTGATGAAGCTAGTTCTATACAGCATGATAGTTGGTATAATTAGCATATAATAATCATATGCTAAGCGTTTTTGAAGAAACACTGGTAGCTGACTGACACTGATCATTATATCTATGCCACAGTGTGGCCTGTCTGACTTCACACTGAAAATATTGAAACAGTTACTTGATTGGTGCCTGTGATTTAATAAAATCTGATATTACTGAAATAAGCATGAAAGTGTGTTGCGGTTTCTGATGATTAAAAAAATATATATTTTTGTTGACCTTTGTAATTATGCAAATATGGCACATATAGAAACACTGAACAGGTTCAGTTAACCTTGACACTGAATCGAGATGGTAAGAGGAAATGATCTAAGTGACTTTGAATGAGTATTCATTATTGGCACAAGGATTGCAGGAGCTTCAACTGGCTGGTGTTTGAAAAGGAACAGTGACTACTGTGACATTTGCATTTAGATCTGTGGGAAAGTTCTATGGAAATGATGTTGGAAGGTGTAGAGTCAGGAAGTGTGACGCCTATGCATTAGTGGGATATTTGAAGAAATACAGAAAAGTAGCTGTTCCTCAGGTGACTGAGAAAGTCAATGTTGGACGTGATCAGACTGTGTCAGCGAGAACAGTCCATCCTCAGCTACATAGAGAGGAATATTATAGTAGGGCTGCAGAACATAAACTCCTCAGAACAAAGGCGAACACATTAGAGAGTTCAGTGGTGTAGAAACCCCAGACATTGATCTGCAGAGTTGTGGATAAAAGTTATATGATCAGACAAGACATCCTTTACTATACCTACACTAAAAAGGTACAGACCCGAGTATCCTGAGTATTGAGCATATCTGAGTGAGGACTGAGTGAGGACTGAATTAGAAAGAATAGATATTTGGTTTCTGCCATCTTGAAAGAGTCTTAACGACTGGGATGAGAGTAGCAACTGCTGTTGTGATGAATTATTGTTTTATGATTACTCAGTGATCAGTAAGACACTGGTTTGTCCATAATAATAATTGTAGTGAAAATGTAATATTTCATATGTAGTTCTGCACTGGACAGGAAACCTTGTAGATAAGGCCCCACTCCAATGACTGCAGGCATAGGAGCAGTGGAGGCTACTTCATCAGTTTTGTGTGCAGTCCACAGCTGAGTGATCCGCTCAGGCACAGGCCCACAGCGACTCTGCAACCCTGTGACTGAGTAAACACCCTCAACTGGGCAAAATCAGCCTCCCGCACTCTAGCTTACTGCGACTGTAGCGCAGAGGGGATCAGGGTGCCAGGGTAATTTTAAGAAGCTTTATATATATGAAAAAGCAAATGCTAAGAACAAATAAGCTCCTTAAATAGTACACACCTTTTAATCTAATAAAACAGGCTTTTGTGAGATTTCTGCCAGAATATACTTACATTACCTTTAACATCATAATTGTCAAACATGATGGGGACACATGAGGACAAACTGTGTAATTACAGAAATAGACTGTAAAGATGTGAAAGGCTGCAGCAAGTGGCTGCAGACTGCTGTAAAACAAATGCTACATCTTCTGAAAGCTGTCCAAATGTTTTATTTTACAGTAATTTGCTGTCATATAATGGGGAAATAGGAGAGTACTTGGTCAGGCTGTCTCTGAATATTGTAGGATGGGGAGTATTCTTTGCAAAAGATGTTTTATCATATCTATTCCCGTTGGGTTGCAATAGAGATGCACTTTGTATATTTAGGTATTCCAGTCATGATAGTTTGTTTTGTGTTGAATTAGAATGAATAGATATTTGGTTTCTGCCATCTTTATAGTCTTACCAACTGGGATGAGTACAACTGCTGTAATGTTATGTTGTGATTAGTCAGTGATCAATTAGACAGGGGTTCGTCATCCTAATATTGTTGTTTGGCATCATGAGATGCATCAGATTTGAATGCACTTCATCTCCATGTGGTTTGAAATGCTGTACAGGAGATATTTTGGAACTGGATGGGTAGTAAGATATTCAGGATATTCAGTGAAGATGCCATAACTCTTGACCAGTGCTACTCTCAGTGCTGCCCATTTTATATTGGTTTATTCATGCTGATTTGGTATGAATGTAGAATAAATCTCAGAGTGATGGGCCTACAGAGTAGGTCTGAAAAGAGCTAAGAACACCAGTGAGGCTCTGCCACAATACTGCTTACAGCCTCAAGAGAAGGAGCCTCTAACTGTTAATTGAACAGTCCAGGGATACAATAAATAACCAAGAGAAGTATTGCACTTCTCTTTAAGAGATTACGGTCCCTCTGCCTGTTTAGTCAATATTGTAAGGCTGGCTGATTGTATCGGATTAGTTTGAGGCTCAAAACTCTTCCTTTTGGCTTAAACTGCTAAAGCTCCATATCCACAATATAGCACTTCTGACGAAGCCCAGTGGAATCCGTTAAAATCGACTGCTTCTTGGTGTACATTGTTTGTGAATTGTATCCTCTCTTGATTATTTTCACCTGAAAGTAGAAACATTTCATATTTTCTCAGTACCATGCAAACCTTTCTACAGCTTATGCTCAAATCTCAAATTCCAAAGAATGAGATCTTTGACAAAACAGCAGCAGAGAATTATTCTAACCATTCAAATACAATGGGCTGGTGAATCCACAGCTCCTCATTTTCATAACTATGTGACTGATATATTAGTTTCAAGGTTACTGTACAGTAGCGTTTCTCAAACTTATTTGACTTTTAACTAGGGGTGGGCAGAGATTATTTTTTTAAATCTAGATTAATCTCATTTCAATCTTGGAATTAATCAAGATTAATCTAAATTAAAATGCCTCATTTGCCCCCCAAAATGATCCCAATGCCTGTTTTTATAGTGTAAACCATAAATA
>JBBPDC010000002.1:6343741-6359702 GCA_037974485.1 Hemigrammopetersius urotaenia
CCTATATTGCACCTTAATTTGTTTTTATATAATAGTGTGGAATGAGTCTTGAGTTGAATGTTTTTTAATGGGCAAAATGGGGAGTTAAATTTGTTGTCTCTTTTATTTTTTTGCTGATCCGAAAATTGATCCGATCCGTGACCGATCCGAACCATGAGTTTTTTGATCTGTTGCACCACTATCTCCTACCTTCCTCATTTTTTCCCTCCAAACTCAATATATCTATGTTATCTATGTTATCTATGTTATATCTGTTCCTTAAGCTTGAAGTCCATATTAATCCTTAATTCTCAACTTTCTCTGTTTTACACTGCAGAGATCCTTCTGCATGACCTCCTCCTGTAGGTAGAATATTTGATATGAGTCTTCCAAACCAGAGGATTTGAAAACAGAAACGTTGCAAGTAGTTTATTCTGGGGAAAGTACACACAGTGCTGCTGTTTGCAGAAAGGCTTCTCTTTAAACTCTTCACTCCACTTAAGACCACTTCACTGCTAATGGTAATGTTTGCTTTTATTCTTTGATATAGTGTTTATAGTATACCTTCCTACTGTCCTCTGTGTGTGTTTGTGTGTGTGTGTGTATGAGAGAGAGAGAGAGAGAGAGATGCCTCTGTAAATGAGACGACTGCGTTTCTGCCTTGTTGTTGGGTTGGGTCTGCATCATGCTCAGCCGCTGCCTCTGTGACCGACTTGGCTGAATGTAATGTTTTACATCTGTGATAATAAAGGCAACCTGTTTCTTTTTGCTCTGTGACAAGCAGTCGTGCTGAGGGTTCCCCTGTGTTTCATTAAAAAAAAGTCAACCCGTGCTTGGGACTGTCTCGATCTGTCACAGTGTGACCCATCTGTGGCATATATGGGCTAATCTTAGCTTTAGCAAACCACCAGGGATTAAGAGAAATAAGTAAGCTTGTTCTTGTGGCTCCACTTCTGCTGTGCTCCAGGACCGCAGGCACTGCTCCGCTTTTTGACTCCCCAAGTCTAGACTAATGCCACGGTTACAACTTTTCAATTTACTCACCCGCTATTCTCTGGAGCCGGCGGGGATTTGCGGTGTTGGGACAGTGTTGTCTTTTAAATGAAGAAATGAGCAGGAATGCAGGATTGATGTCCACCTGCCTAGTTGTTTTTTCTACCTGTCAGTTCTTCATGGGAGATTTCATCTCATGATGGGTTGTTTTCTTTCTTTTTCCTTATTTGAAAAATTTTGGAGCCTAAACTTTAACACACGTCATCCTCAAAACCTTTAAAAATGACAGGTCTGTCCATGACAATTTTTCTGAATAAGCCAAAGTATTTAAGTGTAGTAGTGCTTATTACCTCCTCAGTTCTCTACTCAGCTTTCTGAATAAAACAATAATTCTAATTATTATGCTTTTACTGTATACATCAGTGGTCCCCAACCTTTATTTCGTCACGGACCGGTTTAATATCAGAAACTATTTTCACGGCCCGGCCTTTAAGGAGCGGCAGATAAATACACGTATACGTATTTATACAAATAAATGATACGCATAAAAATGGGGATATTTTAAATAGAGCCCGACCGATATATTGGCAGGCCGATATTATCGGCCGATATTAGTAATTTTCCAAACTATTCATTTATAATGGCCGATAAATGAATATTTAAAAAATAAAATAAAAACTGACGAAACACCCGTCAACCATGTCATGAGTGTTGGCGTTGTATAGTTTGTCCACCAGAGGGCAGTCTACATCGTCCCTGTTGGCAACACTCGTGTATACCTGCTGCTGTGTATACCTGCAACCTGCTGATCAAGGCAGAGTCGGGCAGAGAGAACCAGTTATCCGCGAGTGAGATCATCGGTGAAGTGTGTTCAATAACTAATGTTAGGGAAATCTGTTAACGTTTTGTTGCGTGTTTCTGAAATAAAAAAAATAAATATATATGTATATATGTATGTGTATATATATATATATATACATACATGGCCCGGGGGTTGGGGGCCACTGGTATACATGACTCATAAAAGCTGTGTTTGAAAGAGAGGCTACAATTGTGGATTCTAAAGCAACATACAGTATGCTGTATTATTATTAAAATGTTGTAAAATTCCTTATTTATAACACCAAAAAAAATCTACATGTGGGATGTATACCTTTGTTTACCTTTTTAAATTAGACCACATTACGGTGGTTTTATGAGTTTGGGTTTCATCCCATGGTATGTCACTACAGTTGGTCACTATCCCATCTCTGATTGCGTCCTCTAGGGATGCACAGATCTTTCAGGAAAGCTGTTCCGACAGTATCGCCAGCAGTGGCGGAGAAAATACCTTTACAGCGTTTGAGAATAAGTGGCGTTTCTGTTCCAGCAAGCTTGGAATGCTGTACCATAGTGACCCTGATCGTCTCAGTGACTCCTGACCTTTATCCCTCCAGTGCCTAAATCTGTGATTACGTGTGATTGTAAACATGCATGAGGCAAAGATTACCCCACTGTGCTTCAGTGCTGCGGCTGTGCTGCGGATGAAAACATCAGAATAAACTTCAGAAGGTCAGGAATTGTGAGAGCACTGAGGATCACCCACTCTAATACACTGGCCGCTCCAGTATCCAGCCTTAGGCCAGGGGCTGCGCTACAGTGTTAACAGTAAGATGAAGCTGCAGTGTGGTTTATTTGGCAAGGGCCTGTGGGCAGAGGACATGGACAGAATACAGAAACTTAAAAATGTTGGATGGAACTCAAAATTGAATACTTGGGAGATATAATTAATTCATACAGTCCATATGAATCGTTCCTATTTGTTGTTTCACTGTTGGTGCAGACAGTAGGTTCGCTAGAAGACTTTGGCAAATAACCTGTAAGCTCACACCTGACAAGTGGCACAGCCTCAATCAGTGAACATGATTGAGGCTGTTGGAGTATGATTCAGGTCTTTTACGTCCAACACCTGTCTGAAAACACATGCACTTGTGAGATCCTGCTGGTGTGGGTTCAAGCCATTTTCCCCTCCTTCACTGATGCACAAAGAAACTGTTTGTCAGCGGCGCTACGTTGTGGAGAAATAAAAGTGAGAACATGGGGGTGAGTGTTTGATTTAGAAACTAATGTACACTAATTTCAATAAATATAAGGCAAAGTGCCATTTCTCTACTCCTTGTGGTGATTTAGAAAAATGTAAAAGTAAAAAAAATGAATTAAAAAACTTCTCTGTTTGGAGGGTTGTAGAGGAGTGATGTGGATCAGTTGTATCAATACTTCCTTGCTTCTTTACTACATTTATTTACATTTATTTACATGTGTTTTCTCATCTTAAGGTTCTTTCTTTCTCCTCTATCTTTTTATTTTTATTTCATTTGGCCGATTTTCTTGTTAATCAGTGGATATGTGATTGGGCACTTTCCCTCTGTGTTTGTTTTTTCTTTGGCTGTCTGGAGTAGTGGTGGCAGGCACTGTGAGCAGACGTCTTGCTGCTTTATTGCTGAGGGCCAGAGTTACAGCTCCTCTGTCACTGCTCGTTTCACCCACCTCATTATTTATGAAGTTAATAAAGGCTGTTGGAAGTGACTCTTCATTCACCTCCATTTCCGTGACCTCGGTGGGGGGAAGGACAAGGCCCACTTTTTTTTTTGCGTCAGTGATGTATACCATTCTCTCCAGCGTCCACAGGAATTTTTATTGTTGTTAGTTTTGTTCACTTTCACAGTCTCTTTCTGTCTCTTTCGCACACTCTCATTTTTTTTCTCTCCTTCTCAGTGTCTGTGTGAACAAAAAGCCCTTTATCTGAGAAGAGGGTGTTTCTTTAGCGCCGTATTGACTTAGTCCACCACCAGCTTCCGTGGTGCTCGTTAATGGACTGCAGTAACCCCAGAACAGCCTGATTTGTATGTTTAGATTTATATGCTGTAGGGCAGAGCTAGCGTAGCTCTTTGAATCATCAAAGATTGGATTTAGGTTCTGATTCAGCTGCCAAGTGGAATATTTCCAGGAGCTAATCTTTAGAGCTCTTGGGTCTGGTGGGTTTATGTATAACTTTATTAGCTCTGTGTAGTGTTTCTTTAGTCTTAGAATGGGATATACCGGATAGGAGCAGTGAGGTAAAACTGATTCAATAAAATATCATCGGGACTATAAACGGAACCCTGTGATGTGACCGCATGAGACAAAAAGTGTACCTTCTGGTCATGCACACTACCGCATACACAGAACAGCATTTGATACCCAGAGTCAAATATGGTGGGGGCTCTTTTATGCTTTGGGGTTGTTTGGCTTTTAGTGGTCCTTGGACTCCTGTGCAAATCAGAAGAATAATGAATTCTACTAGATACCAGGAGATTTTGGACCAAACTTTGTGTGGCTCTGCCAGAAGCTGTGGGTGGAACATGGCCCCAAACATCATCAAAATCCACACAGAAATGGTTTCAGGAGCACAAAGTCAAAGTTCTGCAACCCCGTTGAAAACCTGTGTTGTGTATTGAGGAGTGCAGGTCTACAAGTTTCGAATTTTAAGGAACCGAGAATGTTCTGCATGGAGTAGTCCAAGATCCCTCAACCTTGTTGAGCATTACAGAAAATGCTGCCAGTGAAGACTTCACTTAATAATAGGCAGGTCAGTATAAAAGACTGAAACTAAAGAAAACTTTTTAGTTAAAACAAATTTGTATTATAATCAATATAATTTACTATATTAATTTTAACTCCATTTCATGAAGGGGCCTGATGGTTCTAGGGTCCTTTATATTGCTGCGAGTAGGCAAAATAAAAGTAAAAGCACACAGCGATGACACTGGATTACTGCAGAGTACTCGTAACGACACTTGTTCTCATTTAGTGTGCATGGATTAACTGCTGACATCCTGTAAACACACTGCAGCGTAGAGTTAATCCCCATGAAGCTGTGCGCTATGTGCTTTATGGTGTCCTATACAGGAGCAGGGATGCAGTGAGAGGCCGGGCAGCTTCAGCAGAGGGAGGGAAAGCTGGGTGTGTGAGAAAAGACGAAAGAGAGCGAAGGGTAGAGCAAGGAGAGACAGAGGAATTGATAAGCTGAATGGCCTGCCCCGCCTTTTCTGAGCAAACACAGCCGCTGCGCTGGAGTGCTTATCACACACTCCTCAGTGTCAGCTTGTTGTTCAGTGGAATGCAACCCTGTTCCAGAGGCAAAGGTCAAACCTTCATATAACCCAGCTCACAGTGAAAGGGCAGAGCCTGCATTGTGAGCTGAACTTGCCCTTCACCATTCTCCTGCTCTAGACTTTAAAGCAGTAGTTTGACCGAAAATATCAGATTCCATTTTTTCTAGGTAACAGTGTGCCGTAGAATGTCAGAAACCAGACAAGCAGTTCAGCTCCAGCAGTTCTATTCTGTATTACTTACCTGAGCATCGTGTGAAGCAAGTTTGTCTTGATTCAGCCATGTAGTCTGCATGATGCTAATTTTTAACAGTGTGAATTTCTCTCTCTGCATTTAACCTATTCACCCAAGTGAATCAGCTGGTAGGCAGGAACACAGCGCCCGGGGAGCAGTGCGTGGGAACGGTACCTTGCTCAAGGGAACCTCACTGGTGTCACTAGCAGCTCTGGGATTTGAACCCACAACCTTCAGATTGCAGGGACAGTGCAGAGTCCTGCACGGGTGCACTTTTGGACACCTGCACCCGCCCGCACCCTCACAGTACAGCACCACACCCTCTAGTTCACCGTGTATAACCGAGGTCCCACCAAGATTTATGAAGGAACATATTTCCATTACAGATTAGCTAATTATCAATGAGATTCCTTTTGCCGCTGGTAAATTTACTGAGGATACGATGGTTCCTTAAGATCCCAGCTTGGTCATGGCATCATGTTAAAGATTTCTGCATGACACAAACAGAAACTGATGACTAACAACAATGACATACTGGGAATGACTGGGTTCCCGCTGATGTCAGCACATGGCCTTTTCTGTTCACAATCCTTGCTATTGATTGTGTGGGACTGGATTTAATGAATTTGGTGGAGGGAACCTGATGCCACAAATGTGGACCAGTACAACTGAAGTGGATTTTCAAACAAGCCGATCGATACAGACTGCTGATGGAAATGTTTGCCGACCTCTGGTTTGTAAAGGAAGGTGAACCCGACTGAAATTTCAGCTATTTTGTTTTTACCCTCATTGGGGAAAATGGCACTGATAATACTTGCTTTCTGACTCATTTGTTGACAACGGGACAAAATGTAGCAAATTCTTTAAAATTGGTATGATTAGTCAAGTAAATGTACCAGTTTTCAGCTGCCAGTTTCCCCCCCCTTTCGAATCCAGCAACTAATTTGTGATTGTGTCTCAAAAGACATGTTATTGACAGGCCTTCCTATACCAGCTGCAGCAATTGTAGCAGTGGAGGCACAAGCCTAGAACATGCTGAAAGAATATGTAACATTGATTAAACAGTGGTACAAAACTCCAGTGCTGGAGGGCTGGTGTCCAGCACATGTGGGTTGGTTGGTAAATTCCCCTACTCAGACACAGCCATTTCACTAGACAAGCCACAGGTAAGTTAAATTGGGTGTATTTGAGCAGAAATTATGCTAGACACCCTTTCTTCAGGACCAGAGTTATGTACAGAGTGTGATGCAGCTGCAATATGTGTGCTGTCCATGTTTTTATTTCTCTATTCTGTAACGGGGGCATTTGCTGATGCCCTTATCCTATAATATATTATAATAATATAATGCCACTGTAGTTTTGCTGTCATTTCATTTTCTATTCTGTCTTCAGTTTGGTGCTGGCTTTCGCTGTTATTTTTAAAGAACACACCGCACCAACATGCAGTTAGTGAGTGGGGCTAAGTTTGAGTAATAACTGTAATCTTTCAGGCGCAACGTGAATGCGTTTTGTGGTCACATCAAGACTTATTTTGCGCAGCATCTGCGCTCATATGCACATCTTGTCCTCTGCATTTACTTACTTAGGTACATTGCAAACCTATTCTGAGTATTTCTTTTTATCTATTTAGTTCCGCACTGCTGTCTGTTTATTCACTCTTGCATTCTTCTCATCTTCCACACTCCTATATTGCATTCAGTAAGCCACAGCACTGCTATTAACACCTGGCTATGGGCCCTTTTTGAAGTGTATCTTATATGTCTGCAAGGTTTTTTAGTGATATGCATTTGGTCAGTTATTTACAGGCTGAAATTTGTAAAGCCCTAAGAAAATTGCTGTAAATTGCAACAAGCCTTTCTCTCTCCTGACTTTTTCTGCACCCTGACTGTCCCTTGCTGCTCTAAAGCATTAAGGACACCATACAAATGTCTTAATGCTCAAGCAGTTTCTATTCCAAACAGGTTTTTATTGAATCACAGGGCCTTTATAAGTAGAATCTAATTAGTATGCTCCTGGTGCCTGCACTCTGGATACGGCAGTATCATGATACCAGTCCCTGTGATTCACTTTGAAATGCACACGACATCAGGCATGACTCATTGTGCTGCTTCATTCAGATGACTAAAAGTGGGCGGTCAGCTATGGCACCATTCTGCCTCTGGTCACGTGGACCTTTGTTTGTTTGTGGTCCTGCACTGACGACATCAACGGAGGGGCAGCCATGTGGACTATAATCCTCAAAGGCTGTTTAAGAACCCATGGGAATGGCTCCTAGCTGTAGGATAGTAGAAGGGGAAAGTTTATCCTTTAGCTGTTTGCACATATTAAAGATTGAAAAATCAGAATGGAGCTCAGACAGAACGGAGACTGCTGGAGTATAATTGTCCCTTTATTTCATGCATTTAGAGAGCATTGTTAAGATTGTGGTTGGAAGTCCATTTTCTCTTCTGACGTTTACCTTTTTAACCCTGTACTTGCACTACATGGACAAAAGTATTGGGACGCCGGACAATTACACCAACAGAGACTTTAATATCATTGGTTTCAAATACAAAGACTTCAATATGGAGTTGGTTCCCCTTTGCAGCTACAACAGCCTCCACTCTTCTTGAAAGGATTTCCACCAGATTTTCTGTAGGAATTTGTGCCCATTCATTCTGTAGAGCATATCTGAGGTCAGGCACTGATGTTGCTAAACTGTAGACTGGTTTAGCTGTTCAGACACAGTATTAGGCTTTCATTCCTCTTCAACCATTATTATCTTCCACTGATTGCAGCTTGTCTGTGGTGAATGACACATGACAAAACACTCCTTGGCATATTCAAAAAGTCTGATTTCATGCCAGAAGATTTGGTTAATTTTTCTGCTGTCCTTCTGGCTGAACTCTAGTATGTCTCCCAACAAATAAGTGGAAATGTGTGTTGTACAAAAACATCTCGAAGTCTAGTCTAGATGTTTTGTCTATAGGATGTAAGATAATGATATAGTTATATAATTTGTAACACTGTTACATTTGATTTACGTTCTGTATCGCCAGTTTGGTGTTGATGTCATGTTGGGAAAAAGGGATTCTTTTTTCTCTTTGTAACTTTTCTTCAGTGGAATTTATGACCTTGTTTCAGTTAGCAATAAGTGACAATTCATTGTGAATTAGATCACTCTTTTGTTCTCCGGTGATAAATGCATCTCTTGTGGGTTAATAATAGGCTCATCCCTGATCCTCTGCTTAAACGGTTGTATCATCCTCTGCTGAACTGTGTCTGGACACTGTGCTAATTGAGGTAAACGGGCTGGAGCAGGGTGTGCTCTGTGGGGAAGGTGTTAGTATTGCTCCTAAACAGAAAACAGTAGAAGTACAGCGGTGACTGGGAGGGCAGCGGTCGCTGGTGTTATACAGTCTCAGTGGTGATTTATAGTGCAGGGGGAGACTGCGGTGATGTGCCAGATAATGTCTGTAAGAGGAATGGCCCACACCTCTGCAGAGCCATTAGAGTGTGAGCATCACAGCCCGGCTGTCTCAGAGCCTGGAGCTAAAAACACTCGTTCCAAAAAGCATCTTCATCTTTCGAGAGAAACGTAGAGTCAAGAACAAATCCAGCTCAAATCAAAGTTTGTTTTTCATTCCAAAGACTTCGTTTCACATAGTGCTGATAAAATTCAGTTTACCTTTAATATCACATGTCTTTATTTGTGTGATGGCATCAGCAATAACCTTATTGATATTAAGTTTTCTTTTTATTATGCTTTTTATATTTGAGTTTTGGCGCCGCTTCTCCTCTGACGCTGATCAAACCCTGATCTTAATTCCGATCCAACTTCGATATTAGGGTTATACCCTCACAGTGCATGTGTGTACCACTTTTAGATCAGTAGTTTTTATCATTTATTGGGAGACAGCATTGGTGTTTAAAAATGACAAGTTCTGATCTTTCTTTTTTTTTTTTTTTAGCTCAGGCTATGTCTACTTGAGTCTACAGGTCGGAACCAGAATAGTTAATGAGTCAGTTTGACTTCTTCAGGCTTCAGTTTTAATAGTTGAATATGAAGAAACATAACTAGGAAAAAGACACTTCATGTCAAATTTCATGATGCCTAACTAGGGCTGGGCGATATGACTGAAAACTGTATCACGATATCAGTGTTTCTTATCGGTCGATATAGATAATTATTAATATTTTTTCTGACCGATTTAAAATAAGGTCCAGGAGAAAACTATATTACATTTAAACATTTTTATTTTAAACTTAACCTTCCTCTGATCATAATCCCCTTATGTAAACATAAGTCTAAAGTCACAATGAACACAATTATCTCTTAACATTTAGGGTGCAAAATGAAAGAAAATGTAAGAAATGCTTAATAAAGTGTAATAAAATAGTGCAAAGTGTTTAATATAAACAGAGAAACCTGAGAACTTAGTGCAAGTTTAGTGCTAGGAAGTTCACTAGATGTCACATTACTTGTATTTTTGTCACCTAAAATAAAAGAAAACGTGGCGTTTTTGTTGTTTAGTTGCGCATGTGTGCGACGCCATCTTTAAATCACTGCTAGCGGTATTTTTCCTTGTTTTCCATTCTTATAACTTTACTTCTACGCGACACAGGAAGTCCAGACAAGGCTCGGGTTGACGTCTGAAGCTTTGTGATTCACAAAAATACAGCAGAAGTTCCATAAAAGGAGTTGTTTTGCTGTGCTACAACCATTAATGACAGCTGTGTTTCCGAAACGGATCCAGACTATCAACCAAACTAGCTTCGCAACCTCTGTTTTCTTCCGACGAAGAATAAAAAATATCGTTTTATCGAACACATTTTTTATTGATATCGTTATCTTTTTATCGCCCAACCCTATGCCTAACCTATACTCCATTTCTCACATAAAATAAATAATTTTGTAAATTTTTACACCCCTAGAATCCACACTGCCTAGGTAATACTGCTCTGTAAAATAATTTATTACAAACTTGGCAGCTTTTTTATTTGCTTCTTTTTGTTCACTTAAAATTCCATATAAATGTATAGAGCACAGTAAATGGAAACCAGACATCACTTTTCCAGGTGCGATTGGATTTGTTTTCCCAGAATATGGAGTGACTCACTAACGTTTTAGAGGAGGACAATGAATGAAGCTCCTTCATCTAATCTAAAGTCCTAGACATGGCTATCATTACACTGCTTTGCCTTTGCCATTTTTTGCACACCTGCACCATCCCCATCTCCTTCCTGTTCTTCAGTTCCCTTTCAGCCATGTGTCTGTTCTGTAGAAATGAGACTCTGACCTTCTAGCTTCTAGCTCCCTAGAACTCCTCAAAGTTCTCAAAGTTCTCTTCCCTCTTAGAGTATAGTCTCTTCTTATATGTCAGCTACATACTGAAGGCATGGGCTGAACTCACAGAACAACCTGAAGAACATAGCACATGGTCGGTATTGGCATATGATACCAATATCAAAATCCCATTGTAGACTAGATGTAGCCCAGCAGTATTCACTTCTGGAAAATAACTGACAAAAATGACCATGCAAATGAAGTGGTTAATTGTATAGAGACAAATTGATGTCCTTGAGGACACATCCTTGTGTGTCCTCTGTGTACCCAAACCTCCAAATGAGATTTATTTATTGGACACACAATAACACGTGCCTTTCTAAAATGGGAGTGATTGTGGTGTAATTTGAATGTAATGTGGTCTCTCTTTCTCCTCAGGCTGTTTCAAATGTTGGCATCTCTCCTGTAGTGCTCTCTCATTAGTATTTACACCGATTTCTTGCACCTTTTTCAATCATTTTTGAGATGGGTGGTTACGGGGAGGTAGGGGTGGAGGGGGGGGGGGTGAATAATGTATGCAATGCAGCGGTTTGTGAGCTATAATCTGCGGATCAATTTCCATGCCGTCTTTTTCCGTCCTCTTTAAAATTGCTAATCCCCACTCAAAAGCAGACGCGGGTACGCACCCATGTTATTGCCGTGCCCCCAGGAAGGAGTGGTAGTGAGAGGAATACTGACAAATGAAAGTGGATTGGTGCCGGATAGATGGAAAAAGCAATAACAGAATTACAGCCATAAATAAAGAGAGTCTGGCTAGCAAGAAAGATTAGCCCACCCATCTGAGCCAAGCTAGCGGAGGTGGGGGGGTTAAACATATGGTTTGTTAAGGGGGCAGATAAATGGTTACATGCTGGAAGCTGAATTCACAGTGTGAAATGACTGTGTGCTGAATCGCCTGGGCATTTCTTCATCCATCAAAACAGTGTGTGTGTGTGTGTGCAGTGTGTTGTGCTGTGCTGTGCACGCTTACCTCAGGCTGAGGAGAGTCAATACAGGCCGTGTTTGCGGGCGCTCCTGTTCTGATGTCATTTTGGAGGGAACTGATATGGTTCAGTGAAATGTTAGCCGGCTAGTTTTTGTGCAGTTAATGAATGGGGTGTCTTAAAAGTGTAGCAGTTTCAGTTCCCCCCTCAGTTAAGCACTGTAGCAATACAATAGCAGACAATATTCTCAGTATTATATGTAATAATAATAATAACAACAACAACAATAATAAAAATAATGATCATTAAGACTATATATAATATTACTGTAGTATTGTATTAATATATTCCATAATACTAAATAGGGCTTTGGGGAAAATATGTAATAGGGATTTTTCTCACTGATTATGACTCTGGCTTATTTTTCTGCCTTAAAAGTATTAGTTGGCTTGAATTGAAGTGTGCAAAACTGACAGGTAATTACAGTTAAGCTGTTATTTGCACAGCATCATACCTAAACAGGAGAAGGCAAAAACATTTTATTGTGAGTTAAAAAGTCTTATTTTGGAAATTGAAATTGAAAAATGGAAGTAAGCTGTAGCTGTCTAAATTCACCATGATAAGAATTCTATAGTAATTCCTGCAGAATTTGTACAGACCTGTTTCGTGAAGGCAAAGGCTGCACATTCACTGGTTTGCCTGGATGGATTTGGTGAAAAGCGAAATCACCTGCTGTAGGAGCCAGATTCCTTTCAAGCATGCCCACATCTTTTCCCTTTCAAATGCACTCCTTTTTTGTTTACATTTGCTCTCACTATGGCTTTGGCACTTTAACCATGTCTTTAACCATGAAGGCCAAAACTGACCACAGTGCCTGAAGGCAGGTGTGCATTTTTGTCTTGTGTTCTGTTCTGAAAGGTCTGTAATGTGGTGAGTTGTGATTATGGCAGAAGCACTTCACTGTAAGACTGTATGCATATGTTTAGGTCTGTTCGTGTTCTTTCATGTTCATGCAGCCTTTCTCCTCGGAACATGACGGGCACGTTCATCAAAAGATTACGGTTCACTCAACCAAGCTCGAGTCTGATTGCTTTTCTGCTTCATTAGATTTAATAATGAAATTAGGCTAATAAGTTAGTTCTGCCACCCACCCCCCCCTCTCCCCAACAGTCTCCTCAGGCATGAAGCTCATTTAACATGCCATTAAATATATTCAGAATGTCTTTTTTTTTTTTCCATCGTAGGCTCTGTTTTTGTTTTAGATTTTGCCATCCACATCACAGGCTTTCGGTTTGTAAGTGTGCGGAGTCTTTTCCAGCAGCCTGTGCTTTACTTACACAGGACGGCTGTAGGGATTAGCTCACAGTTTGGCATTAAGCAGTTTGTTTTTAACTCCCAAGAAGGCCTAATTCCCTACCTTGTTCTGAAGTGTGCTGATCCTCATGACCTCGTCACTCAATGGACCAGATGCGCCGCGAAGGCCTAATGCGATTTTACTTGTTGAGGCCTGTGGAGTGAAAATAAATGAGATTGTTATGCGGTGTTAGTTACTGCGGTGGAAGCGAACTCCAGAATGAAGCGAGAGCGTGCCGCCGTGTTCCCACTGAGAGTGAAGGGCGGAGAGTGGGTGCCTGTGCTTGGGCTAATGAGTCTTTCTCTGCAGGAGAAGGGAGGTGGACGGTTGTTGAGATCTTTTAGTGTCCTTTGAAGAGCTCTTGTTCCCTGGCCCTCATTAAGTTTTATAGACTGCTATTTCCATGCCAATATGCTGATCGGCCGGCAGATTCGCCCACACACGCACACGATTAGAGACGCGGACACATGCAGGCTGCTACCCAGTTAATTGAACCATGTCAGAGGACGGCGTCTTCTGTGAATAAACGACTAATTGAGTTCAAATTATGATGGGAGTGTTTTATGCAATAAGGTGGTCTAGAGCTGCTTTTTTCCCACTGACTATATGGACTAGTGCTCTGAATAAGTATTATCCACAGGTATGATTCATGGTTTTTATACAACATGTGATCACAGAGTCGGTATAAATAAAGTTCAGAGTCATCATAGCTGATCTAGGAAAAAAAACTGCATTATGAATTAAGGATGCACCGATTGCAATTTTCTTGGCCGATTCTGATTACCGATTTTTTTGTTAGTGTGACGACAACGACACAAAAAATGTTTTTTTTTAATGTAACGTGGTAGTTACTTTCCCTGTTTACTTTTATAATAGTGACATATGATAGTGGCAGCTCTACAGCAAATACAAACAAAAATCTAATTTTCTAATAATTTTCTGTAATTTTCCTTACAAATTTAAATAAAGAAAAAGTAATACATAAACAAATAAATAAACCCCCCAAAAAAAGATCAGTTTGAAATCGGCAATACGTGGGAGTGACCGATCAGGCCAAAAATCGTCCGTTTCCGATCACTGGCCGATCAATCGGTGCATCCGTATTATGAATACAATAGTAATTCGGTTATTACTGGATTCACACATGTCCTGTCATTGGCTTCATCATCAGAATATCCCCCAGCATTACCACAACCATCCATGGCCAGGAGCACAGCTGGTCCTGACTCTTCCGTCTTGGCTTGCTAGTCGCCTTTAGCACCTGTTGAGCCGACTAGAATAAAAAATATGGCACCGGTCTGTTTTGAGTGAAAGTGAAACATGGCACAATTATTACTGAAGGCACACCCTTTGTGATCCCACCCAGTGATGAGTACCAGTGAGAATTTACTACCTTTTCTGACAATACAAGTGTTAAATCTTAGGAAGTCATATGCTGCAAATAGCAAGTGCACAAAATGAGATGTAGCTGGCTAGTTGAGAACAGCTTTGCTTTTGCTTTTCAAGAGGGCAGTGCACTTGAAACATCCTGTGGGGAGGACAAAAATGCCATTATATGTATATATAGCGATCCAGGAAACCTCAGCTGCTGTGAAGAAATTTCCTTGGAGTCATCAGGAGGCAGAGGTTTCCAGTGTCCTTCTACGCCTTCACTGTACACACAACAGACGACTGGGCTTTCATTTACACAGCTGCTTAGCCACGGATCAGCAACTCAGCCTCAGCCGGCTAGCTTTTTGAAAATATGACCCCATGACTGTTTCTACCCTGGACCTATAAATGCTGGAGATTCACCTTGTTTGTGTTGTTTTTTCTTTGTGGTCGGTGGCTTTGACGTCAGCTGCATCAGTCCAGCGTTTGCTCTTTTTCCGTGGATACTGTTCAAGTGTTTTGAGTGGCATTTCCAAATGCAGAGTATGACTAACATTTGTTGACATCTTTATGCTCATGATTCAGCAAATTTGCCCTGAAGAGAAGCATCCACAGAGACAGAACATTTGCAAAAAAATATTGCAAAAAATGTGGTTATTATAGCCTGACTTTATCCACTTTTTTCCTAATCATAGCTCATTTTCTGTTTTTATACCTGCTGCAGTTTTAAAGCAGCTGATGTCAGTGGACTTTGCACTCAGAGACCGTTTTTCACGAAGCAACAAGCCTGTGCTCTCCAGTTAGCAAAGCACATCCAGTCATGTGGCAAAAACATGTTTGCTGTGAGGAACAGAGCCAGAGAATCTAACTGCAGCTCTGTCAGGATGTCGGGTCAGACTGGTGCAGGTCAGCTTATTACAAAAACCCAGACAAAGTCGTAATTAGCTTATAGAAACATTGGGTTTCCTGTTGGGTTCGGGTTCATATTGTTAGTTAACTAATATTTTTGCAGGTCAAGCAGTGTAGGCTGGCTCTTATTATGAGCAGCCAATGATGCAAGTTTATCTTGTGCTTCCAGTCCCTGTAGAATATTAAAAAGTCTTTACTACATTGCAAGTTTCCTTGAATTATAAAATATTCAGTCTGTTTAGGGTGGATGCTTGAGTTGCTCTGAGTGGTCACTTTGCCTCCTTTAGGGACGACGTGGGCAAAGCTAGTTGCCACAGACCGGTATTGTTCTGTGAGTTGTTGGTCCCGGGCCGCACAGAAAGGCACAATAAAAATATTTTATTGATTACACAGGTCAACACAATTTTTTTTGTATTCATCAGAAACCACAACACACTTTTCTCAACCAGTTTTTCATGCTGGTTTCAGATCTGCATTCAGGTTTTTACAGTCGCACCAACTTTTTGAATTATGAGTAATACTAAATTTGCAATGGACTTGTGTGTGGTTTTTATTAATGCACAGGCACCAAACAAGTAACTGTTTCAATATTTTCAGTGTCAGTCAGCTACCACTGTTTCTTCAAAAACGCTCAGCATATAATTATTATATGATCATTATACCAACTAGAGCCCGACCGATAAAGGATTTTGAAGGCCGATACCGATACAAATATTTGTTGGTTTTAAAATCCGATATTCC
>JBBPDC010000002.1:6368571-6387586 GCA_037974485.1 Hemigrammopetersius urotaenia
TTTTGATACAGTAAACGGCCGCGTTACTGCACCTTTACTGACAAACCAAAGTACAACTCTTACAGTTTCATGCACACAGCTCTTTTACACACACTTCAAACACACCATACAATACTTTTATACCACACACGTCTCCCAACACTAACTCAACACACATACAAACTAACTCACTCAAACTAACTACAGCTCTCACTCTCACGGCTTCTGCTCAACACACACTCGCTCTGCCTTTGACCACTCTCACGCTCCAGTGCCTCTCTCCTCGCTCTATGTTCCTCCTACACTGTGTTACGATAACGTCCTCTTCAAGCTTGGAGGCGGGACATCCAGGAGCGATCCTCCAACTGGAAAATTTGTAAGTGATCAGCCAATCACGAGTCCCTTTGGTTCACGTCATCTCGGGAGCCTATAGCGAGTTTGATAGAGCGAAGGACGGGAAGAAAACACAAACACGAAGTGCCTCGGCACGAAACACTGTATTAGCACTTTTCGGAAAAGATGCTGGTTATTTTCTTAAGCAGCTGTGTTACTGCATCCTTACTGCCGTGTTACATACGGGCAGTAGCAGCTCAACAGTATTGTAGCCTGCAAAAGTAACATATAAGCAAAAATACCTGTGTATTTGACTATCATGTACACATCATCATTATTACAGTGAGTTCACAGCTCTCCGGTGAGAGAGATGGATTTGTGATTCAAGAACGCCTATATAGTGGTGAGTGTGAAAGAGAAAAAATGCAAAGACAAACTACTGTTTGAGCCAAATCTCTATCTCTATTTCTCGAAACAGACTTTGTACCTCAGAGAGTACTGCGCCCCCACTGGCCTGCCCAGGTACTACTCCACAAGTCCAACAACAGGGCTAAGACACACACTCACCATAAATAATCTCTAATACTACATAACAACATCTAACCCTACGAAATGTTCCCCAAAAACACAGAAAAAGGGCGGTTGGTGTTTGAAGACAAACTACCGGTTTGTTTTTTCTTGCTTCTGGTAGGTGCATTAAAGGAAATTTAAGATCGAGTTTCACTCTAAACTTTCAGTATCAGTTTTAGAACGTCATGTTTATGGCCCATCGTGCTCACTTCTCCAATTCCCGCATTCATGCTCTCCTCATTGCTCCCTGATCTGAGCGTTTTAGAGTGAAGCCAGCTTTATTATTCGTATATGTAAAATGTTTCTGCACCCCTCAGCTTATCAGAAGCACACACTTTTTTCCATGGAACTGGAATAGAGCAAATTCTTATCTGGAGAGCTGCAGCAGCTGCTTCTGTAAGAATTTACTTTGCTCTGGAGAGCTCAGCTAGGCGAGATTGGTTTATAGACTTCCTGAGTTGGCAAAACTGCTTTTCAAGAGATCACAGCACCCCCACATACACCCCCCACCCCCCCCCCCACCACACACACACACACAAAATGCCATATTGTACATTTTGGGCCTGATCTGATAAGAAATGAATTATATTTTTGAATATTTTAAATATTAAAATAATGTACAAATGAGACAAAAGGTTATTTCATACACCAGGCAGTATCAGTTCTTATTTCCACGATTGGGGCAATAATTACAAACTGGATCTATGATCAGCCTGCCTTGAAAACCTTATTTTCTTGTCAAAATGCATTTATGAAAGATTTGTTAGAAGATGGCCTCTACTCAAACCACGGATGTAAACGCCTTGAAATCAGTTGATCCCAGGATGTGTGGTCAGCTGAGTCAGAAACAGAGCAGGTTTATCACAATCATGGTGAGGGATCATGGTGGGTACATGTATTGGTAGTTACCAACAACAGTCATAAAATCGTTACATCTATATTTTTTACTTTTTTCCCCACGGAAATATTCAGGCATCTGATCTGTGATCTGAAACTTCAGTCACTGAAATGAGAATCTGTTTGTGAATTGGAGTTGGTGGTTATAATGTTTCTAGAAAACAGACTCAAAGACACAGACAGCTGCTAAATAAATTTGGTATTGACGTACAACTGAAGCTGCATTTAGTGAGTTTGAGGCTCTGCTGGAACTCGGAGCTCTGAGCAATAAAGCAAGCAAACCATAGGTAAACATCATAGTTTCACTCAATTTAAAGCTAGTAAGGGCTACACTGTTAAATGATAAGATTTTTTTTGTTTGTTTTTTTCCTGCTGTATTCTGGATTTTGAGGCTCCTACAATAGTAGGATTAGTGAAGGTGTCCTGTTTGTGGTCTATTAATAGAATAGTCAAAAAATGACACAGGTTTACTTCCCCCTCATGTAGTCAAATACCATTGATCACCATTGAAGCCCCAGATCATTGAGCTCCGCCGAAGATTGTAGTTCCTGTTGCTGTGGACTAGTGATTCTCAGCTACTCTTCCAACAAACTAGTGACTCTTAATTGTACCTCTGCTAGACATAGACGCCCAATCTGTCTAACAGTGATTACATTCATACACAAAGGCCTTTTCTTGTTAGTTTTCTGCTTAGAGACTCTTTTTCTTTTCCTCGCCTCTGTCACCTTTGACTGCTCACTACGGGCTCAGACCTGGACTCTGTAAAGCTGCATTCTGACAAGTTGGTTGTAAAAAACGCTATATAAATAAAACTGAATTGAATTGAATTGCCTAAATCTTTTCCATTAATACATTTCCAAAACTTCACTCAAACAGCTCAAGCTCATTCATACGGTGGTGCAGACTTGTATAATTGAAGATCATCACAGACCTAAACCTCTTTGACAGTTCTCTCTCTCTCTCTCTCTCTCTGTGTCTCTCTCTCTCTGTGTCTCTCTATGTCTCTCTCTCCCTCAGTATGGATGGAGCAGATCTCTGTTTTGAGATTGTGAAGAGAGCAGATGCTGGATTTGTCTACAGTGAGGCCGTAGCGAGGTGAGTGTGTCCGTGACATTCACATAAGCAACTGGTTTGTTTGTTTATTTGTTCAAAACTAAATAAAATAGCTCTTGTCTGGAATGTGTCTGGAAGCTTAATGCTTTAACATCCATCTGGGAAAAGGTTTCACTTTAAATCAGTCCTGGCAGAAGCCGACGCTCTGAGAACACAGATTTATTTTGGCATTGTACCAGACTAATTATGCACCCTGCTATTGCGCAAGGACCTTTCTGACAGATACATTTCCCATGAAGCACTGCAAATCATGCTGTGTATTGAACAGCATTCAGGCTGAAAAGACTGAAGTATTTGATCATTCTTGCTCTCAGCTCCCCTCAGTCGCCAACACGCTCCTGTTGAGCAGCTTGTTAAGCCAGTGTGGATTATTGTTTCCCCTCGAGTATTTCCCTCATTTATCACTTCGAGTACATTAGTGAGTTTGATCTGACACTCATCAGAGTCCTGTGATTTATAGGGAAGGTCAGTATGCACCTCACGGTTATGGCTGTTTCTTTGTGGGATGTGATCCACCCACTTTAAAATTGGTGTCTGCAGTTACCAAGTATTTATTAATGTCTGATAGTAACAAGCTGCAGTGGGCTGGCACCCCGCCTAGTCCCTGCCTCGCAACCACTGGGCCCTGGATAGGCTCCGGGACCCTGCAACCCTAGTAAGGATTGAGCGGTTACAGAAAATGAATGAATTATAGTAACAGGTGGTCAGTATGTTTCTTATTAACATAACTAGACTTAGGGGCAGTAAGTTAAGCCATACATAACACCAAGCCTGGCCTTCAGTTTGTGCTTGACAGTGATTTCTCAGTGGCAGCTGTTTTGATTGCACTTTTAACTGTTGCATTAATGTCTTCATAAAAGTGCAGACAAACAACATATTACAATACATAAAGCATGTTGTGAAAATGATGGCTATGAAAATTCATTTCTTTCTACAAAGGTAATTAAAAAGCTTTCAAAGCAGTGTACCTCCTTTAAACCCCTGAGCCTTCTCTCACTGGCCATATTTCATGGAAACTACAGTCAGAGATTAGAACCAGGCTTTTTTGGGCATCCCATCATAGTAAAATGGGTTGAGATGGAGAGAAACCTATACTATAGATGCACTGTATGTTAAATATATACTGTAGGATAAAATTTTGTTCATAAGTCACTTGTTGCCTTTTAAAGGACAGTTCTATTCAACATGTATTGTGTTTGTTTAACATCTACTACGGATGTGGTTTTAGAGGTCTGACTGTTGCCCGAAAGTAATGTGCAGGGGTTGTGTACACCTGACTTTGTGTTCTTTTTTGACCCAAACATGCATGTTGATGCAAAACAAAGCATTATATTCCTCTCTGTTGGAGGATAGATGTCTCTCACCCTCCCAGTTATGAACACTGTGTGAAAGAGGGAGTACTAACAGACGGCTAGAATTGAGAGAACTTTTAGTAAAACCCCCGTTAAAAAAAGTTACATCTGGTATCCGACCTTGCTGACATGATTCAGTGATGGAAGATATTGTGCAGTTTTCTTTCTGTTAAGTGCAAAAATACAACCTGGCGCTCTCCTTAAACCTGTATAGCTGAACTGATAGATACCAATTTAATTCGGTGCTTCTCTTCTGATATCTCTCTTTCTAGTCACTACATGAGACAGATCCTTGAAGCTCTGCGCTATTGCCACGACAACAACGTCATTCATCGAGATGTAAAGGTAGGCTCCGCTTTACTTTTTTGGAAAGTTGTGAAGAGGAACCATATATTCTAACATGGATATTCTAACAGCCGTTTATGGTGTAAATTTCATGCTTGAAAATGTCTCAAAACAATGTGTTTGTTTTCCTGTTCCATAAAGTTTCTAGATGTCTGTGCTTTCTGTTTCACATATCTGTCCTTTCTCTGAAGTACACAAGAGACTCTGAGCTTGTGATGTATTTCTTCTGTGTGTGGGGTTACTGTGGGTTTCTATGAAGCAATGTTCTCGTTCTGGGTCTGCACTGTGACTAGTGGCTGGTCTTGTGCTCTTGTCCTTGAGATTCTTATGATCAGTTTTGTAATTACTCCAGAATCTGTGCAGTTGGGGTGTGGAGGACATGTTGCCTTAACCACAGCCCAGCCACTATGAATGACTTCGATATCATTTATTTCTCCACATGTAGAGCTCATGACTGTTGCTGTGACCGTGTAGTGAGGTGCAGTGTCAAGGTTTCTTTCTAAATCTGGACAAAGGGGTTTTCAAGCTTAATACTTTCTAAAGTCCAGTATAGTGTGAGACAGTGTAAAATATTAACAATGAAATGAACACTGACACACTAGAAAGCAAAGGCCAGCAAGTTGAACATGAGAAATGTGTTTTTATACAACTGAGGAAAGTGAATCAGAGTCCTAAACAGCCTTGGGAAGAGCAAGAAAAAATGAACCTCTAGAATTAATTCCTTATCATTTTTTAAGCATTGCTACTGAACGGGCCACAGAGGGTACACCAAAAGATCTGACTTTGGTACAAGTATATAAACAGGGATTGACATACGCAAGCAAGCATTGCCGTATGTGTTTTCGACAAATGAGCACCAGTTTTCACTGCGCAAATGCGTACATAAACTTCATACTGGATCTCTAAGCACTACCATTTTAAGGAAAACCTTAAAAAGAAAAATAATAATGACATTTAAAATATGGTTCCTGCCAATCCGTGGAGCCTTGCTTCTGCACCAATCAAAATTCAGTCACAGTAGGTCTGATCTCAGGGGCTTCTGCCAGTGCCCATGGTAAGGTGAAAAATGTTGAATTTGGGCGAGTACCAATTCATTAATGTAGGTACTCAAAAAATTATGTCAACCCCTGTTTATAAACCTATAAGTCTATAGATATAAGTCTATAGACACTTATTGCGTTGTGCTAAGGTAGATTCAGCTATGAATCTCCCCATATTTTCTTTAATCTCTGCAGAATTATGTAAATACTAGGGGTGTCACGCGATTAAAAAACAAATCTAATTAATTACAAGCTCTCTGATTAATTAATCTCCATGAATAACACACATTCATGCTGTAAAAGTATTTTTTAAAAATTACAGGAATTTTGGCATATGAGTGAATGAATAATCAACATTACAGACTTTCAACCAGTATAATGGAACTAAGTCCATCTATAAGCTGCATTTTAAGACAATGTACATACAAGCACGGGTGTCGGTTTATGCTGCCTTGTCAAACAATGCTGCCTTGAAGCTTATACAGTTAATACAGTCAGTTTAGCACTGATAATAAGCATAATCTGAGAAAAATATATTTTATTAAGAGCCTAGACAGACAGATATATCTTTAGAGGGGCACAGAGCCAGATTATACAGTCAAGGTCTAACACTGAGAAATGGCTGGTGGTGGCCTAGAGCAGTGGTCCCCAAACCCCGAGCCCATGACCCATGGCGCGGTACCGGCCCGCGGGCTGCACAGAAAAAAAAAAACGTGGATGTTACCCGTGTTATGTTGTCGGCTGGTTATGAAAATGCTGTTAATAAAGCTGCGAGTACACGTTGGATTTACGTTTATTAGTATATTCTAAACATACCCCATTATTATATTTTTAAAATATCCCCATTTTGTGCGGATCATTTGTTTATATAAATACGTATACGTATATTTATCTGCCGCTCCTTAAGGGCCGGGCTGTGAAAACAGTTTCTGATATTAAACCGGTCCGTGACCAAATAAAGGTTGGGGACCACTGGCCTAGAGGGTAGAATACTTGCCTCTGGACCAAGAGGTCATGGGTTCAAATCCTACCTTCAGCACCACCACTGGGTTCCTGTGCAAGACCCTTAACCCCAAGTTACTCCAGGGAGACTGCCCCCTGTATTTAGGGAATGGAAGCCTTGGATAAATGCCATAAATGTAACCGTAACCCATGATTCATGCTGCCTGGTCAAAAATGCTACCGTAGAGCAAATCTACAGCAGAGTCTTTCGATTCATGCTATACTGTGGAATAAATGGTCCCTTGAAGCTTATACAGCTGCCAGTGTCCAGTATTTTAAAAATACATTTACAGCATAAATGTGTGTGATTCATTGAGATCAATTAATCAGAGAGCTTGTAATTGATTAGATTATTTGGGCGTGGCCCTGAATGCGGTACTGCACATGCGC
This sequence comes from Hemigrammopetersius urotaenia, assembly GCA_037974485.1. Classification (NCBI taxonomy): domain Eukaryota; kingdom Metazoa; phylum Chordata; class Actinopteri; order Characiformes; family Alestidae; genus Hemigrammopetersius; species Hemigrammopetersius urotaenia. Next base: position 6,375,593 of record JBBPDC010000002.1, read on the forward strand.
AGAAGGGCCCGGTAGCACATCTTGATGGGTAGCATGATCCGACAGAACACCGGACTGGGTTAAAGTCACATAACTGCGATTAATCAGCATGAATTTTTTTAACACGTTATTTTTTCTGTGATTAACTGATTGACATGAATGCGTTAATTCCACACCCCTAATTAGAACATCATTTTGAAGTGAACTCTTCATTAAGCATTAGTTGTAACTCGAGGACATTGGTAGCAGATGGTTTAGTTTGTCATTAGTTTGTTGCTTATTTACTCATTAACTGTGCAGCAACTGCTCTTTAACTGCTCTGATGTTTTTGCAAAAGATGAGACGAGTGCAAAGCGCAGTTTCACACTTGTAACTGCACCGTCTAAATTTGGCAGCGCGGTTTTCACACTAGAGCTTTTCGCAACAGACAAGAGAATTCTGTCTTTCGCTTTGTGTTCCTTTTAACAGCATAGTTACAATTAAGCATCGTCAGAATTATTACACATGAAAAATGAGGAATCGTTAGCACATAGGAAATGCACTGAGATCACACTCCCATTTACAGGCAGGCCTGGAGCAGAGTGCCGTGACAGGAGGTTGCACCCCTAGAGCATTTTAATGGCATTTAATGTGCTGCGCAGAAACTTAGATTTCCCAGGAGGCAAACCATCACCACAGGAGGGATCAATAGATTTCTGTAGTAGGCGTATCGCTTATGATCCTGTCTGCATATGGAATGGTTCTACAGCTGGTCGGCGCTTAGGTGGGTGAAAACACCAGGGCATGTTCATAGCTATATTTGAGTCATGAGTGTGCAATACAAAAATGAGGGTTAGTCGTAGGGTTAGTCATAACATGGGTTACATTTTCTTCTGACTGACATTCATATCCTGCAGTGATATTTCTAGGCAGTACCAAATTCATAAATAAAGCTCATGCTAATTCTAAACAGCCATGTTCTTTCCCCCAGAGCATCAACAGCCCTGGAGCTTATAGCCAGAAGCTGTGCAGCTCACTAGTGTAAGGCCCATTTCTCCCAGGAAACACTCTGGATCAAATCCAGAAGCACACAGAAGCCACTCTGCTCTCGATAGCCTTTCACAAGCAAAACTAAACTTGGACTTCAAATGGAATGGTTGTCATTCTCATAGAGATGCTGGTTTAAATATAAATTGCAGTGTTCTCTTTTTTCCACAGCTGTAGAAAGTCCCTAAAGGTTGTCTAATGTGTTTATGCAGGATAGATTTCGTAAATGTGTTTAATGCAGGATAGATTTCGTACGTGACGAGTCTAATGCCATACGAAATAAATTCTTGCTAAGGCTAAGCAGGTTAGTTTATTCACCATTTACTGTGTCACCTACTTCCCCAGCTAGTAAGTGCATGAACATAGCTGTGTCCCTCTTTTCATGCCTTTATGTGTAACTGATCCTTCTACCAGGCCGTCCAATACCTTAGATGTACTCAGTAACCCATTATAGTGTAGTGCATTTGGTTTATGACTGCAGTAGACTGTTATTGTCTGTTATTTCGGGCTGATTGTTTTTGGAAATGTATCTGCGCTATTTAATTATGCTGTAAACAGTAGACAGATGTATGCTGTAGGAAGGAGAGGAACTAGTGCAGTCCTCCTGCTTATATTCTGTTTGTGACTAACATGGGCCCGGTATGACACTGAGATGTAACAGTGCATCACACAGCATTTACAGCGCATTTGTAGCTTCAAAAGCCTTCCAAACTGATTGTTCCTGGAACTGGCAGCCCAGTTATTTGGTTAATTTAAGTGTGCAGTGTTGCCTTAAACACTAGTTAGAGTTTGTCTGACCTATCAGAAATCTCTTTTGTTCTGCCATTCTGCTCAGTTTTGTGAATTACAGGCTCTTGTGATCTGTCGACCTATAATACATGGATAGTGTGTGCTTTTTGTAGAAGATAATGTGATTTTCACATTATCTTCCTTAAAATATTGATAGTTACACGGGCAGACCTGCATGAAATCTCCTTTATTTTTGGACATTTTTGCGAATAGCCTGTTATAAAGAGGATGTTTTTCTGATGTTTGTTCCTAACTGTCCAATTCAGGATCTCTTGCTCTAACAAGAGCACTCCAGTCGGCCTGGCCTGTAGCTAGACATCAACAGTAGCCACAAAACAACAGCTGACTAAAGTATTTTGTCACATAAAGACATATACATTAAATCCAGCTTATTAAAAATTCTCAGCAATTCCACTGAGAAGCAGCAGATGCAGATAAAAGATGAACTTCACTGTTTTCTTTGCACAGATTTCTTAATATGAGCTTCAGAAGATGCTGTCACACCTGAATGACAAAGCTGTCACTGAAAAATACTGAGGCATACCCAGTTTATTTCATTTTCTCATGCTCCCTTTATCTCTCTCTCTCTCACACACGCACACACGCACACACACACACACACACACACACACGCACAGACGTACAGTCTTTAATCTCCATGCTGGATGCTGGTAAGAAGGTAAATGGTGAGCGGTTTTGCAAAGCGTTGTCTACTGCCACGTTTTCTTTGTGTGGCTCGATTTCAAATGGTAGTAAAATGTTGGGTGAGCCAAACCTAAGGCATTTCAACGCAGAATATTACTGCTGTTACATACAGAAGCAGCATTTTACAGAAGCGCCAATGTAGATGAACATAATGAGATTTGATTTCAAGTCATTTTGCATTGATTGTATTGGTTTGTTTGACGGTTTCATCAGTAATGTCATTTTTAAGGGTGTTTTCACACAGTCCTCTTTAAAGGAACCCGACTCAGTCCTCTAGAAGTGGTCCAAAAAGTGTACCAGCAGAAACGGAACTCAGTTCTATTTCTGTTCACAGTGTGAGTTCATTTGAAAGGGGACTCGGTTCTCTTTCTGCTCTACTTCAGCTCAGATGTGGTCTCAGTTCTTTTTCTGTTCACACGCTAAGTTCCTCATCCATCCTGCCGCCGCTGTTTCTTCACATTCACCAGCAGACACTGATCAGCATTAAGCAACCTTTTCTACCAGAAGCATGACATCTACAGTGGAACATTTCTGCAGCACTTTCGTTTTCACTCCAGTCAATTTAAAATGTTGCAGCAGGGAACTTCACTTCACAGCTGCTTTCAACATGAACTTATGGTGTGCAAGATGTCATGCGCTGACACAGGAAGTATTGTAAACCATACATGAGGCAGGTACAAATAGCAACATTTTGAAAGACAGCGGTCCACAAATGTGGTCAAGAAATTGTTTCTGCACAGTAGAAAATGTCTGTCATGATAATTATATTCTTATTGTTTTTCTGAGTTCAGCACAGCTGTGAAAAAAAAGTTGTGCTGAAAACGAAGCGGAAACTCAGAGGGGATCGTGCCTTTGCTATAGGAACCCTGAAAATTTGGAATGGGTTGCCTTTGCACAGACAGGTTTCTTCTGTATCTGATTTTACATATCTTTTAAAAGGCCACTTTTTTTTCTTGACCTTCGACACTTTGTGAGACGCTGATTTTTATGTAATGTTGATTTTACTGTGTTTGTTAATATTTTATGTCTATTTATGAATTTATATTTGATGCTATTTATTTGTATTTTATATCACGTACAGCATTTTGATCCTTTGTGTTTACTAAAGGTACTAAAGGTGGATTGGATTTGAATAGGAACAGTATGATCATATGTGAATTTATTTGGAAAAATGACATCAACCAATAATGGCTTCTAGAATCATGTACAAAATACACTCTCATTTTGGAATGGAATGTTGAAAAAAACCTGTGTTCTTGTTTAAATTGAAGGGATAAATATTTGTCAGTAGCAGAAATTGTGGGAAAACCTACACGAGGGTCCATTTAAATCCAAATGAAATAATTTGCACATAGATTTCATGTCATGTGAAAGGTTTCACTTACATGCTTCTTTCAACTGACACAAACAACATGGTTTAGAAGAACTTGAACTGAGGAGGAGACAAGCATGCTTTATAAAAGAATACCACAGTGCTTACAGAGAAAGGGGTCCGGCAACAGGCTTTCTAAGCGGAAAGTACTCAGACAGCTCTGCAGGATGGAGAAACGTGTTCTCTTTCACAGTGCTTTTGTTAGTAAGTAAGTAAGAGAAATGCTAAAGGTACACAAGATGTGACAAAAATGAATACTTTGTCACTAAAACATAACTTGGGCTTCTACAGAAAGACAATTATATCCTTTATACATTTATATCCTTTATCCTTTAGACAATTATAGGGGCTAAAAACATTTTTATCAGTTGCAATTTGTGCATAGTTCTGTAGAAACTGTGTCTTCCCCAGTAATGCCCCTCTGTTCACACATGGGCCCCTTGACGGTTGCCCAGAAATGGTACTAAGCCACATATAGGTAAACTGTGAGCCTTCTTCTCTGGCTTGAATTACTGTTAAGTTCCTGCATAAAAAGTGCGGATGTGAACTCCAGGATGAATGCTGTAGTTAACTAGCTGGGACACGATCCAAATTACATTGTTACTCAGTCATTTAATAACATATGGTAAGGGTATTAAGGATAGTCAATGGGAATAGCGTTACTAATAAAACAGTTTAGTCTTATTTAATGAGAAGCCTGGGGAATAATATAAGCAACTCATTTTTTACAGTATAAATACAGATGGACACATGCATTGTGCATGATACTGTAGAGTGATATTTGAAGTTTCTCTTAAGTACAAAAGTATCTATGACTTGATGATGGTAGGGATACACATAATGGGATGATCTCAGCAATGTCAGATAAATGAATTAAAGCAGAGTGCAGCAGCCCAGTGTTGTATTTGCTTTTAACGCTGTGGGTGACACGGTGAAAAGGTTCATTGACTGTGGGTGTATGTGTGTGTGTTTATGTATATATTAATATATAGACTGTGAACGAACCTTTTCATTCATATATTAGGGGTGTAACGATATTTGATTCAATTTGAAACGGAAATTGCGACACAAATTTCACAAACCTGTGTCGCGGTGTGAGAAGGCGGGATTGCGACACACCCAGCAGAACAAACGTTCCCGTTCCCGTGACAACAGACGACGCCAGAAACATTGTAAATGCTGTGGAAGTGGCCGGATTTTCACCGCATATACGATGCTTTGCTCACACTGTTAATCTGGCTGTGCAGAGAGGGATGGGCGTTCACCAGATGTGCCGACTCCTCTGTAGAGTGAGGAAAGTGGTCACGTTTTTCCACCGTAGCTGCAGCTGTGTTGAAGGAGAAACGGGGGATGCTACAGCTGCCCTTAAACAAGCTTGTCCAGGATGTGTCTACTAGGTGGAACTCAACACCTAAAGGCAAATATAACACTAGGCTTCTGCCCTCTGGTTTAATTAATTCAGTTTTCTACTAAATCAGGTGTCTCTGTCCAAAATAATTTTTAAACATTTTATTCATAATGTCTGTTTTCAGCATTTCTATTGGTCTATTCATCATGGATTATTAAATGATGAACAAAATGCGAAAAAAAGCTTTCTTTGGACAGTGATTTAATATTAAATATAGGGTCTTGATACTGTGGCAGTCAATGTTGATATTATGGCATCCCGCCACAAATAAATCAATTAGTGGGGAAGACCGATGCAGGATAGGAAGGCTCTCTAGAGGGCGGTGGGATCAGCTGAGTTCACCAACTTCCTGAAGTGCAGTCTATCTGCAGCAGGCAGTGCTAGGCTAAGGCCAGGAAGATAATGAAGGACCTCCACCATCCTAACAATGGACTCTTCTCTTTATTGCGGTCGGGAAAGTTCTTCCGCTCCCTAAAAGCCAATGCAGTGGGAATGAGGAGAAACTTTTCCCGCAGGCCATTCAGGCCCTTGACCAGGATAACACCTGAGATTATTCATACATAGACACACAAATACAGACCTTCCCTGCACAATCTGCACATATCCAACATTCCTGTCAATACACATAGCATATCCTGCCTTTATTTATAAATATTTATTGCCTTATCAGATTTCCACTGCATCTCCTTCAGCTTGATATTGCATTGCACACTCAACTGCAGATCTGCCCTTTTAACCCCATACCTGTTTACCACATGCTGTGTATCATTCATGTATTTTATACTTATATGTTTAAGTTTCTCTTTTCTATTTCCGTGCATAGAATGAAGAAAATTTTATATATGTGAACCATTAGATACACTGGCTGGATTTGATTTCTTTTCACTTTCCAAGATATATTTTGGTGCGGTTCAGGGCAGTCTGACCAGAACTGAGATCCTTTTAGCTTCAGAAAGGAATTGGATTGTTCCAAAAGAAACTGTTCGAGTTTGATTGGAAATGCATTACACCCGTTGCACTATTAAAGATGTAAAGGACACTCATTCCTGAAACACATTCTAAATGTAAATGATGTGTCCCTTTAAATAGCACTTTAAGGCCATTTTATTCTTGCATCATTGTTAAATTGGTTTTAGGATCCATTTCTGTATGAAATATGAATAACAGCTTTAAGCTTCAGGGTGTATCTATGAGGAAAATCAGCAGCGCTGTTTAAGGTATGACCCAGGAATGAACTCTGAAAATACTGCCATTTTCAGGGGTAAGGAGACACACAAATGCTCTAAATGAAGGAGATCAGTAATGAAATGCTTACCATTTTCCACTCTGAATGTTATTTGTGAAACAAGTGGTACAGGTGAGTATGACTTTATTTTTAGTATTGCAGCGCAGCCTACTTAATACACAGCTGGTCTTTCTACATACCTGAGGCGGTGATCCAGTGGGGTTTACAATGAAGCAGTATCAACACAAATAGGTTAACTGAACTGAGAACATGCTGTACATCTAAAAGAGGTAATAATCCAAAACTACACAAAACTGAATGTTTGAGGCATTCATTGGTATTCAAACACAATATTGCACTATTAAAGCTCAGCAGGTAGTAGACTATATGTAGAAGAATGAACAAGCACTATAACAGTTTAAAATAGTGACTCAGTTTAGGTTTTAGCTACCATTTAAAACTGTGATAAATTAGCTTTTAACTCTGTTGGGAAGAGGGTAGAATTCTGTTGAGAACAAAAAAGTTAAAGACAAGCTGATACAAATATAAAATGAATACCAAAAGGACAGCCCTAGGGATGATGCAGTGACACATTTACAATTGTACATTGGGTCTCCACCCATTTAGACCTGTTTTCCCGATATAAGAGCTGAAGAGGAGAAATCATAGGAACTGATGCTACATCTGACCTAAATGCCGGTTAAAATTCTGGTCAACACCTGTTTCCCAGGGTTTCTTCTCTACTTGCTGTGGAAAGTCCCTGCTCAGAGAAACAATTAGCATCTCACCAGCATTTTACTTCCCCTAATGGCTGTATGGACAGTGCTAGGTTCATTTGTTGAAGGGCTGTTGTTGTTGTATGGAACAGGTTTGCCCCATTCAAGCACCGTCCTTGAAGAATTGCTGTCTTGTGTGTTGGAACTTCCGCGGATCAAACTAAGAGTGTTCTTTTTGAACGTCATATCCAGCAGGAAGTACATGATAGGGTCTGTGCTGCAACGTAGAGCCGCCAGGCAGAGTAAAACATTTTTAATCTCCACGTATATAGACAGTGGGTGGCATTCTGATGGATTCCCTGACAGAGTGTGTGTTTGTGCCAAGTCAATGAAAATGGCCTTGTAGATGTGATATGGCAAGAGACAAACCACCAATACGATTTGGATGACCACAATATTGCGGAATACTCTTGAGTAGACCCTCTGTTTGTCAGAGATGACTGAGCTTTTTCTGGATCTGTGGAAGTGCCTGATCACAGCAATGTAGGCACTTAATACCACAAGGAGGCAGAGGAAGAACATTACAATGCCTGTGATAGAAAAAGCCTGAGAGCCAGAGCCGCCAACCTCCACCTGGACATTGTAGCATTTTTGCTCTTCACCATCCTCCATCCTTTCTATCTCCTTTATTGAGTAAACCACCACTGAGGGAATAATTGCTGTTGCCACAGTGGCCCAGGTTCCCAGGCACACCCCCAAGGCGAATTGGGGTCGACGCAGTTTGCTGAAAAAGGCACTGGGCAGGATATTGATACACTTGCTGGGGCGATTCCCATGACTCCCATGCCGGATGAGCGTGGCAAAGCGACTCAGTGCTAGCCAAGTCAGGATGATCATGCCTACTCCAATATTGGTGTGGAGAACTGGGGTCAGACCATTAATAGCCAACTTGCACATTGAGCTGTTTGCGGTCCAGCTACTTCCAATGGCATAGTAGGCCGCGATGAAAGGCATGGTCAGGCAAAGCATCAGGTTTGAGACTCCGAGGTTGATGAGGTAAATGTGGGTGGGAGATTTGCCTGAGATCTTCGCCATGAAAACCCAAAGGGAGAGGGCATTCCCCAGCGTGCCAGTCAGGAACATTGTGCTGTAGAGGATTGGCAGGATCAGATAAGTTGTGAAGGTCTGACACAAGCAGACGGAAGCATTAGACGCATCGAGCTGGGAAGAGAATTCCATTGGACCACCACTATCCTAAATGAAGAAAAAAATAATTCCCCTTAAATGTGACATTTCACACATGGCAGAATAGTGTACATCTGTGAAGCTTCTCACCTCAGATTGTTAACACCTTATTAGAGCTTATCTTGGACATATGGCTCAAGACAATAAAAGCAGATCATTTCAAACTCTCATTCATTTTGACTTAATTATTTTCTCTGTTTATCCCTGTTTAAACAGGCTGTTTCTCTTACTCTGCTTTTAAAACTGCCTTTAGGACCTCTGCTATGACTGACTTCTCTCTGTTGTGCCTCTTTCAAACACTTCATTTAACTTTAGTGTGAATCGATGGAGCCTAAACCACTATAGACTAAATAGACAGATGTTTGTTAATGCACTGGTTTGCAACATCTCAAGAATAAAGAATTCTAAATGGGCTGTTTGCAGCTTAATTTCCATTCATGGTATGTATAAACTGGACAGGGAAAATATTGCCATTTGAAACTTTAACTGTGTTTATATAATACATCAAGCTGTTCACCGTGATACAGGGACTATAACAATTTTCACATGACAATACTAAATACCTGGGTATTCTTTGATGCAGCATATCTGCCGATACCTGCTTCTCTTAATTTAATACCTATTATTCATATTTAAGATCACAAGAGCTGAAAATTATCTCAAGCATAATGCATCATGATAACAGGAATAGTTGGAATACTTCTCCTTTCCTCGAACACTCCAGTGAAGCTTATGTAACACGATTAAATAACCATTTGTGCACAGCAAGTCATTTGAGTACAAAAGGTGAGTAACTTGAGATGACAATTGCTGAGAGACATGAGAGAATTTTCATGTGGATTATTTACCAAATAAGAACACAACACAACAGCAGATAAAGAGCAACAGAAGACTAACAACTATTGTTGAGCATTTTTGTTACTTACAGCTCCAGAGACCGCAAAAAATAAGAGACCGCAGCAATTTATTTTTAAATCAGCATCTCTATGAGACAACCATTCCATGCCAGTGTCTGTCAAATTCCTACACAAGCACCTCTTTCTGCTTTATGAGGTACTGGTTAGTGATCACCTGATTCACACCTTATTTAATGTTGAATTATTCAAGTTCGGTAAATGCGGCATCATTTCTCTTATTCTGATGTATTGCCATTTCCAGCAAAGCTGTTCAGTTCAATACTTGCACCTGTATCAGATAAAACCTGAGAAACTGAACATTTTTGCGGTGGTCTATTATTTTTTCTGGAGCTGTATATGGTTTTTGACAATTTCCATGCGCATGTAGCCAATAAAGTTAGCATTATTTTCGAATGGCATCTTGGAACTGGAGCTCTCTCCTTAGACCTCACATTAAAAGTGTTTTTTTTATTGACAGTTACCTCAGTCTTTTGGGGTGTGTTTTTGTAAGAGAAGGGCTGTTTATTCTAAATAGTGAAGAATGGTGAGTAACATCAAGGCTAGTTTTGTACGTTTGTGTTTTAGATCTTCTACAGCAATAGCCTCAATCAACTGCTCATGGAACCCCTTATAGATGCTTTTCTCTCACTCCTGTTCTGTTTGTGTCGGCGGCTTTTTGACTATATACTCACATTTCGCCGGTGAAATGCTTGGTTTCAATTTCACCCATTCTGACTCAGACCAGCCAGGTAGCTTATGCAGAGTGACTTACATAAGTAATAAGTAAGCATAGTTTTTGCTTCATTTTATTTAGAAGGATCAGCGTGTCCACTTTTTGTAAGTTAAAAGCACATTCACAAGCAGTTTATTGTAGAATTTGTATGATTCTGTTCAAGGATGCCAGTAATGCTGGACCTGGTTCAATGCATTGTGTAGAGCTACAATAATTCTTTTCGTTTAAGACAGGGGTCATTTAAAGGATGCTGTATATCTTTTTGTGCATTTTCCTACCATTCAGGCCTGAGCAAATCAATTCGATGAAGGCTAGAGGAAATTTGACATTGATTGAAACCTTTTATTAATGAGAATCCACTTACCCTGTCAGATGAAACTGCACTGCTGTGTTTGCTGTAAGTCTGTGGAGCATTGTGCTTTAGCCCTGGTGTCTTTAGGAAGTGATGGTTCAGAGGTAAGAGGATGTGGACGCACTTCTCCTTTATAAAGTTAACGTGAATTCTTTCTCGTCCTTCGTCAGCAGTTCTCTAATGGCAATTTACTGTTCTTCCTACCATCTGTAGGAATCTAAACAGATGTGTATTGTTTTTTTAAATACAAAAAGCTAAATGCATTCTCAGTCATGTATACCTCCTGTCCTTCCTGTCGCACACTGAGTGAGAATCTGAAACACTTTTACGTATAGTTATGAATATGAAGCATGGGTTCTTTTGTATAGATGATATAGCTTGTTAAGTTGTCGGCCTATTTCATGCATATCATCCATTATATGTTGAAATAATAAGGTTTTTCTTGATTGGTTTGGTAATCCTGTGCCACTCTCCCTTTATTATGAACGTTTCAAAAGGGTCTCATTATGTGTTCGTTCACTGATGAATGCTGTGAATGGGGCGGATCAGTCATCATCATATTCAAATGGTAACATGCCTGGAAAATGTTGATCTGGTCTTCTTTCAGCCTCTTCTGGACATTAGGGCAAATTACAAGCAATAGGAAAGATAAGACCATTTGTCTTGTGATAAGGCTTCTTTACTTATTACTGCAAGACGTTAAGCAGTTGAAATGTACACACACACACACACACACACAAGTAACACCTTTAGAGTGAGGTCTAATTAATATATTTACTAAAGGCTCTGTATAGGCCAGGGTCCAGATTGCTTCAAAGTCTTTTGTAGGATGTGGGGTGTGTCCACTGATGTGAGGTTTAACTAAGTGGTACCCATATACTGATGGTAAAATAGAGGTTTCTCTCTAGTCGTGCCCTGAATCAGGTACAGATCCGGGCTCTGTAATTACACCCAGTACACTTATGCACTGTACTTTAACATCTGCAAATGTGACTCTATCCATACATAATTCATATTCTCATTAATACTTTCCATACCACATTCATATCCTCATTAATACCACCCCTTATAGTTCGTATATGTGACCTGATCTGGTAAAATGAGTCCCCAAAATTCAAAATTGAGGTTTTGGGATCATTAAAAAGATGACAAAATAAGCTTTAAAATTATATATTGGTCAAAGCTGCATCTCAAACGGTTGTCAAGGTACAATCGTTTGAATGATGGTAGCACAGCACCATTTTCCAACTGCAAACTGAGAAAATCGCATTTAAAGTTTTTGTCAGTTTTTTGTTTATCTTTACCAATCCATAGCATTCAAAGAGATGCACCCAGTATTCAACAACAAAATTTTACTACAGGCATTAGATACTTAGAAAAATACATTAAATCAGACTGAAGACACATCACTAGAGCCAAAGAACTCATTGAACAACTTGATTCAGTCTTGCTGGCCAGCAGCTGAGTGCACATTGGAGACATCCACTGAGTTTAAGCTTTAGCTATTTTACATTATTTTGACAATGACATTATACCAAACAGCAATCA
>JBBPDC010000002.1:6387686-6403368 GCA_037974485.1 Hemigrammopetersius urotaenia
CTCACTCACACCTCCCTTTTTCTCTCTCTCCATCCCTCCCTCTCTCTCTCCCTCCCTCCCTCTCTCTCCCTCCCTCTCTCCCCACCTTCCCTCTCTCTTTCTGTGGATGGCATTCTGACCTGACCTGGCCAGGCCTGATGTGGTCTGCTGTGGACACTGTGTGTGACTAACTGCCTGCCTGGTGGGTTTGTGTTTAACGCTTTCTCCCTGAGATGCTTTATCATGCAGGGCCTGACTCACATGCTACTGCACACCAATTTCACAAACAAGATACCGGAACCCAACACTTCTACCAGCCATAACAAACATCGTTATCTTCTCTGTAGTATAACATTATTTGGAATGTGATTGAGTACACTATTAAAATAATAATAAAAGTTACCAAAAACGAGTTATTTGCCATTAATATTGCAGTTGGGTAGTTCTTTAAGGAAATTGATTTTTTGCCTTCTTATTGTGTGTCTGTAGTGGAAGGTTGTTTACAATGATTTTGAGATTTTTTTCATGAAATTCATGACCCCATTGACAGAAAACCAACTTTTTGTAAATTATCCTGAGTCAGTAGGATTTTATAAAAAGTGCTGAAGATGCAGTGTCTTCATCTTAAGAACATAGGGGACATTTAATACTTCCGAGTACTTCCCCATCTTCAAAGTTCTTGAAAGCCATAAAATTAAATGTCAATCAGCGCCTCCTTCTGGTGGACACCTATAATGAGGCAGGCAAGGTGAATTCAGGTATATTGAGAAAAATAGAAGAATGTCCAACATGAAATCTGGTTTCCCCTTACATAATGTTCTTTTCCCCCTCTCTTGCTGTAAGGTTGGCTAGCGTCTAGGTTTCTCTGCTGTCTGTCTGCTGTATCGCTGACCTCTGTATCTTATTACAGAAAGAGTCCCCTACCACCTCCAGACAGTCCCCTGCTAATGGCCATTCCAGCATTAACAGTTCTATCTTGGTAAGGACCCCTTAGTCATCTCAAGTCACCAAACCCCCCAGTGGTACCCCTTCATGTTGTCTGTATACCTTTTTTTCCTTTTTTTTTTTTTTTTTTTTGGATTTACAGTTCGTCCCTCAGAAATGTGAGAATATGCTTAAATGTTAGAACCATTTAAGAATATATCTCATGGGTTTATTTGTAAAATAATAAAAGGGTTTTAGGAAAGTATTCCATGAAATATTTTCAAACTGAACTACAACTTCTTATGCAAGACGATCTCAAACAGAGATGAAAAAATGACTGTATAGTTTCCGTTATCTCAGTTTACAAATTGGTGTGCTCTGTCCTGCTGAAATCCATGCACCTGACTGTCTGTATATATACAATATCTGAAGACGGGATCTCTGATGAACTCACAGACTCAAGCACACGAACATAAGACGACCCAATTAAACATTTCCCTCATATGCTAGACATCATTAAAGAGCAGTAAAATGATAGACATGCCGATGAGAGCAGTACTGTAACACAGTAGCAGCATGCCTATAACAAAACCCCAGCCTCTAATCCAGATTAAGCATGAATAACCTTGGAACCTTGGAAGTGGATAGGCCCAAAACTTTACCCCTGTGGGTCCCCTGATATTAATAGACTCTTTAAGCGAGGCCTTGTCTTCAGTCAGGGTTCATCTTGCTTGGACAGAGTGTGATGCTGCAGCCGCTTGCTTGCTCTCTGCTTCCTCCTGCTTTGATGTTCTCAGACTTACCCTCAACAGCCTTCCATTTTTAATACATAAAACTGTTCCACTGGAATTACGCAATATCCTGTGAACACTCTCAAAACCCTGTTTTGTTTTAGGTTGATTTAATGTGTGCTTTTGTTGGAACTGTCACAGTATTTAATTAACAGGGTTCATCCCTGTAGGAAAAAAGTCTTTCTTTCACTGCTGGGCTTTATTTTACAGGACATACCGGCAACCATCCAGCCAAAAGGACGCCAGGTGAATAGAACATCCCTTGACTGCACCCGCCTCTCCAGCTCTAGCACCCCTCCATGCTTTGGCTCTGTGTGTGAGTGTGTGATTGTGTGTGTGTTTATTAGGGCCTGACCGGTGTAGTAATTGGCTGATACTGAGGTCCCGCAAATTCATCAGCGACAATTCTACCAGCGGAGCACGGATGTGGAGTAGCTTATGTAAAACTGTAGTAAGACACAACATGCTACCATGGACAAAAAATGGACAAAGGCTGACCATAAGCCAGCACTTCAATGAAGAAACTGATAAAAAATATATATATATGAAAAATATATATTAACGGCTCATTAGGATAAATAATCAAAACCTCTTTAAAGTACGGGAAGCCTTGTGCCCACATTTATGTTTTAAAATGTGAATTCCGAAATGCTGTTCAACCCTTTCTGACAGCTAATGTTTAATGAAAGGTCATTTTTACTGCTCTGAAAGGTGGCAATGATCATTGTATAGCACCAATATTTTTTGAAAGTGGTTAATTTAAAAAATATAAAAAATACATATAATTTTGGAATTAAAGACTTCATATGTAGTTTTTGCTGTTTGGGTCTAAGATGACACAACTGACCATGTTTGGGAAATGATAATCTTATCAATTAGTAAAGCATAGTTTACCCAAAACTATTTGAACCTTTTTTCTTATTATTGGTTTTGTCTTAATACGTATTAGTGTGATGTACATATTTGATTGAGCCTCTCCCATGGTGAAAATATTGTCATTATCAATATCATTCATATAATTTTTTGTATCAGTCAGGCCCTAGTATGTATGTGTGTGGGACATGGAATGAAAAAGAGTGAATGTTTTACTAACAAATCTTGCTGTCTGACTGCCCATTCACGCAGTTATCCCTATTTGTACTCCATACACAGCCGCTGACTGTGGATAACCAGCTTTTCATTAACTGTGCTGAAAGTCTTGTGTACAGACTGGCCAGTAGATATAGATGTTGTATGTGTTTATCATTTTATACTCCCAAGTTGCTTGCTGCACCAAAACAAAGAATGAGGTTAGGGCACAGTCACAGCTCACTGGCACTGATGTGAACAGAGACGTTGCAGTTTAGGCACAATTAGGTCAAAAACATTCTCATATAATTATGGATTATTGTGGGTTTATCTGCTGCTCTGGTATTGAAAGCGTTTCAGTCTGTCCTCAGATGATTTTCAGCCCTGTTAAAGACAGGACTGACAGTTCCAGGTCTGCACTGTACAGCTCCTACACTAACCCTGCTCCATCTCCTGACCACTGCTTAAAGAGTGGTGTGTGCTTCTTTCCCCATTTGCTTGACCACTGCAGCAAAATTGTTACATGTGGCAAAGCAGATTCTAGCAATTAGTATAGATTTTTCTGAACCTTATGCTTTTGAATTGATTGGCTGTGTGTAATGATCACATCAGTCAAAAATGACAGTTTTCATTCATTCATTTTTTCCATACATTAAATATTGTCAACAATAGCAAACCTGAAGAAACAACTGACAAAAGTGCTATCACAGGAGGAAAAAAGCCACCCCACACATTTGATCACATTTATAAGCCCTCGACGTTTTTTTTTTCTTTGAGACTAAATCTTTTCAGTACATTCTATATTGGAATTATTGCTGGGAGGGTTTGATTGCATTCAGCCACAAGAGCATTAGTGAGATGGGTTGATGGGTTGTTCTGGATCATAAACACAATTCCAACTCCTTCGAAAGGTACTGAAAGGATCTTCACTTTAGAGAACACAGTTCCACAGCTCTGCTGCATAATCCTTGGGGGATTTATATCGGTCTAGATAGTGCATGTCATTGGGTATAGGGACCATAGGGTCACATAAGGCTGCTCCAGAATGGGCAAATGCTTTTCTATGAACATTATTCCAGCTATAGGTAGACATTAAAGTAGCTGAATTAGAAATAGCATCCAGATACTTTTGGACATATACTTTATGTACTTTTAACAGTAAACTTTAACGTCATAATTTGATGACCATGGAAGTTGATCTATACCCATTATATACCCAAAGTATTAGTAAATAGCTTTTTGTTGACATCCGACTATAGGATTGGAGGCTCTGCATTAATACAACCTTCAAAACTTTTTTTTTCCTAGAATTTTTTTTACTTGAATAATTTCAAGGGATCCTTCAGACTTTTGACAGGCAGCGCTCTGATGTAATTGATTTTGTTTCTGATTAAAGTTTAGTTTTTGTAGAGCATGTAGGCGTCTACAAAAACATACCTCTCTGTAATTTGACCTCTGGGGAAGAGAGCCATGTGTCCAGCAGATGGCGCAGTTGGCCTCATCGCTGCTTGGTGTAACTGCGTCACACATTGGTGCTCAACATGGGTCTAAGCAGTGGTGCCACCATGTTACAACTTCTTCAAACAAGCGTATCGTTTTAAGCTTTAGTTAAGAGACGTAGGAGGACATAGCTAATGAGAAACATTTTTCGGGCGGTGTCACAGTATTTGTGTCTCTGATCTGTTTCTACAGACGTGTGTTCCTTTGCGGGTTGGGGTGGGGGGACAGTGTCACACTATCACTCCAGGCCGGGTCCCTTAGGTAGCTGGCAGCTATAGCAACATGAGGCAGGTGTTGCTCTGAGCCCGACTCCCCAGTGACCTGCAGCACTGCTCAGCCGCTTTTCTGCCCTGTGGCTCACTGAGGAACTCGGGCTTACTCCTGTGCGTCTGCTCACACACAAATAAGCATAAACACAAACAGTCCTTTACAACCATCTCTCCAAAAACACACCATAGATTTTCACAACATACAGCTTCCACAGAGCATGGTTGGAACCATCAGGATCACCTGTGCTCTTTCATACTGGCTCCAAATCTCTCTCTCTCTTATCCTCTCCTTGTAGTCACCTGTCTTTGGCTCCATCTTCAACCCATAGACAGAATCATGTGGCCCTGATTGTCTTTTTCTCTTCAGATCTATGTCCGGGCGCAGTTTGAGTATGATCCAGCCAAAGACGACCTCATCCCCTGCAAAGAAGCAGGCATTCGCTTCAGAGTGGGAGACATCATCCAGATCATCAACAAGGATGACCATAACTGGTGGCAGGGCAGACTGGAGAACACAAAGAATGGCACAGCTGGCCTCATTCCTTCACCAGAGCTGCAGGAGTGGTGAGTTAACCTCAGAAAAATCACAAATGTGCTGCTCTCAGGGGTTAAAAAGGCTTTAGGGAGTTGTGCTTGTCCTGAGTGTCAACAGCATTGTTGTTTGAACAATATTGTTATTGCAGTCATATTCAAAGGCATGGGCATCCATGAACAGGTTCATATGTTTTGTTGTTTTCCTAAATGAAAAAAAGCTGTGTTTTTCTACAAAGTTCTACAGAGGAGCAATATGTTTTCTATTTTATGCATTCCTGGATGTTAAACCCATCAAATTCATGGAAATTGTGCACTAGAATTGGAAGAAAATGTTCACATTGAAGGGTATGAGAGACATGTAGAGGATGTGTGCTTATTTGCCCTTAGAGCAGGGGAGCAGGGGCAGGAAATCTGGTCCAGTGTCCAGAACAGTTCAATCTGGTTCAATTTGATAATTGCCAGGTTAGATGAGTGCACTGGAGGGGCTCAATCAAACTGTACTGGACACCAACCCTCCAGGACCAGATTTCAGCACCACTATTCTGTGGGAAAATGAGATCATGCCTTCCTTCACTAACGAGATACATGTGTGCACAGTAGCTGGAATGACCTGGAAAAAATGTCTGACTATTTCTTTTTAATAGGTTTTACCAGTGAGTTCACATATGTTTTTAAAACTGGGTTTTGGATATCAGGTTTGATTTGTAGGTGTTTTCCCAATCAACGATAGAGGAGTCTGGTATAATATGTGTGGAATTAACGCCTGGGAGCATTGTCATGTGGTCAGCTGTCCCATAAGGACTTTAATTTCCATCAAATTATAACACCAGAGAACTTCGCTTGTCGTGCACATAAACCAAAAGGTGCTGGGCTCTGTATAAACTGAGCAGTGGGATCAGTATTTTATGAGAGTTCATAACAACATCCATGCGAGAGTAAAGTAGCAATGATATAAACAACAGCAGATGAAAGGAACATTGATATGATCATGTAATACGTCTTTTCTCTTCCCTTTTTAAGGCGGGTGGCATGTATAGCGATGGAGAAGACGAAGCAGGAACAGCAAGCCAGCTGCACTTGGTTTGGCAAGAAAAAGAAGCAGTACAAAGACAAGTATCTAGCAAAGCACAATGCAGGTAAAGTCTTCACTCAATGATGCTCTTCAGTTAGCAGGTCGTTGTATGTTTGTAGATGCATACCACTTTAATTATGAAACTGTACGATAAGACTGCAGCACTTATACAGGCTGGTTTTTAGCTTTAATGTCCGTCTCATAAGCAAGTACTTTCAAAGCTGTTTTGCATATTACCCTGAATATACGTCCAAAAGTCCATAAACACCTACTCTTTTAATCAAGGGTAGTTGCCCCCTTTTTGTTGCCCACTTCTGGGTAGCTTTTATGCTAGATGTTGGAACATTGTCAGGATTGCATTAAGACACAAGAGCATTAGGGAGGTCCGGTACTGATCAGGTCACAAATGCCACTCCAACTTATCCCAAAGGCATTGGATGGTGCTTTATCAGTTCAGAGAACAGAGTTACGCTTTTCCCCAATTCCAGGAGACTTTAAACCCTTCTAACCAATTCTTGGCATTGGACAAGGTGAGCTTAGGCTCATGTGCAGCTGGCCCAAAGTGTTCTATTTAATGAACACCTGTATCACCGATGTGTGTACTTTAAAGAACCTGAAATACCTAAAATTCTGTCAATTTTTCAGCTTTCTTTAGCTTTCTTCAGCTTTTTACTGTAAACCTAGTTGTATGGCACCCGTATCGTGTTTGAATCATCTTCAGTTACAACAAATATTGTCTTTTTACTTTTAAATGCTGTAGGGAGTATCTCTTTAACCTTAGAACATGGCATCATTGTGAAATTTGAATTCTGCTCCCTTTTAAAACTCATTGTTGCAGGTGTTCAGGCTGATGCAGGTTTCTGTCCCTGACTGCCTCCTGTTAAAGCTGTAACTGCAGCGGCAGTGTGTGTATAATCTGTGAGATAAAATACTGATAACATGACCCTCCTGTCTCAGATCCTGCTCACATCTATTTTTGAAAACAGTTTCCCTCTGCATTTCACTTCCCAAATGTACGCCACCAGTCAAAAGTTTGGACACACCTTCTCATTCAATGTTTTTGCTTTGCTTTTATTATTTTCTACATTGTAGATTAATATGAAAACAAACAAAATGACAAAGGAACACATGGAATTATGCAGTAAACAAAAAAAGAGTTAAACGAGAATATTTTTTATAATAAGATAATGTTTCTTTTTAAGTAGCTAAGTGGTTCTTGCCATAATGTGGAGTTGGACTGTAGTGGAATAGGATCACTAACTGTGTACCAACCTGACCATCACAACTGATCAAACTTATCAACTCTTGAAGAAGAACACCTGTTAATTAAATACCATTCCAGGTTGATTTCTCATGAATCTGATTGAAAAAATGCCAAGTTTTCAACATTAATCTGCAATGTAGCCAATAATAAAAACAAAGGAAAACTTTTGCCTGGTAGTGTATATCTGGTATTCTAAGCCACTGGAAGCACAGCTTTCAGCAAACGCTTACCAGGGTGGGATTTTAACTCCATTTTCAGGATTATGCTGATATGACAGCTTGCAGATGGTCAGTACTATTTTTATATATGATGAAGTTCAAGACCATCTGATATGACCAATGGCTAAATTACACCACTGTGGGCAAGAACATCAGGTTTGCTTACATCATGACTTTTTACTTTGTTTACTTTCATTTTTGTGTTCTTGTGTGAGCAGAGATTTTAAAATAAAGTAAAGTGGCCCCTATAGTCACATGTGAACACTCCACAGCACAGCACCCAGTGTGAACAGTGTGAACAGGATTTAACCCATTCACAAAGTGAAGCACGGGGCTGCCACCAATGAGGGGCGCCCAGGGAGCAGTGTGTGGGGATGGTACCCTGCTCAAGTGCACCTCAGTGATGCCACTAGTAATCCTGGGATTTGAAGCCACAGCCTTCTGATTACAAGGGCAACTTCCTAGCTACTAGGCCACCAGCTGCCCTTTTTGAGAATACTGTGCATGTTCAGACATATTTGATGTGGCTGGTGGTCTAGTGGTAAGGGAGTTGTCCCTGCAATCAGACGGTTGTAGGTTCGAATCCCGTGGCTGCCAGTGGCACCACTGAGGTACCCTTCAGGAAGGTGCCTTTACCACACACTGCTCCCCAGGTACTACGTCACTGGCAGTCCATTGCTTCACTTTGGGAATGGGTTAAATCCAGAGAAACAATTTCACACTGTGTGTCGTGCTGTGGTGTGTTCACGCATGACCATAAGGAGCCACTTTACTTACTTTACTTTACTTTACATATGTGAACACAGGGCTCAGCCTCGCTCAACTCTAGGCCCTGTGCACAGCTCTTCCACAAATAGCAGCAAGCCCTGCGGTCAGCACGTGGCCAAACAGTCGTGCATGTCTCTGGCAGCCCATCCGCCCTTAAAGAGCGCACCAGCAGCAGTCAGCACTTTCTGCTTGTGTGGCTGTTCCACAGGGCCTCATTTCAGCGTGCCACTGTGAATCCCAGCCGCTAATGGACACACCTGCACACGCCACACATACCACACAGCGCCCTGTGAGTGTTTTATCACAGACAGACAGTGCAGGATGTAGGCGAGATCAACATGTATTTTATTTTTTCAGGAAACAACAGAGAGAGAAAACACGGAAAAAGAGAGAGAGAAGAAAAATTATAAAGAGAGAGAGAAAGGGGGTGCCATGTGAGGGAGGGAAGAGAATAGAGAAGAAAGAAAACATTGTAATTTAATAGCACCTACACGGAGAGATCTTAAAACATCATTTTAGTATTTCTCAACTACTTGTAAACTATTACAAAAACAGAAATGGTGTGCAGTTCATTAACGCAGACACATATTTCAGTGATTCAGGCTTCATTTACAAATTTTCCAGCAATTAGTCTCACCGGGAGGCTTACAGCAGGGGTTAGTGGGCCACGGTGGCAAAGACTGAAAAACTTCCAAGCACGATCATTTCCAAACTACCAAAGTGCTAGTTTAACCAAGCGTGTTCTCATGCGTATCTCCCTGAGTGTTTTCAGTCCAGTAATGCAATAGATTTGGAAATATAGTAATGTTCTTTTCGGTGATCAGGAAACCCTTGAACTTCTCAAAACAGATGCAATTATACAAATTTGGCTCCACTTGTTTAATAAGTATGTCACCTTCTGACGTGAGCTGAACTCTGTGAGCTCTATAGTTTTGAGGGGTTTTTTGCTGTGTGTACTCATGCCCCATTAACCTCCATTGTAAGCCTCCTGGGGAGGCTCACTGTTGCAGAAAATCTCTCATTAAAACTGTCATTAAAAGTGTCAGAGATATTAAAAAAAAAAGTACAGAACATAATTTTTAACCCCTTGGGATGTTGAGAGCTCTCCTTGTCTGAGACCTGGTCGTTTGAGTGTAGCATAGATATAGGTAGATGTGAGATACGGAAATGTCTTCTTGTTGTCTGTGACCTCATTAGTGTGATTGTTTGATCGGGAGCTGAGTATTGATCATTGAAAAAAAAAATTGTGTTTGAGTCCCCCCTTACATGATGAGAAAAAAAAGAACAGTACGGCCAGGTTGCCTTCAAATCTGTGAATGGCAGAGAGAGACATGGATAAAGATGCCAGAATAGGACAAAAACACACAAAAAAAAAAACCAAAACATAAATGCGAAGAAACAAGTGTAGGACAAAACACACAGAAGACTCATAAACAGACTTCAAAACACTAGGGCTCAGTTTATTTATTTAAAAAAAGACATGTGCCACTGTTTGTTGTGGCTTAATTCAAAATAATCATCCTGTGAATGTTCAGCCATCCTTACCCATAAATGGCTTGATAAGAGCTGGCGAGTTTATGCTCCCCCAGGAGTGCAGCAGTTAGAGCCCTGGCCCCTAAATCAGAAGATTGCAAGCAAGAACACAAACTTTGTTGGCCCCATAAAACCAGTGTTTGGTGTCTCCTGTGTCTCCAAACACTGATGTTATCACACTTGACATTTTCTTGCTGAAATGCCTCTACTTTGAAAGTTGCACTGTTTGCACTGTAGCAAAATTTCATGATAAACAAACCAAAAGTAATGTTCTAACTGGAGTAAAAAAATTGGAGTAAAAAAAATATTGTTCTATTGATCTAGAATTTTTTCACTCTCATGTAAGTTTTCCTTTTTGGAGATACATGTGTTTGTTCTGACAACAACAATATGATTACATTGTACTTTGTGGGGATAGTAGTATTGATTGAATTTATTTTATGTGCAAATGAACTAAACTTGGATGTTCAGTTCTAAGAAAATTCCTCAGTTGACTCACAACGTTTTCGTTACACACATTGCTCCTCAGGCGCTGTGCTCCTGGCTCCCACTGCTTCACTTGGTGAATGGGTTAAATGCAGAGAGAGATTTTTGTGCTGTTCACAATGTGTCCTGTGGTGTGTTCACATATGACAGAATGTCACTTTCACTTCAGTTTTTTGGAATTTTAATAAGGTTCTTCACACACATCTCTCAGAGGTTCTTTAATGAACCATCTCCACTGAAAGGTCCTCTGATGTTTGAGTAAGTTTAATGGACCTCTTTCCAGGCCATTCTGGTTCTATTGAGTCCAGCCTGAGGCTGCGCTGGATTCAGGGAGCGGCGTGGCCCCTCTGCCAGCAGTGCAGTGGACCGCAGCTCAGCTGTAATCCTCTCTGAGCCCAGCGTCCCACTTTACTGGATCTGATTAGCACGCACCCAGCCACAGAGGCAGGGAGCGGGCCTGTTCTGGGATATTATGCCTCTCTTTTCTCGGTCATTTAACAAATTCCTCTTTTGTTATTTAATTGCGTAAAGATGCTCATGTAGGGTACTTTGTCTGGATGAGAGCTTTTGGCCACCTGAGCGTCGAGTTGGTCCTGCAGCCCAGCATTGATAAAATGATATTACAAATGGGGTAGCCCTTTTACCCTTTACTGTAGGATGTTCATGCCCTTATGACCCAGTCTTTGGAGAACCCAGTGCAGAAGAAGCCTTAAGTACAGCTCTATAGTAAGCCTATTTGTCTGTGTATCTGTCAACACTGTTCCATTGCACTTGGAAACTGGAAAAAGAGAGAAGTTTCCAGATGTTGGACAAGATTCGCCATGTCTATTACTACGGAAATGTGTTTGTTTCCTTTTTGGTTCATCTAATCATCAGTGCTTTTAGTTTACAAGTATAACATCTTAAAACTTAACGAATACTCTTCTGTTGAAATATTGGATCAATTTGGATTGAAAGTCTGGAGTACCGTCCCAGAAATTTCCTACTATTTGAGTACAATGAAATGTTCATGTTCTCTTATCAGATCATATCTTAGTCTGACATTAAAGAGGACGAGTACTTGCCAGGCTTAGGCTAGTAAGTGAATCATCTGTGTGTGCATTTTGTTCATGTAGTTAAACCATGCCTCGTTTTTTATAGCCAGATTCACTAGCATTAATACAACTCTGAGTTCTTCTGCAAACCCCAGATCAGCCAAGACATGTTTGGTGGCACCACAGGACTAGTGTCCATGCCTGATTAATGAAGACCTGCAATCAGGTTGAGAGATCTTTTGCGTGGAAAAGATGTGATGGACCATTGGCTTCTACTGATTGTAGCAACATTAGCATCAACCGGTCTTGAACTACAGAAGCAAAATGTGGACACCAAACATGTCTTGGTTGATCTACATTTGGGGTAAGAAAAAATGGGTAAAAGTTTTGTTCATGTATTCTTTCCATGCAGAGAATAGAATTATTCGAATGTGTAAAGCAAGTTATTATTATTATTGTTATTATTATCATTATTATTATTATTTGAATCTGTTGTGTGTTATTGTGGTAATAATGTTCGCACTGCACCATTAAAAACAGATGTAACCGTGTTTCTGCTCCTTCAGCGTAAATGCATGCTGCATCAAAGTTCGATGCTGCCTCCTTAACAGTGCATTTACTGTAAATGTCAGATGCATGTTGCATCATTTTTTTGAGTTTCATTCTAAGCCTCTTTTGTTTGCTTCGCAACAGCTCCATCCGCAGCACTCCCCCCACCATGTGCCGTGTGGATGGCCAGCCGTGTTAAAGTCTGTCGTGTTGTTCTGTATGTAAAGGGCAGTGCTGCGTCAGAGCTTTGACTAAGTGCTATTGTTTTCTCTGTTGACTGATGTTGTTCTGTATTTGAGCCACATCTCAATGACCCTCCCCTGTCCATTTTTCATGCTGTCTCCTTACCAATGGCCTCTGTGCATGTAAGTAACATGGAGTGACTTTATCGCTGTGGTTTATTTTCTCTCTGCTGCTTTCTGTCAGTGTCTCAGCTGTGATGTGGTAACCTAGTTTTCAAGAGTGCTTATTAGCCATGTAGGTTTGTTTCTGTTGTGGGAACAACAGATAACGAAGCTTTGAAACCAGGCCTAATAAGCAGTTTCCCTATATGTGTGGCGTTTGTTTTTCTTTTTTGTTTTTTAATGTTATTATTTTTTTGCCTGCTCTCTTATTTTGATGTGCTTCTCATTTTACATCCTGTAGCTTTTCAGTTATCCATGAACCCCTTGGTACTTTCATATTATTAAAGATCACATATTGTGTAAAATTGACATTTCGAAACATACCATCGACTTTTAGGCAGTATCATCAAATACATTCAAAATAAGCAACAAAAACAGCCCATTTTAAATAAAATGAACACATTTACATACACTGTGTGGACAAAAGTATTGGGACACCTGACCAAAACTGCAACAGGGACATTGCATTTAAATGCATAGACTTTAATGTGGAGTTGTCCAAAGGTACTATTTGCAGGTATAAGAGCTTTCACTTTTTTTGGAAGACTTTCCAAAATATTTTGGATCTTCTGTGGGAATACTGTGCCCATACATTCTGTAGAGCATTTATGAGGTCAGGCACTGATGTTGAATGAGAAGGCCTGGCTCACAATCTCTGTTCCTGTTCATCCGAAAGGTGTTGGATGGGGTTGAGGCCAGTCTTCTTCCACACTGAATTTATCCTTCCAGCCACATCTTTATGGAGCTTTCTTTGGGGCACAGTCATGTTGGAATAGAAAAGGACCTTCCCAAAATGTCTTGGTCTGCTGAAGCATTACGATTGCCCTTCACTGGAAGTAAGAGTTCAGCAGAATACAATAATTAAGAGGTGTGTCCCAATACTTTCGTCCATCTATTCTTCCAAAAGCAGTCTGACTTCGTCCATTTGCACTGAAGTCATAAAGAGAGTTTCAGGTACATCTTGACATGGTATAAACATTTACTGTGTGCCACAATGGTTAAAGCATAAGCCAACAATCTACAGAGTTTTTAAGCGCACCAGGTGAAACGAGCAGTGAATTTAGAGACAAGATAGCTAAATAAACGGGCAGTTCAAGGTAATGTTTTATTACTGGATATTCTTTTACCTTGCTATTATGAAACACAAGCTCAATAATATAAGCAAAATATGATACAACTTTCTCTATCATGTGTCTCCTTATCATCTGCTGAGAAAGTTATTTCATATAAAAGCCTTTCAAGCAATATTAGACTAACATTTGCTCAAGTTAGTGAATAAATCTAGAGAGATAAAAGTTTTATCTTGCCTTTATAACCCATTTTGAAATGTACTTCTCTGTCTACCATCTGATTAATTTTAGTCAAAGTAGCTGTACTGCTTTATCACAGCCAAGAACCGAACCGAATGATTTCCTATCCTCGCTAATATAAATTTAAACAGTAACTAAAAGATCGGGTTCTATTGCTATTGGGAGTTAATTTATCATAACAACAAATATTGTCATATTTCCCAGAATTCCTTCATATGTGAAATATATGAGGCAAGAGACTGAAAATGGTCCAAACGAATTGTGACTATTTTTGCCAGGAAGGAAACTCAGGGATCATTATACAGCTCCGGAAAAAATAAGAGACCACTGCAATTTATTTTTAAATCAGCATCCGTATGAGTGTGACAACTATTCCATGTCTGTTAAATTCCTACACAAGCACCTCATTCTGCTTTATGAGGTACTGATCAGTGATCACCGGAATCACACCTTATTTAATGAGGAAAAGTATAAAACACCGCTGGAATCAACACTCTCCTCTAGCAGTGTGACCAGTTAGATGATAAAACACTACTCGAATTTAGTTTAAGAGAAAACAAGAGATTTGTTTTCTTTGAATTATTCAAGTTCTGCAAACACTGGATCATTTCTCATGTTTTGATGTTTGTCATTTCCTTAAAAATTATACTTTGAAGAACAGTATTTTAATTTGGAAAGTATAAGAAATGTTGTCAGCAGGCATTTGTAAAACACCATTTTTGCAGTGGTCTCTTACTTTTTTCCGGAGCTGTAGATACAGGAAAAATAAAGGACAGGGCCCCTTTAAACATAGAGCTTCCAGCCTGCAACATGTCAAACTCCTTTAAACATCTCGAGCACACGGGCACGTGTTTCAGGTCATGCGAAAGACCAGCATGAATCATTTAAGGCATCTATCCGGAGAGTAAGAGAAGAGTCTGCAGAGGATCTCCTTTCACATGGCAGCTAAGCATACAGCCAACTCCGGTTACACACACACACACACACACACACACACACACACACACACACACACTGAAGTCAGCATTAGTGTACCTTTTTCTCCCTGCACATCTCCCTACTGCACTCCCACTCAGGCTAAAATAGCTCTGCAGGCACCTCACTTGCCTTAGCCACTTCCTTTTCGTCTGTTTAAAAATCCATAAGCGTCTCTTCCAACTCTCCCAGCTGTCCTTTGGCTCATTCTCCTTCTCCCCCAGTCTTTTATCCTTGAATTTTATTCCTACCCACCATGTGTTTCCTCACTGGTGGGCTTTGGTAACTCAGTGCTTCAGAACAGGAAACTTTGTGAGGTGTGTGTCTAACAGGAGCAGGGCAGTGTGTGGTGGACCGGGGCGTTTAGCTGGGGCCCTGAATTATATATTGTTTGGTTGATAAAGTGATCATATTAGTAATCAAATAATCAAGTGAATATGCGGATGATTCATAATCATCATATCCAAATCATATACATACATGCATAAAAGCAAACATTTGAATTTACTTGATATTTCTGTGTGCATTAGTGAGGTGTGTGAGATTATAAAATATAAGAATATAATTATATTATATTCGTATAAATTGTAAGAATTTACAATAATTATCAAAAAAACTGCTCATACTCTACAAGGTAGAGCCCAATTTGTGACAGCCCTAAACCAAAGGTATTGAAATTTAATATAGCTGCCAAAATTATCTGTCATTTTAATATTAATCTCCATAAAATTGGTATTTGTATCAATTTCCATGTTGATCGAGCCCTATGCTCTCTTTTATAGCCCCTCTGCTCCACTGTGCACACTCAGCGGTTATACTGAGCTACGCCACACACAGTCCTCTCAGCACTTTTCCTGAGCAGTGCAGATGAAGCCACTCTGACTCACTTGGGGATCCCGTGTCACCCAGCTGCAGGATCAAAACACACAAACAGGGGGGGGGGGGGGGGGGGGGGGGGGGGGGGGGGGGGGGGGGGGGGGGGGGGGGGGGGGGGGGGGGGGGGG
>JBBPDC010000002.1:6406132-6441179 GCA_037974485.1 Hemigrammopetersius urotaenia
GACTCACTTGGGGATCCCTTGTCACCCAGTTGCGGGATCAAAACACACAACCACCCCCCCCCCCCCCCTCCTTCCCCCCCTCCGTCCCTCAGCCACTCTTGTATTACTTCAGCACGCATGGGCAAGCATGTTGATCTTAGTATTCACCCTCGGCTCCAGCCGTCTCAGGCATGAAAATAGGCCCCAGCATTAGGAATTCCAGTTCCCCCCTAAATATACTGCTTTCTTGTCTCTGGATTAAAAACCACATTACTGCTTTCTTCTCATCCCAAATGCAGTCAATCAGCCAAGTGACAGAAGCTCGTCATCTCGTTATTAATGTTAGCCTCATAGCTCCGGTTTGTAACTATAGAAGCAAACCTGACACCAAACGTGTCTTGGCCGATGGACGATGTGGGAAAGTGTTATAAATTTCATTTTCCTTTTTGCCAAACTGCTCCTTTAAGGATTGTGGCCACTAGAAGTTGTCAGCAGTGCACAGTTTATTGTTTTCCCTGCTGGTCATCGGGTTCAGAGATGTTTGTTCTCTTTAGGAGCATGCGTGTAGGAGCAGGTGAAACACTGAACCGTGCAAGATTTAAAACCTCCATGGCTACATGTCAGCACCCCTGACTTAGATGCACATTAGTTCCCTTCACTGAGACTTTAGTGTCTTTTCAGTTTGTAGAAAAGCACCTCAGATCTTTAGATTTCCAGTTGGTTGCAGTAGCTGATTGTAAAGGGCAGGGTATGTTAGTGTGGGTGTGGGTTCATCTTGTCTCTGGGGCTTTGAATGATGCCTTGAAGCTTCTCTCTCTTTTTTAGTGTTTGATCAACTAGATCTCGTCACGTATGAAGAGGTAGTGAAGTTGCCAGCTTTCAAGAGGAAAACACTAGTGTTATTAGGTATGTATGGTCCTGTATGTATGAAAGGTGTATTGGGGCAGTAACAATTCCTTTTCAAAACTGATAAATCATCGATAGATATTTCCAATGTCAATTTTTCATTAACATTCTTAAGGCGGGTTCATGGCTTTACCCGATCAGGGCAGCAGTTCACCTACAGACTCATGCCTGTACAAGCAGGTAGCAAAAGAAGGACAGTTATGGCTCAAAAAAGAAGTTGGGAACATTTCATTAAAGCGAAGGATAAAGTCACATTTATGTGAAAGTCTGATTTAGCTTTCCACAGAAACTCAACATTACTTTTTTCATCTAAAGAAAACGTCCTCACCAGAGCGGCCAGTAAACAGTAACTGTCCCTCCATGCTGGACTTCTGACAAACCAAACTACAGCTTAGTTACTCCCTGTGGACACACAGTTCACAGTGAGTGATGTAAATGTTCGAAAGCTCATCACTTTACACCATTAGAGGTATTTAACAGCTACTTTTTAAAAAATGGCCGCTTGTCTTATCACAGTGTTAAATACTTCAGCTAATTAGTTTAAAGTCTAATTCATTCAGAAAACATATCACATGAAATATGCCAAAGGCTAGTCCTAATCTTGTGAAATAAAATCACATCAGGTGTGTTAAACTGGTAAAATAATGCAGCACCCTAAAGCTGTGTTTCTCAACCCTGGTCCTAGAGTTACTCTGCTCTGCACATTTGAGTGTTGTTATTGTTGTTGACGCCATCACACCTGATCGAACTAATCAGCTAATTAATAACCCCTCACTGAGCAGAAATGGGTGTGTTAGGGTGGGAAAACACTAAAATGTTCAGGGTGGAGTGCCTTCAGGAGAAGGTTGAGAAACACTGGCCTAAAGAGCTCTAATGTTTTTTTGGGGTTTTTTTTTATTTTTTATTTTTTAGCTACTGTTCGTCACTTACTGTAATTGTTCGGGCTTAAAATTAAAGCATAAAACAAAGTGACGCATAATTTTTACACACTGGTTACACACTTCCTCCATTTATCAAAGCATTTAAAGACAATTTAGTTTCAGGGGGAAAAAATGTGTTTCCCTACCATTGAGAGTGAAAGTCAATACAGTAAAAAAATGTTAGTTATTCTGCGTTCATCTTTTACAGTAGTGCTTATAGGTTTGTGTGTGCTTCAGAATTTTTCTTTTTTTCTAGATAATTATGACCTAAAACATCAGTAGATTTTCAAACAAGTCCTAAAAGTAGATAAAGATGAATTGGCTAAAATTCCTCCAGACCGATGTGCAGGACTGATAAACAGTTACTGGAAATGTTTTGTTAGTTATTGCTTCCCAAAGGAGGTATCATTAGATACTTAGGGCCTGTAGGAAAAGCTGTTTTAGGTCATGTTTATGCAGAAATACATTAAATTCTAAAGGGTTCTCACATTTTCAAGCACTATTGTATAAAAGCCAAGCATTTATGTAACAGGTCTTCACTTTCAGTTCATTTAGGTTGACTAATCAATTATTTATTCATTAATTTAGATGAATAAACAACCATCAAAACTTGTTTGTTGCAGCACTATACCAGACATTTCGGTTGTTTACATAGTTTAATGGTCAGTCACGATTTTTCTGTTTATTCTCCTGCAGGAGCACATGGCGTTGGCAGGAGACACATCAAGAACACACTCATCACTAAACACCCCGACAGATTTGCCTACCCCATTCCACGTAAGACTTTGGATCTCATTCAGTCGTGCCATTTTAACTCCTGATTACATTTTGATCATTTCGGTGATTTTTTATCTGCATCCAAAATTACAGACACGACCAGACCTCCAAAAAAAGACGAGGAGAATGGCAAGAACTATTACTTTGTATCACATGACCAAATGATGCAGGACATCGCTAACAATGATTACCTGGAATATGGCAGCCACGAGGACGCAATGTACGGCACCCGGCTGGAGACGATACGCAAAATCCACGAGCAGGGCCTCATATCCATACTGGACGTGGAGCCACAGGTAACTGCGGTCATTCACACTGTGACTGTATCTGCTGTTCTGTGTTTTGGCATAATAAAATTCCCTTTGAAACTTCAGGCAGATTAGGTAACTAAGCCGTGTGTGTGTGTGTGTGTGTGTGTGTCTGTCTGTCTGTCTGTCTGTCTGTCTGTCTGTCTGTCTGTCTGTCTGTCTGTCTGTCTGTGTGTTTCTGTATGTGTGTGTGTGTGCGTGTTTCTGTATGTGTGTGTGTGTGTTTGATTATCCGCAGGCTTTGAAGGTCTTGCGGACGGCAGAATTTGCTCCTTATGTGGTTTTCATTGCTGCGCCAACCATCACTCCAGAAATGAATGAGGTAAGATGTAACATCTCTCTCTCTCTCTCTGTCTCTCTCTCTGTCTCTCCCCCACCCCCATTTCTCTCTCTCTCTCTGTCTCTCTCTCTCTCCTTCAGGGTCTTTTTAAATAATTTTGTATCATTTTTTGGGTTTTGATCAACAGTTCACTCAGTCCAGCTCCAGACTTGTTTGTCCCTTTTTTGTTCAGCTCTTTCTGTTTTTGTGTTTTCTTTTTGCATGTGATGTATTTATTGGTTTGCGCTTTGATTTGCTTTGCATTCCTTTTCACTGTGCTCAGCTTCCCAGGTGGTGCAGGAAGCTGCCTGTAAGTATGACAGGAAGTGGACCTGCTTCTAATTTTGAGTAGCTCTCCTCAAAATCTATCCCAGATTTAACCCTCTGTCAAGTTTACAGAGACAGTCCTAGAAAACCTCCCTCAGTATGACCCCCTGTACTTCCCAGTACTTCAGTGCCCTACTTAATGTTTCAAATGACATTTTCATGTAGTTGCACAGTTTGCTTCAGCACATGGGGTTCTGAATCTGAATCCATATTAGGTAATAAGACAAGTTTGTGCAAAGCATTTTACACCTTAGATAAGAACAGGTAAGCATTTCGTGCCTTAAGCAAGAACACAGAAATATCATGCTTTAAATATATTATTATATTGATTATTTTGATTATGTTCACGTCCACATGTCTCCTTAATACAAAGTGGGCCTTCTACTTTACCACAAGAAAAAATACAGTAAAGTTTTAGGCGGATTCAGTCACACACCGATTTTTTTATAAGAAGCAAACTGATCGTTTTATGCAGAAATCTCCACCAGAACACGGAAACCACAAATATTGCCCTTTTTTTGTTTTTTTTCATGGCAATGTTTTTTTTAAATTCATTTTTGTTCTAAATTATTAAAAATATATACTAACAGTAATCCAAATATAAATTCAGATAAATTTGCAGTTATTGGCTGCTGCCCTCCTTTTCTCCTGTTTTTGTTTCATTCTTCTAAAGCCCTATGCCGCCCAAACACCCTGCCAATCTGGCAATGAAGCTCAGCGAGAATTACAGGCCGATGGCCGTGGGGGCTGAGATTTCATTTTTGGTTCGGGCTTGGTACATTGCCCTTGGCGAGGGTGTGTGCAGGGTCAGACTGGCGTTCTGTGCATTCTGGAGAAGTCCCTTTCGGGACTTTTGCAGAGCGCGCGGACTGCCGGTCCACCTTGTGTACGTTTTCGTTGAGAGTAGTGTATTAAGCTGAATATAAACCTCTCTCTCTTTCTCTGTCTTACTCTATCTCTCTCTATCTCTCTCTCTCTCTCTCTCTCTTTCTTCCTCTGTCTTTCTCTCTCTCTCTCTCTCTCTCTGTTTCTCTCTCTCTCACTCTCACTCTCTCTCTCTCTGTGTCTCTCTCTCTCTTACTCCCCTCCAATCTGTCTCTCTGTCTTACTCTAATTAAAGTGTTTCAAATTCAGTCATTTTTTCTTAGAACCAAACTAATAATTTTGGTTTAAAAAAAAATACCAAGCAAATTCGTGGAAACAACAGCTACCCTCCACAATGTTTTATTTCATGGCAATATATAACTCCATGTATTTTAGAGACAATTATTAATACAATACAACTCACCGCTGGATGAACAGTAAATTATTGAACTGTAAAAATGATTGGTGTATATTGCAGTATATTGGTATTTACATTCTAGACCTGCAGGAGATAAGTGTAAACTGTACACAGTACAGATACAGGTTTTTATTTTTTCATTAAGGGTAATGCATTAAACTGAGTTTAAAATGAAATTAATGTGTTTTGGGAGCATATTTCGGGGCAAATGTAGGGTTTACGTTATAAAACTTGTTTATAGGCATTTTTTTAACCAAAACACAAAACCCCCGCAAAAAGCTGGGGGATTACTGTATATAGAAATGGTATGTGGCATTTTTTTGCTTTACCTCTGCCTTACAAGACCCTTTACATCTTAATGGAGCTTAATAACTGTGGTAAATGGAGCAAATGTCAATAATTTATAAGGTCTCTTATGTCATGTATAATGTAATTGACTTAATTTTAAGTTTTAAGTTGTTTTGCGAGTTCTAGCATAATCGGTTCATAAATACTCAATTATTGCTTAATAAAAATATTATTGAATGCTTAAGAATGTTTTACAAAGTCCTTGTGTAGTTGGCCTTCAAATGAAGTGTAATCTGTGTATATGGACAACATATAACACAAGTAGTAAAGAAAAATGGTCCAGTATTGATTAGTAAAATTAAACACCTTTTGTGTAAAGATGCATTCATTTTACATAGCTCTCATACAGCTAATGTTATTTTATACAGGTTATTTTGAACATCTTATATATAAATATATATTATATATATATAGAAACGGCAGTTAACGGCGATATTTTTTTTATTGCGCGATAAGAATCTCGCGCCGTTAACGGCCCAGCACTAAAATATATATATATATATATTCTTCGTTATTGAGCAAGCACTCTTGCCTTATTATAGCAGTGCGCGCGTGCGTGCGTGCATGCGTGCGTGTGTGTGCCTGGAAAGGGAGCTGAACTCCATTCTCCCACATCTGTGGTGGTGATAAAGTTCATAAATATATTATGTAAAATGATGAACTGTAGTTCCAGTATTGGTCTGTCCATAATAATACAACTTTTTCATGCATCTGCATATAAAGCTCATGGCAGAAATTATGAAATCGCCACATTTGGAGGATATTCACCCAGGAAAGACTTCAAAGCGAATACATATATGTATGACACGGAACAACTTTTGCTTAATAGCTTTTGGCTGTAAGAAATGAACCTCAAACATATTAAATTATGTTGTTATTGTATTATTGTATGGCATGTTATTTTTCAGATCAAGCATTAGGAAATACTCTGTAATCTCTCCATATGGAGGAAAAAGTTATGGACGCACCTTGTTTCATTTCTGAAACAAATATTTTCTAAAATGCAAATTAATCTGGACATAAAATAGAGCCGTTGGACTCGGCTAGTTGAAAGCAAGCACGGCCCCAACAAGAAGGTTGTCAACTGAAGTAATAAAAGGGAATATAAAAGTCCTTTAAGGAAGGAAATTCAACCTGGAGTGTAACGAAAGATCTTACCAGTCTGCTCTGTGTAAAATAGACCAGGGAAGACATCAAAGCATCAGAATAGAAACCTAAAAGCAATAGGCCTTGAAGAAGCCCATTTTCTTTGTTGTTCAACAGAACGAATGGACAGAAACAGGCATCAGTGTAAGAACTGTCAGAAATGGGCTGAATGAAATAGGATTTACACGCAGAAAAAACATCACACCTAAACAGAAGAGAGCAGGTTTATCGTGAGTTAAAGAGAAGCAGTCATGGAGAGTAAATGATGGAATGATGGAATGAAAGTGATATTAGTGATGAATCACAAATCTTCACTTGCCAAGGAGATGATGCTGATACTTCAGTCTGGAGCCGTTCTAATGAAACATAATGACGACTGCCTGAAGAAAACAATCTAATTTCCCCATTTATTATCTGGGGCTGCGTGTGAGGTTAAAGAGTAGATGGCAGTCATTAGCTCAACAGTCTTCACACAGGTGTACACTGACATTTTGGACACTTTTCTCATTCCTTCCTTCAATAGGAAAAAAAAGGTTAATTTTTCAGAACAGTAATGCATCTTGTTACAGGAAAGTCATATCAACTCAATGACATCGCCAGCAAACAGTCCGGATCTCAGTCTCACTGAAATTTATGGTGGAAATAAAAAGGTCAATGACATCCTGCAGAGATCATCCATCATCCGCTTTAAGAGTTAGTTTGAAGGAGAATATTGTTTTTCATTTCTGAAGTACTTGTCTCAAGTAGTTCAGGCTTGTTCAGGAGCAACAAAGAAGTAATTTTGAAAGGTTTTTGGATGATGATTCCATCATTTTTCCCTTCCCATTCAGTGAAACGTGGAACGATTTGTGCCACACCTGTCACTTGTGTATTTGCTATGAAGTAAAAAACCTGGGTGAACATCCTCTAAATGGGTTGATTCCATAATTTTGTTGTGATAGATCACCTTCTGAAGCAACATAGATCAGGTTGGATATGAGTGGAATTGGTGCAGACTGTGGCACATTGCTGTACTTGCAGCATTTTTCTGGGCCTTTTACATAAGTGTCCACCTCAGAGCCTCTCTGTTTCTCCACCGGCTTCCTCCTCTCCTGTCTTTCTTCTCTCACTCTCTGCTTTTCATCCTGCAGGACGAATCACTCCAGCGACTGCAGAAGGAGTCTGAGATCCTCCAGAAGACCTATGCCCACTACTTCGACCTGACCATCATCAACAACGAGATAGACGAGACAATCCGTCACCTGGAGGAAGCAATAGAGCTGGTGTGCACCACGGCCCAGTGGGTGCCCGTGTCCTGGGTCTACTAGAACACTCCTAAATCATCTCACAGTCTGCACCCTACAGCCCCAGTCTCTGCCATCTCTGCAAAAACAGAAAAGAAAATCCCTGCCTCCAGTTTTTCAGAAACCTTCATGACCTTCATTCAGTCCAATCTCGGCCCCCTTTAGACGTAATGTTGTACTAAAAAAATCTGAATGTTGTCATGTCTTTATAGATAGGTTGCAACATTTTGTAGACTTTTGATTTAAAGAGACAGTATCCTAAACCTTTTTTTTTTTGGTTTGTGTTTAAAGTCCTAAGGAAAACACACTGCAGCATCATCTTAAGAGTTTTATCCATCAGTAGCCCATATCCTTCGTTAAGCCTTTTTTGTGTGTTTTTTTTTTTTTTTTTTTTACATAGTCCATTTTTTCTGTGCAGTTTTTGTGTCTCTATATTCAGATCACCTCAGGTACTGTCTCTCTAAAGAAATAAAGTACAGAAATGTTTTTAGATCTGAGATCTCATGCATGTGAACATTTCAGCATTCACACGCTTTCACATGCTGTCAGTGTTACCAGTGTCAGACTACTGTTATCCACAGCAGAGAACATTCCATTCATCTGGACAGACTCTCTCCGACCCAGACTACCCAGTGGAGAGTGAATGAAAAGGAAAAAAAGTAAACCTATGCACATCCTTTGGGCACATCGGGACATTTCGGGCAACTTTCTAAACCATGTCTTTTTACCAGCCATGAAGTGAGATGTGTTAATGAGCTCGGGTTAAGCTGTTGTAAAATCGGGGGTGGAGGGAGGGACGGGGGGAGGTTACAAAACGAAATATATTCTGGTTTTCCCATTTCAGAAATGTGTTGTCAGAGAGTATTAATGTCGAATCAAGAGAAGAAAAAAAAGATTTGATTTTTATTTTATTATGTGTAACTGTTTCAGATAGAGGTGCACTCGACTCGTTTTTGCAAAATGAACTGTGTTGCAAAAGAAGCCCTGATTCGTGCATCTGGATGATTCTGTACATGACAAACTGTTTACTTTCAGACTGCCCTGTGTAAATTCCTCTGCTGACGGCTGACCGGCTCTTCAGTATGAACAGTTTTTTTTAAATATATTTCCTTTTCTGTGGTGAAGAAGCTGAGTGTCGTCTGCTCTGTGCTCGGTGCTGCGCTGGCTGCCTCTGCTCTTATGCTTGGCTGCTGTGTGTGTGTTGGCAGAGATGGAGCGGATGGAAACACATCTCCTCAGTGGCTCTTTTTTCTGTTGTTTTCTTTTTTCTTTTTTTGCTGCAGCTGTGGTAGGTCACATTCTGCCTGCCTGTCTGAGCCTGACTGCACATGGGATAAATGCCCAGGTGAGATTGAGAGAGAGAGAAACGGGGGAAAGAGACCGAAGAGAGATAAAAGAAGTGATTGAAGAAATAGAAGAGAGAAGTGAAAGAAAAAGAGAGAATGAGTCTGGAAGAAAATGAAGTCTGCTGTGTGTGTGTGAGAGAGAGCAAGAATGAGTGTGTTCTGTTTTCCATCGGGTTTCTCATTCAGACCCTAAAGTGTATCTACAGGAGACGAGTGCCGGCCAATCAGAAGCTCGCTACAGGCCAAAAGTACAGAATCAGGCAGCAGTTTTGAAAACAACCAATGCATCTATTAACATGTTGTTTAACCAAATTATTTTCCCCCAAAATATTCCTTATTGCTTCCCCAGTACCACAATCACCCAGTCCAAGACAGCACAAGTGGACTAATAAAGGTCATTTGGTTAACATTACTGCAATCATTAGTTACAGGCAACTGAGGGTCAAGTGATCACAATGAGTGCTCAAGGACACAGTGGTAGAAAGTGAGGGTTTGAACCTGCAACTTTGTGGTCATCAGGTTCAGAAGCAAGTGTTTTACCCACTAAGTGTTTACCACTCCTAGGCCCCCCTCTCTGGGTGGGTAGGATACCCCCTGTGCGCGATGTTAGTTCTATAAGTCTTCTATAGGTGTGATGAGCTGTCTACTTGGGCTGTAGCAGCTGGAAAACATACAGAAACCCGTTTTGCTAGCATTGTGTGATCGGAGGTCATCACAGCGGAAGGAAATGGACAGAACTACTTTTGAATAAAAAATGCACTCGTTCGCATTCTGTGCACTTATTTAATGTATTGTATGGTAAAAACCTGGACAAAGTCTCTTGATAAATATGACACCTGCTGTTTTTTTTAATAATTTAAAATTCCCAATGGAACACACATGCTTCAGTTAATCTAGCCCTCAGGAACATCTGAACATGTTGGTAGATGTGATTAAGTTGCAGTAAAACTCAAAAGGAGCACACATTCACTCCAACTATTTTATTTCTGAGTTAGTAAATGTCTTTGTTGGACGAAATTATAACTACATTAAAAGTCCTAACTCTTTTGTATGTTCAGGGAGCCAGTCATCCATGATGAAATGTTCACACTGTAAAAGGCAGCTTGAGGTTTTCAAGGCTGGCGTTGTTTCTGAACATGTAAACTACTCCTGTATCTACGATCTGGATGGGTCTGTGGGTCCTTCTGGTGCAGCTTCAGTCAAGCTCTTCTCTGCACAACCCAGCAAAGACGCCCAACCTGGATATTATAGCCAGGTGTGTTTACGTTAGAGCTGAAACTAATCTCTGATAGAAAGCAGGTGTGCTTGACATTAGTCTCCTAGACTTTGAGAAGAAGGACTACATTTTTGTAGATGTGCTTTTCAGATGTAGATACATCGCTGTGCTGTATACCAAAGCTAAAGTGCTCTGAGCATAATCGGGTAAGATGAAGGCCAACTGCTGTTGTCTATGAGGCGCCATTTAGGAAATATTTCTGAAACATTTGAAACATACACATTAACATATGAAACTGTCATGCATGCATCCATGCTACTGAAAACTCACACACAAATATATGAAACACTCATACAGATACAGATGAAAAGGACTCGGACATACACATACATGGAATGCTCATACAGATACGGGTGAAATTGACTCAAGCACATATGAAATGCTTGTGATACCGCCAAACCTTTCATTTCACTTAAAGAAACAAGTAAAGTTAAGCAATGAACAGTTATTGACACCCACTCATAATAATGTTCTGTTGAACTGAGTACAAACGCCGCTACCAGAGAAATATTGCTAAACGAGCTCTTGTTGCTACTGGCTAACAAGCAGCGCCGTATAGCTTCGCCTGGGTCCTAATGCCCGCCCGCTACCGTCTGCTACCTACAGCCGCTTCAACAGCCAGGAAATTTTTAATTCAATAATGATAGCTAGACTTATTATTTTTCATTTCATTTTATAGTTTGTTTCTATGTGTAAAGTTTGTATCTGCACTCAGTAATATCTTGTATGAAATGTATGGATATATAATTTAAAAACAGTATTGGGGCTAATAGTAACAGGGCTAAGCCCACTTAGTCTTTCAAGCCTAGTCACGTATATTTGAGACGGATACAGTGAAACACCTTCCGGATATACTGAAATGTTTTCACGCACATCAACATGTGAAAAGCTTCACTATGCTATATGAATATATTTTAGTTACATAATTTATTTCACATGCGTCACATAAACATTTCATATGTGCGTGAGTCAATTTCACCTGTATCTGTATGAGCGTTTCATATGTGTCTGAGTTTTCAATAGTATGGATGCATGCATGACAGTTTCATATGTGAATGTGTATGTGTTTCAAATGTGTTTGTGTAAAAAGTCTGAAATATTTCCTAAACGGCCCCGTACCTTATAGTTGTCCTGTACTGCCCTTTTGCTGTGTGATGTTTTTAGCACATCACACAGCAGTAGGAGCAGCAGAGCTGTGTCTGGGCTCAATAACAGTCCCTATGTGTCTCCAGTGAATCACATCCTGCCTGCTGTAAACCTTGACTGTGACCATGATTGGACACAGTATTTCCTGATCTGACCCACAGTAACCCAGCTGAAAAACACCAGTTGCACCTGCAGTTAGTTCCACCTTAAGTGTCTGTAAATCAGCAGTGTTATTGAGACAGTGTTACAGGGTTGCAGTGCTTTGCTGAATGCTAAGCTAACACACTGAGAGGCGACTTCAAAACCTTCTAATTCAGTCATATGTAAAAGTTTGACCACCTTTGATGATTTGTTGAAAATAACATACTGAATTAAGGGACAAGACTTAAATGACACTCATTTGCTGTCTTATATATACAGGCAAAACATTTATACTTGAGCACAAAATTAGCACTCTCCTCTTACTGTTAGTCACTTTGGATCAATGCGTCTGCCAAATGATTGAAATGTAAAATATAAAGTGTGCCGTGGCTTTTATCCAGGCCACGTTAAATTCAGAATAAATGGTAAACAGTATTTATGCATTATAATGTGCAGAAATGTGTTCCCTGCAGATAATGTGTATTTATATACAACTACATACCCAAATACAACTGTGTATTTTGTTGATACACAACACTTTGTTCTGATGTAAGGCTGCACGTATATGGAACCAGGTCAGGAATGTTTATATGAACCTGCAGTTCTGCATCTGGGAATTGGTTGATCCCTGATTAACCGACGGATTAATTTAATGGTAGAAAATGAAAAACGCAGTCATCCAAGAAGAGTGTTCCCTGGGAAGTCTCTTTCAAAATCAAACTGAACTTCTTGGAATAAAGGTGCTGCAGTGTGACTCAGTGGGCCCTTCTGGCTTAATTCAAGGCCTCATTTCAGAATCAGTGGCACAGATCAGCAGATTAATGCCACAATGCTGCTGGGCTTGAACCAGGAACACTAGCTTTATTGATGATAACACTCAACGTGCATTAATATTAGAATGCTCATGTACTGCAGCAGCAATTAAACAGCATTTTCAAACCCCCATGGTATGTTTTAAACTATTACAAAAATTACAATGATACCTGGGGAAAAAAATAGTGTTGTACAGCTATATGTGTACAAAGCCATGGAAAGTGCTGTGAGACAGACAATGCATGGAGGATGACATCATCGCTTGTTAGAACTTTCAGTCTAAGTACATTAAGTATACATCCTCTACTGTACAGCAGTCACAGTCATAGGAGCACAAGGCAATGATAAAGCCATTCCATTTGGTAAGGATACAGAGCAGCTTAGAGAGCCGAGTGCAGCTAAGCCTTGCGTTAAAAGAAGATTAATGCATTTATTAAAACTAGAAATGTCTACATTTACCCGGTTGAAAGAATCATACGAGAGGCAAACATGTAACGCCATCTGTTAAAATGACAGCAACAGTAGACAGTTTTACAAAACATTACCTGCCTACAAATTACATGAAATTATGTAACAAAGCAAAGCCTGACGCACGTTCCATTGCAGCCGCGCATGTGTTGTGATGTCTCATAATACTATAAAATAGGTTTTAAAGTAAACGTACAGTTTAAGGTAAATGTTGCCACTACAGCATCAATGCCCGCATGTTTTGCTTCAGGGTACCAAAGACCAAAGTTTGTGGTGGGACGAGGGCCAAAAAGACAAAACAATAAATCCCTGGTCATGCTACAGTCATCCATTGCCAGGAGTCCAAGAGAGCACAGTTGGTGGGCAGGATGGCCTTCTCTCTCCCATCCCTCAGTGTGATGCCCTCTAGAATACAAGTATGTTAACTGATGTAAGTTAGTGTTCTCCTCCAAGCGTGTTGAGCTGCACAGTGGTTTTAGTAGCAGTTCAAAAGCTTAATATGTAGCACATAATAGCCTTCCCCCCTTACAGCTTAGTAGAATTCTGTGATAGGACCCAAGCAGAGGCTGGGAAACCTTAATTACTGAATTGGGAAGAGAATTTTAGAGAAAAAAGGAAAAAACAACATACAAATAAAGGATTTAAACACAGTTTTAAGGTACTTTTACACTTTGTGTCAGGTTCCTGGACTTTGCACCAAATGAGGATTCTACAGGCCTAGGCTCAATCTCTTTCCAGGAAACTGACCTCGTATTTTGTTGTTAAAGTACTTTTAAAAAGTATACAACAGTTGAATATATAAAAATATTATTTGTTATCTCATTGGTGAGGGTAGGTAGCATGTTGGGTTAAGGAGACCTAATTGGGCTCATCACAGCCCAATTTTGGCTACTTTGGATAGCCCTGATCTAGAATGATGCTCTCTATTCTCTCTAATAAAATATCTATTTTTGGTGTAATCGTAACTATGTATCGTAATTTCCTATTATTTCCTACATAATTTCCAGCGAAGTGGCAGCCACTTTTGTTAAGTGCCCCTAAAGCTGAATATGCATTGTTACAGGAAAGCACATTGATTGTAATAGCAGTCTAAAAACATTTTTCAATCTCTATGGCAAGTAAAATCACGCTACATAACTTATTTAACTTATTTAAACTAATGTCACTTAAAAAAAATCAAATATCCTGTTGGAAACACAGAAATATACACACGCATCTGTGTGCACTGCTGGAATAGCCTGTTAACATTCATTTAAACAAATTGTTTAAAGATGTTGAAGAAACATCTTTTTCTCTACCAGTACCACATTTCAGAGAAAGTCTTTGCAACCACCGCCGCTGGCAATTCCTACTTTTGTCGAGACATACGATCCGCTCATTCAGGAAATGATCACTCGCCTGCGCAGCTATCAGTCCAAGCATTTCTTCTTCCAGCTGTTTCTTTCATGTGTCAAGCTTTCATGAGGCCAAACTGGAAAAAGAGGCAGTGTGATCTTGAAGGAGGAACAGACATGTCAGTAGTAGTGCCAGAATTTGACCAGCACTTGACGACCCATTGGCTGCAGACACCTGGCCCTCAGCTGGCTCCAGCAGGGTGCTGTTCCTGGGGCCCTCTGTCATATTCCCCATCTCCTCCCTCAACTCCTGATGAAGTATTTTTGAAATGAGGCTGTTGAACTTGTTCTCGGTGGTGGGGTAGTCTGGAATGGTCGTGGTAAGATTAAGCTCGGCAGGGTCAATGCAAGTGCCATTCAGACGGACATAGTTGACCTCGCTCAGGTCCAGGCCGGATACTGAAGAAGGGGAGGCACACGGGATGTCCCTCACCAGCTTATAGCTCTCCATCCACTCCTTCAGCCATTCCAGCTCACAGTTGCACTCCCAGGGGTTGCGGAACAAGTAGAGGCGTCCAATGAAGTAGATGGGTTGGAAGACGGAGAAAGGCAGTGTAGTCAGGTTATTGCTGTTGAGATGCAGCGTCATCAGGCTGGTCAGATTCTCAAAGGCGCCCAATTCTATAAAACACAAGCGGTTGCGGTCCAGGTAAAGCACCTCCAGCTCCACCAGGTCACCAAACCAGTTTTTGGAGATGTTGGTCAGCAAGTTTCCACCCAGATTCAACATTTTGAGATGACTGAGACCCTTGAAAGACTGTAGTGGCAGTTCAGCCAATAGGTTGTCATTCAAGTAAAAGTTCTCCAGCCGTCCCAGGTCCTTAAAGGCCTCATCATGGATGACGCTGATACGGTTTTCTTGGAGATTGAGATACTTGAGGTTGCTCAGGCCCAGCAGGGAGTTATAGGCCACCGCTTCGATCTTGTTGCGCTCCAAGTAAATGTGCGTCAGGTTCTCCATCCCTCGTATGGCGCCTGGGACACGCCTGAAATTGTTCTGAAAGCAGAGCAGCTCCTTCAGGGATATCTGCTCCAGGAAGATGCGATCAGGCATGTTGAAAAGATTGCAGTCAGAAAGGTCCAGGCGCACCAGCCGTTTGAGCGAGGTGAAGGTGCGCGTGTGGAGATAGCGGATATACTCATTGTGGGCCATCTTGAGCTCCAGCAGGTTGGGGAGCCCTTTGAAAGCTCCTGGTGTGATGAAGGAGATGTTGTTGTGATCCAGGGAGAGCGACTTGAGCGACGGCAATGTGCCAAAGGCTCGCTCGCCCAAGAACTTCAGGCTGTTCTTTTCCAGGTTGATGGAGGAGGCCTCGCAGGGGAACTCGGAGGGAAGCTCGGCCATGTTGGCACGGTCACACAGCACATTGCAGCTTTTTTCCTGAGTGCACGTGCAGCTGGGGGGGCAGGAGCGGGTGCAGGCCCACAAGGCCACGCCATGTGGCAGCATCAGGAAACACACTGTGGAAGAAGTGACAGAGCTTTCAGAACCTTCTGGTATAAGTTCACTGTGTACACAATTGTTTAATTGTTTTTACATATGCTCTGAAAAGATTGCTTTTGTAAACGAACTATGGCAGTGGTTCTCTTTTCTTGTCCTAGAGTACCCCCTTGTCCTGCATATTTTGGTGTTTTGCCTGCTCCAAAACACCTGATACAATAGTTACCCAAAAGGGGAAAGGGAAAAACTGTACTATGATGATTTTAATGAAAATGATCAATCACTGCATATCTTAGCCAATACAGCAAACACATTTCATTATAAGAAAAAAGTATAAAAGCATGTTTCAGATGGTCAGCGGAGATCAAAACAGTCGATTGTGAATAGTTTTTTAATTAAAAAATGTCATACAGGTTAGCTTTAAATTGAAGTTACAAAGATATCATTTTGATATTAAAATGATCTTTGTGTCTTCATCTTGATGCCTACCTCTATGCCTAATTTTTTATCATTATTTAATATTAAGTATTACTAATTTCATTTCTACATGGCTTTACATAGTTTTGTCATTTTTTATGTTTTAAAATGATATTTTTTGGCAGACCAATGAAAACAGCAAAAAGCTTGTAGAAATGAAATATAATTAAACACACGGTTCTTTACTTTCCATCATAATTCGACCCCTAATGATTTTGCATTATGAAAAAAGTTACTCAAAGTCCACTTAATTAATTTCTTAATTAATTTGCTGTCTATTTAAGGTTTGCTTGAAGACACAGAGGCCAAATAAAAAAGGGATAACTATACCAGTCATGTTGAAACAGAGTAGTTATTCAGGTAGCTGTCCACTTTTAAAGGAATTTTGTGTTCACCTCCACAGGCAGGAGACGATTAAAAGAATGATGGAGAGCTTGCCCATGAGGAATAATATAATATGAGTCACCGAGACAGGAAAGTGTTTTTTTTCTCCCCGCTGCCCTCCACAGTGAAAATGGTTACAGTGATTAAGAACGGCCAGATTAGGGCTTATAAAAACACAGCAGGCATTGATTGTTCCCTGGACTTCATGTCTGGCTTGAAATTGCGGTTCATCTGCACTTTGTAATCTGATAAATTGCTGCACCTGACACAGAACATGACCTAAAAACCACTGCCCGCAAGCCTCTGCTCGCATCATTTTAGTTCCAGCAAAGATTGTTGAACTAGATTGTAGAACAAACAGGTCTGTTCGAAGATGTACAGTTCTTACCAGTGAGAACGGAGCACAACATCGCTGAGCCTTTTCACCT
Organism: Hemigrammopetersius urotaenia; assembly: GCA_037974485.1. Classification (NCBI taxonomy): domain Eukaryota; kingdom Metazoa; phylum Chordata; class Actinopteri; order Characiformes; family Alestidae; genus Hemigrammopetersius; species Hemigrammopetersius urotaenia. The sequence continues at coordinate 6,423,042 of JBBPDC010000002.1, forward strand.
GTGGCATGTCAGGATAAAATGCCTGGAAAGAAAAATAATGTCTGGTGTGGGTCTATTTCAGGACGTATATTTTTTTTTTACTGAGTGGCTCCTTCACTGGGGATGTGCCGATACGGGTCCAGGCCGATACACGATATTTTCCATACACACAAAGTCCAATTATATGAATTTTATCAGTGAAAAAAAAAAAATTCTACCTATTTAAATACATTTTATGGCAGATTTAGTGTGGTTTCTTCATAATGGAACAAAATATATATAGCTGTAAGGTTATATTTTATGATTGAACTTATGGACTTGAGGTTTTTATTAGTAAAATCAATACAGTTCATTAATACAGTGCAGTATAATAAATACAGGTCATTACAACTCAGTGACCCAGACTCACTTAAATAAAGGTGCTGGGGTGATAAAAAAAAAAACAATGCATTAAAGATCAGTTAGAATTTTTAGGTCAGATTTACAGAGTGGTCTGGTTATCGTTTTGGGGGGAACAATTATGCATCACTACAAATTTGATTCTGATCTCATCTGTACAGCCATAATAATAATAATAATAATAATAATAAAACATCGCATCAAGCTGAAGGGTGATGCAGTTACTCAGATAGGATATGTGGGTAGACTGGGGTAAAAGTGCAGTGCATTTTATTCACTGACATGCATTACTCTACTCTACATTTTATAAAATGTGGCCTGCAAAAATCATCATCAATCATTTTTTTCTATGATTAATTGACTTATAAAGCACCACGTGAGAAGATATCAGAGTTAATTTTGACCCCTCTCTGATAATGAGGTCAGGTACATTCTCTGCATTTAGAGGGCACTTTTATCCAAAGCGACTTTCATTCCCTAACTGCAGGGGACAGTATCCCGGGAGTAACTTGGGGTTAAGGGTCTTGCTCAGGAACCCAGTGGTGGTGTGTTGAAGGTAGAATTCAAACCCATAACCTCTTGGTCCAGAGGCAAGTATCCTACCCAATGAGCTACCTCCACCCTCCAGCTAAATTTAAGATTTCTTGAAATAAGTAGAATCTTCAGATATTCTCACATATATTCTCCCTAAATAGAATATATGCGAGATTGTTTCCATGCAATAAGGCGGTACAGGGACTCGATGCGTCTGTTTCATTCTTGCCTCTTGGAAAGACTATATTGCTGTATTCAGAGAATTCATATGTTTGTAATGTGTCTGGATTTTCTGTGTTTTGCAGTGTATCGGCATCAACAGATAAGTGTTTGGAAAATATCAGATATAGACGCCTACTTCATCAAATCAGGTCATTTCCAATTCATAAATGAAAAAGGCAAAAATAAAGGTACAGCTCCAGTTGATACATGAAAACAGCACAAATAAAAGTACAGCTATAAAAAGGTTGCTTACCTGCTGATCAGCTGCAACACACATCCACCTGAAGTGAAACCTAGCAGAAGTACATCCATGAGTCCACCCTGACATGTCACGCTGTCAGCACCGTGTTTCCAAGTGAAGGTCTGAGTGGATTTAAAGGTCTTATCACTGAGAGGAGGGGTTGTATATGTAAGCGCGTGTGTGTGTGCGCATCCACTAAGCAGCATCCCCTTTCCAAAAACCATCACTTAATGGCAGAAAAATCCTCTAGATGGCTGTGGGATTACAGCTGGGTAAAACAGTGCTGGGAGATGAGCGGCGGTGGCCTGTGAGGCCTGCATGGTGCGTACAGATTACAGTCTGCAATCTTCTTACATCAGGCAGCAGACGGTGGAGACAGGGTGCCACTGCAAACTTTTCAGGAAACCATAACAGCTGTCACGCGCATTAATGCCTTCATTAAAGATATTCTCGCTGCCCTGCCCTGGGTCTTGTGCCTCGTTTAGTGATATGGATACGAAGAGTGACTGAAATAGTCACGAGGAAAGCATCAAAAGATCACCTCAATTGCACTGCCATCAAGTTGGGAGAGTTAAAATCATCATGGAAACCATGGGCCACCAAAAGGATAAACGCTGCCTAAAAGTCCAGGAGAAATGACTATAATCACATCAAGCCAGACAGTCAAGTGCATGGACGTTGGTCAAGTCAATGAGCCTGAAACCGTATGGCCTTCCATAAGAATGTCAGAACCATTTAGTATTGGCAAAAAATGACTCATAACTCATATTATGAACTACTGATTTGACTCTGGAAGAGCAGAATGCTGGGCTGCTATTCTAAAACACCTGCATTTTATTTCTTGCAGTACACTTCTAAGCTTCTACACAAGGAATGTCAACAAAAGGCCAGTGTGGCTGCAGGTTTTCCTCCATCCAATCAGAACACCTGGTCTCAGGGTGCCTCAGCTGTGCTTAGCAGTCTTGGGAATCGAACCCAGACTTTCTGGTCGCAGGGCGAATGCCCTAACCACTAGGCTACCAGCTGCCCCATGTGTGAGCATCTGTCTATGCAAGTCAGCATAATATTCCATTAGTTCAGACTAGCACTGTAACTTAATTACTAAAGGACGTTCCACTCTGCTTTCTCAGTACTAATACTTAATCATGGGCAGCTGGTAGCCTAGTGGTTAGAGCATTCGCCCTGCAACTGAAAAGTCTGGGTTCGATTCCCAAGACCGCTAGGCACTGCTGAGGTACCCTGAGCAAGGTAGCATCCCCACGCACTGCTCCCCAGGCGCCATGTTCGTAGCTGCCCCCTGCTTCACTTGGTGAATGGGTTAAATGCAGAGGGTGAATTTCGTGCTGTTCACACTGTGTGCTGAGGTATGGTCACCTTCACTTAATCAGCTGGAAGCTTCATCAGTTATTTTCCTTTACCACTGAAATATATGCAAGAGTATTCTCTACTGAAAATAAGACAAGGGACAATGAGGTCAGGAAAGAATGAATTTATGTTGTAAACAAACTTAAGCCAATTGAATTCCAAACGCCAATAAATTTTAGCCACACTATTAACAGCTGCTACATGATTTTCCCCATTTTTTTTGCTACATTGAGTGTTTTAGAAAACATGCTTGGTTTTGTAAGGAATTAGCATTTCAAACTTTTATTTTGGTAAAATCATACAATAAATGCACAGCTGAGTCTTCTCATGCAGTGCATAGCTTCTACATAACACTACTACATAAAGCAAATCCTAAATCTAAGGTGCCCTGGTTTGTTCTCAGGAAAGCTAGCAAGCAATAAGCTCTTTCCAAATCTGCAGTTCATGAATTCACAGCTGCAAATCCACAGTAAGACTTATTGCTAGCACTACCACTTGCTAGCCGCTCCTTAAAAGCCCAAACCCAGGGGCACCATGTATGCAAATGCAACAATAGAGAAGAACCACATGTTTAAGATTGCCATGTGCCAGACATTCACTGAAAACATAAAAGTCGTAACAGAACACAATCCAATTTCAAAGAAAAAAAAAGGAAAAGGAAAATAAAATGCACATTTGGAGAAACTGGACACTTTTCGCACTGATACATTTAAGAAATTATTCGGTCATTTGAACACTTTATTCCAAACCTTGGCATGTTTCCCCCTCCCACCCCCTTTCCAATTTCGAGAGCCAATTAGTAATTGTATAGAAATATGGCCTATAGGCCTTCAACAGCTGTGGATACTGACTGAGTCCAATATGTCTGAAACATTAAAAAGCTCACACTACCCCGAAGTATAGAAATTTTCACGCATACAGGTGACATTCAACATTCAAGTGCCAGTGTTTTTGTACTGTCTTTTGGTCAAGTTTCTTGAAACTTTCAAAGAATCACTTTGAGGCTTATAAAAATAAATATTTCTCAAAAAATGCTTAATAAATTACACAAAACTAGCAGCAAAAGTAGAATCTAGAAATCTGTGTGCAAATAGCTAAATTCCCCACTGCTGATCCCCCTGGTCCCAAATAAATCCTGGTAAATATTGAGATCCCTTCCCCTTTTGTAAACAAGCTGCGTTTCTATCTCTTCATTCACAATATGTGGAAGCTTGAGGACACGCACTCAAGACATTTATATAAAACTCTAGATGTGCAATAAAAGAACTTTGTAAAACTTGATGGGCACAACATACATGGGCCTAGACCTAAACTTAAGTAGCACCATTCGTCTTTAAGTTCTCAATACTGTCAGTGCATCTGCTTGAATTCATCAATTTTAAAAAAAAAAAGTCAAGGCACAACACACTTAAGAAAAATCTATTGCACTTAAGTCAAATCCTTTTTCTCCCCTTCTCTGGAGCTTCCTTTGTCTTTAAAGGAAGCAGAAAGCTGGCTCTGCAGCCAATGGTTAGTTTACATCAGAGCAGATGAACTCCCGGAGACGACAGCATTAAAATATTACCATAAGAAGGGAAAACCCTTTTTTTGGCCACCACAAAGTGATCATGACCGCCACAGTGCAGTACAGCCCAGTTGCTCACCAGGCCCAACTCAAAAAAAATAAAAAAAAACCCTGTGCATGTCTGCCAATGCCTCAAAAAGAACTTGCAGCCATCTCCGAATGCTTCTGCCTAGGAAAAAAGGAGCCATGCCTCCAACGCAGCTTGAAAAGAGAAAAATGTAATAAAGTAAAGCCTGCGACAGAATTTATCCTCTGCCCTTGACCAAAAAACAAAACACTAGCATGCGTATACGACCAAAGTGGCCATGGCGAGAGGCAGGGCCGCTTTGGTACTATGGTCCGTTTGAAGCCGTTTGAACTTTGCCTTCAAAATGGCAGGCACATTTTTTGTTTTTTTTTGTGAAGAAACATTTTTTTTGTTTTTCATCAAACTATTTGATTTCCTAAATAATCCTCCACTTTCCTGTCAAAATGTTTCAAGAAAAAAACAACAAAAAACGCCCACTTACAGTGGCTAGCATGTGGTACTTACTAGCTGCCATAAACACTGTCAAGTCAATTAAAAGCAGTGGAGTAACAAGTTCCAGCACTGCATAACTTTAAACAACAGTGTTGGTTAACACTGAGTGTTTATACCATTTTGTCATGAATATTCTCATCACAACTGGAATGGCCTTTTTTGAAGACTATCGTATCCCTAAATAGGTGCCTATCCAGGATAGAGTGAGCAAAACAAAAACAACAACCAAAAAAAAAAAAATCAGAACTCTTTGTCCCTTAGAACGAAAGTTGCCACACGGAGGAATCAACACTTGAATCCACCGCGTCTGTGCTGGTTCCAGGAGCTGTTAGTTCGCTGGCCTGTATTATAGGCTACATGATATCCCTGTGACAATTTGAAATTCAAATGGAACTGTGACTCAGTTTGAGCCACACCATCCCGTTGTTTGCCAAGGTTTGATTAAGTACAAGCTTTTATATGTCTTTACAACAAAAAGAAATTGAGCTCTTGGCCAAGTTCATTCAGTGAAATGATGAAACAAAAAAATTCCTGTCTAAATTTAAAGGCACAGTACATTAACATATAAATGATCCTCTTCTTGTTTTGTTTCTAAACGAAGAAAGAAAAGTGCAGTTGAAGTCCAAGATTGTATATCAAACACATAACTGGGCGTCCATGTTGTTTCCTATCTGAAAGTGACGCTCTGTTTCTGCCACGCGCCATTCTCTCTCTTTAAGCTCCATTCAGAATGCAGACAGAGAATCACAGCGTGTAATGTACTGCGAGTTCTTAAAGCTACACAGGGCGTAGAGTCTGGCTATGTTAACATGTGGTTTCCATTCAGCTAGTTTGGCATGGTGACCCGATGCACGGACATTTAGTTGCCCCACCAGTCCACTTGGGTGTAGTTTCCACCATAGTTTCCATAACTTCCACCATAGCCATCACTGACAAAACTTCCAAAGCCACCTGAGACAGATCGGACAAGAGACATGGTTATAAAAATACTGAATATTTGCCCAAAATAAAGCAAATCATAGTAAAACTTACCCTTATTACCTCCAAAACCTCTATTTCCCCCATGGCCTCCAGCACTGCGAGTCCCACGGCCACCAAAAGCATTGCCCCCTCCAGGCATCTGACGGTAATCTCTGGCCCCAAAACCACCAGAGAATCTAAAGACCCACAGAAAATAGTTTTAGAAGAAAAAAAAAACCATGATGGAAGAAAAAGACCTAAATGAGGGATTGAGGTTGGTGTCCAGCACAGTTGTTCCTATCTAAACTCTGTACCTGGTGAGTTAAAGCTGAACAAACTGAGCTGGAGTCCAGCCTTCGAGGAACACAATTCCCACCCCTGATCTATAAAAAAAATAAAACATAAAAAAAAAAAACTTGCACCTCTTGGAGCGTCCACGGTTGCTGCTCTTGTGCTGGTGCTCAAAAGCCAAACTCTCCAGCCAGGAAGGAACCTCCTGTTTAGCTTCCACCAAGATGTCCAACAGGTCTTTGGTGATGTTACTGTTCTTGTCATTGTAAAAGGAAGTGGCCAAACCTGTAAAACGCAGTTATTAAAGTAAGTCATCTAGAATACAGCAGTTTTTAAAACCATCCCACCACTCGAGAGGGTAATTGCAAAGATTTCGATTTTGATTGGCGTGATCAATTCTGCTTATTGCTCTGGTTCTTTGACATCGGATCCATTTTTTGAGTGCCGAAATAAGTCCTGCACAGATTTTCCAGCATTAGCACAGTGGTTTTATGCAAGTCTGAATACAGTGTAGAATGTGTGCCTAATAAGGTTTAAAATATAAATAACACTTGTGTAAACCTTTAATACACTTTATGCCCAAGCCAAATATTAAACTAGCACAGCAATTGTTCCGTTCTGCACAAAAATGAGAATGAAAGCATATATTTGCATTCTTTTCATTTAGGTTTTAAAAAATACATGCGAGTGCTAAGCCTGGCTGGTGCTAATGTTATTTTAACACAAGACAAATGTGTCACATTTGCTAGATTGCAAACACATGGCATTCCTGAAAATTTTGCCTATGTTGGGTCAAGAAGTAGATTTCTTTCTGGAAGACTGGACTTTCTGGAACCAGTTCCATTACTAATGTTTAATGTAGAAACATTTTCATGAACTTACCAAGGTTTCCCACACGCCCAGTTCGTCCAATGCGATGGACATATTCTTCGATGTCGCTGGGCAAGTCAAAGTTGATGACATGTTTCACATTGCAGATATCCAGTCCTCGGGCTGCCACCTGTAACAGTGGGGAATGCGGTCCGTGTCGGCGCACCACAAAAGAATCACACACCCTCAAATTGAACCTCAAAAGCTACTCACAGCTGTGGCAACCATAATGGGGCAACGCCCAGAGCGGAACTGGTGAAGCGCCTCCTCGCGATCCCTCTGAGAACGGTCGCCATGGATACTGGTGCAGGCATAGCCCTCGCGATACAGGAAATCCTCTAGAGCATCTGCACCCTTCTTAGTCTCCACGAACACCAGTGTGAGGGAATCCTTGCCTGCATCCAGATAAAGATGTGAGGTCTACAGAATATGAGTCTAATATGCTTGAGAGATGAGGACCCCGAAAATAAGAGAGTGCTGGGTGCTGCTCAGAACATTTCAGTAAAAACATGGGGGTGTGGCAAGACATCGACAGTTTTGCACTCATTGACAACCATTAAGTGAAATTCTTCACTTTACAAAAATACCAAGTAGAGACAAAGATTTAGACTCTTGGCGACAATGTAACAAAACGAGGAAAAAAATTTATACCCACTTTAGGAAGTTAATCTGGGTTCAATGTTTGTCACAGCTTGTTCATGTTCTTTCTTTAATGGCCATCAGAGCAAAGCTCGACAAAAGGACAAGAGGTAAGCAAGTCAGGAGTGAACAAGGCCTTGCTCTGAATTGACTCCATTCACTCCTCAGCTTCTTCCCAGCAGCTCTCTGCAGGAATAGCAGCAGCCTTTGCTTAGATAACGTTGGTATGGAAACACTGACCGACGAGGCTTCTCTACATGCATTTTTGTCTCAGTGCCGAGTTGCTATGGCAAGATACAGATGAGAGCTCAGCAAAGCAGCCACTCACATTCATCTCTATCTGTTTAATGTTGGCTGTTGTGCTGGTAACCATGGAAACACCATATCAAGACAATTTTATTTCCTCTAGTCAATTTTAAAAGGACATCTAATTCAAGTTAAAGCAATAAGTCTACTTTGACATAACACTTAAAACGACTTTGGAACCACAACTGGAAAATGTGTTACCATGGTCAGCCATGGTTTCCAGAGGCAACATCCAAATGGATGGAAAATGGGTCACACTGCAGGCAAAATACACATACCAAAATGAAAAATGACAGATCTAAAGAGTGAATGCCTATGTCCAGACAAGCATCTTACCAAAGATGCCAAGCACATGAAGGTAAAACAGAACTTAAACAAGGGGGTCAATGGAGTGTAAATGTGTTATGTGGGACTGAAAAGTCCACACTTACCTGGCCTCTCAGGAGTTTCAGTTGCATTTTCCTGAACCTCACTTGGAATGACTTCAAATAAAATCAAATCTCCCGGTAAACTTAATGCATCTTTAATTACTATAAAGAACATATTACTATAAAGTTTGTCTAAGGTGCAGTATAAAACAGGCAAAATCATTTTATAGCAAATAACTGACATCCATCTACACCCTCAAGATCATTAAAACACACAATTTATGCACTACACAATTTATGCACAGAGAATTACTGAATGCCAAATTCTGCAACAAACATTGAACCTTTCGATACCTCATTGTTGCCCCTACTGCCCCTTTCTGACCTCTTGACCATGCATTCACTTTAGAACTTTCTATTGGCACAGTCCTAGGATGGAAATGTGTTTCTCTACCTGTAGCATTGAGAAGGTCCAGCAAAAACGAACGCTTGTCACTCTCCTCTACCCAGACCACTTTCTGGGTGATATTCTCTGATGTGGAACCAACACGGCCCACAGCCAGGAAGATATACTCCTCAAGGAAGTCACGGGCCAATATCTGCAAACAAATTTGTTTTCTAAATTAAACAAAAAATACATATTCAAAAAATATTACTACTCAGTATATAAAGACATGCGCAAATGTGAAAAAACAAATTGTACCTGGATTTCCTTGGGAAAAGTAGCACTGAACATCATGGTCTGACGTGCACCTTTGGGAGGCATGGTGTCCTGTTCCACAATACGTCTAATCTGTGGCTCAAAACCCATGTCTAGCATTCGGTCAGCCTCATCCAGAACCAGATAACTGGTAAAGAAAACAATAGGCTGAATTACAATCTGTGTTCTGGAGAATTGTTTTGCTGCAAATGCAATAAGTAAGCTTGTCAATCATGAAATTTTAGCAAACAATTACCATATAAATACTTGCGATTAACATACAAATTGCCATTGTCAATTATGTGTGAGTAGTGAAATGTTTGTTGTGACAACACTACTGGAAATGATCAGTCAGCCTAAATAACTGCCATCATTTCAAATAAGTGTGACTGTTGTAATGTCACCGGGACTAACCATAAGGATATAAAAAGTCACTTGAACTCTGGTTATATTCACTCACTTGCAATAGTCCAGGCCAATCTTGCCCCGTTCCATCATGTCTACCAGACGCCCAGGTGTCGCCACCAGCAGATGGCAACCCCTCTCCAGGTCCCGGATCTGTTGCCCAATATCAGCCCCTCCATACACCACACAGGGACGCACCCTGGAGCGGTACGCAAACTACAAGAGAAAGACACCACGGCATTGAGAATGAGAATGTGCTGCGAGGAACTCATACAAAGCTTCAGCAACTAGTCAGACATACCTTCCTGGCTTCATCATAAATCTGCAGAGCAAGTTCTCTGGTTGGAGCCAGGACCAAAGAGATGGGATACTGCTTACGCCGGCCATATTTTCCATTCTCCTATTAAGTCAAAGCTGTTAGGAATTTGACTAGAACTTCGACAAATCGAATAGTTATTGCTAAAATAAAAATATGGTAAAAAACGCTGTTTGGTTAGTAAGAACAGAACTATGTATTAGTACCTGGCCGCTGGCTTTAGAAGCCTGTAAGGCCTCTCCTGGTCCATCAGTGTAGATCTGACTCAGCACTGGGAGCAGGAATGCCGCAGTCTTCCCAGAACCTGAGCAAACACAGTACAAGTAATAAAGCATGGTGCCAAACAGCTCGCCATGTCCACCGCCATAGATATTGAGATCTCCTGCTCATAGAGGGAAGTGGAAGGGTGAGCTCAGATTTGCATCAGACGTGGCTAACAGCCTACCTGTTTGAGCACAGGCCATAAGATCCCTCTTAGCCTTGATGATGGGAATGGCATGCTTCTGTACAGGGGTGGGACGAGTGTAACGGCTTAGAGTTATGTTACCCATGATGATCTCCCCCATATCAACATCATGGAACTGGAAAAAAAAAATAAGAATGGCAAGAGCAAAAAGTCACAATCCGCTACTAGGCTGGTCTGTGGAAGGACACCTTTGCTAAGTGAAGCAAATGATCATTTACAGACTTACATTTTCAATAGGGCCTGGACAATTGTTTCCGGTGGCCTCCACAGGAATGTCATCATACTTCTCAAAGTTAATCCCTGTGTTACTTCCAGAGAACAATTCACTGCGTGAGAGAGAGAGAGCGCGCGCGCGAGAGAGAGAGGGGAGAATAAAGGCTTAGATCAAGCAGCAGATGGGCTTTTTCAGGAGGTGTGATTAGCAGTAAGCTAAGGCACATACTGTTCCAGACGCTCATTGGGTGGGGTGGGCTTTGACCAGTCCTCTTCATCTCTGGACTCATCCACCCATCGGCTGTTTCCCATTCCACCACCACCAAAGCCTCCACGATCAAACCTGACCAAACACCTTCTGTTTAATATACAGCATCCCTGAGTATTCAGAGTTGTGTGTAACCTTTTGAATTGGCTTTAACACTAACGTTTCCACCTTTACAATTTACCGATGTGCCTAACATTTCATAACTCCTGTCTTCTTTACCTTCCTCTTGATCCTGTACCCCTGTCGTTAAAGAACACAGGCTTCCCTCTGTCAGAACGTCCTCCAAAGCTAGAGTAGGCATCCCTGCTCAAAGCTGCATTCCATCCTACATCTTTGTTCTCAAAGCCAACAAAGTCTACAAAGTGAGATGATCAAACAAACTTTCAAATGAAATTTGGAAGCTGTGAATTTGTAAGACAACAGTATAACAAAATGGAAAAGTCATAATAATCAAAGTAGTTCAATTTTTACTAATCATAAACCTCTTAAGTCCTTACTTGTGTTATGTATAGGTTGGGTGAAGGTACCACCACCTCTGTTGCCACGAAAGCTGCCACGACCACCTCGGTCACCCCGAGGAGGGCCGCGTACAAAGTTTCCACCTCCATTCATGCGAGTGTCATGGTATCCATTAACAAAGCCATTGGTACGACCACCATCCCATCCAGGAGAGTCTTTCAGAGAGGACAGAAAAATAGATCAGAGAAAGCAACTGAGATGGCGCAGACAAAATTGCATACATTTCAGGGCGGGAAGCCAAAAGCCAAGCCAACAGAACTGATCTCACTGCTTCTGGTTGAGTGAGCAGTAGTTGTCAAAAAAGCAAGTGAAGGCAAACTAGTCTTGCTTCTGTCATCAAAAAGGTGAACTAGATAAACTGGTTCATACAATCTCTCAAAACAAAAGCCCAGCTCACTGAAAATGTTGCCTAGAGTCAGGAACCATTTCTGCTATTGAAAATACATGAAGCAGCTAACACGTCAGCTTTGCCATGCCTGAATCCCGGGCACACCTTTACAGTCCACTTTCAAACAAAGAGAAACAATTACATGAAACAGATCAATTGCAATCTCTTTAAGTCATAGGAGTTTAAGGAATGAGCTGGAAACTTTTTGGAAAATATCACAAAATTGAAAAAATCCAAGTACTTCCAGAGTAAAGCTGCAGCATTAGAGACCCCACACTACATAACTGTGCTTTTAGCTGTAGTGCTAGTTGAAGCATGTTTGCTTGCCAACTTCATAGCAAAAATAAGATATAGTAATTTAATGTACCTGGCTAAAATAAGAAGGCTAATAATAGTTACCATCTGATAATCTCTCACTAGAAACGGTTACCACTGTGCTGTAGGGCTATGGTGTGTGTGTGTTGCACAACAGAGGCAACCTAATGGAATGCGATGAATATAATCACAATTGTTTTTTATGCAGTCAAAAAACTGCAGGTCATTTAATGTTTTCCCACACTATATTCTATATACTATAATATGTGCATTACAGAGAGGAAGGAGTACAAGGCAGATACACTGTACAGATGGCTGACTAAGATATTAGAATTACAATCAGAATAGTTCTCGTCACTGTAAATGTGAATATTTCACAGTATTTTGCAGTCACTATTACATAGAGCCAACAAGAGTAACTGAATGGAAAAGCCTTGGCCAAAGATAGGTACTGGAGCACTCGCTTAGTGGTACAGCAGGGCTGCGTGACAGGGAAACACAACCTCAGTATCCTGTGTGTGAGGCGATATCCAATATGGTACTGCAGTGTTTCCTCATACCTGATGGGGTAGCCAGCAGTGGGGCAACTAATATTCAATAAGTTGCTACTAAAATATGTAAAAACTAAAAAACTATACAAATATTTAGTTATCTGTGTTTATGGAACCCTGTTTTTGTGCGTTGGTTTCTTTAACCAACAAGAATAGTTTATGAAGCTAAACATTAGTGAGTTACCAGTATCATGCAGTAGCAGCACTTTTTAAAGAGAGCAAGATACTCCGCCAGCATGTCTCACTTTCAGTCGCCTTTTTTCACACGTCAAATGGTTCGTTCCTGTCAAAAACTGAGAATCTCTCTGGAGTACTCAAAGGCAGGGCTTACTGTCTGTATCAGAGTTTGAAGCAATAATACTGGTCTTAAACACCTAGTGCAACATAAAAGCCTTTCACATTGCACCAGACTTCTAGCTACCCCACTTTCCTCTGAATTTATTTCTGGGAATAAATGGAGGCATGCAAGCTGTCTGTCTAAAGTATAAAGAAACTTATTCAGACTTATTCAGTTCAGGCATTCGAGTCACCTTGCCTCAGAGCTGACAAACTGCACCACTTTTCAAACAACCATAGAAAGAGTGGAGACTAAAAGGGTTCCATCTCAAATATCTGGGCCAGTGACAAAAAAGCGTTTCTGAAAAACTGGTTAATCAGGGCAAAAATATCAATCTCTAAAGTATGATTTTTTCCCCTGTATTTAAAATCAGATGCAAGAACTCTTAAAAACGGCTCAAGGCTTCACTGTATGTATTTGCTCCAGAGTGAATCAGGACACTCGACACTTTTTACGTTTATAGCTTCCACGTGTATTTTCTGTAACATTTCTGTAAACACATTTTTTCCCTTCATGCAAACAAAAAGCCCACCAAGGCTTCAATATATTTTACCTGTTAAAATACCCCAAGTGTCAAAAGTCTTGACAACACCTATTTAACATTTAAACAATAAAATAAAATACCATACTGAGGTGCATAAACAATGCAAACCTCTGGAGTTTAAGATTATGATTCACAGCAGAGAACACTCATCTTCACCGAAATGAAAGAAAAAAGCTTTGATTTCACAGCTGCTACAAATAATTACTGATAAATCAATAAGTGACTCCAGCCCAACAATTATACAAGTATATCGATTCTTGTCCAAGTAGGCTACTATTAGTCTGTGATGACGGCAGCACTAACGTAAGGCTCAGAGTTTCTTCAAACCTGTTTGGTGGGTGAGTAATGGCAATGGATAATGACGGGGACATCTATAGCCGCCGTCACAAACAAATTCTGATGTGAAATACAATCATTCAAATTAACATCTGTTTTTGAGCAAGACGTTACAATGGTGGGCATCAGGAGTTGTCTCACACGTTCTGGAGAAGCAGAGCACAATTCTTTCATTACCATATAGTGTGTTGTATAAAAATAATGTGACCGTTGTTTACTTTCATTAAGGTCTGTAGAATTGCGGTTAGCGGTTAGTTCGCAGCCTGCCGTGATTAGCACTTAGTAGTCAGTATTCAGTTTCGTGTTTGTAGAGTTACTTTGTGTTGCCGTGCTGTTAAAAACGAAATAAACGACCTTAGTGTGCCATACAGTCTCACACACGTGTGCCAGCATTGCCAGTGTAATCGAGTGCAGGAAGTTCAGCCTTCTGCTTCTCTGTGCTTTGACCAGCACATCAGAACAAATTACATCTACCATATAGTTTGCAGAAGTTCCTTTAGTATTTTGTATGTTCTCATTCTTGTTTTTAAACTACTCAACCTTTGCAAAAACATAAAAGCAATACTATGATTCTGTCAAATCAGGTTTCCTTATTCAATATTACTGTGGGTTTTAAACCATCCTTTGTACATAAAACAAGTTGTGACTGAACTGTATCCAGCCATTTATTGCAATATATATTGTATCATAGTTTCCAAAGGCTGCAAAACAGCATCACTAGCATAAGTAGTGTGGATGTTCAAACTCAAGTTTCATGATCGCAGCCATAATTCCAATACCAGGCAAGTGTTTACAATCATCAATCTCCATATACTCTGCATCATAGGGTAATATTTTTCCGATGCATATTTTGCAGCTTGACAATACTAATATAACACAGCCTGTGCACTTTGTGAACTGCAGTTCGATACCCAGACCTACCCACCAAGCAATGGAACAATCCTGAAAAGTTTCTGTCACCCAGGTGGGAGCGATCTGCTGGCCAAAAACAGCAATGAAAAGGCATGCCATGCCACTGCCAGCTGCTCTAACATTTACCACAGCGGTCAGCCCAGCTGAGCACACTGGCTGTGTCCTCATTCCCATCCGCGGCCACACTGCTGTCAGTGAGAGCGGGAGAGGCTGCAAGTGACACACACAGGTATTAGCTGGAGCCACACCAGCAGCCCCCCCAAAATTACCCCATTCAGAGTCACACCAGCACCACCACAATAACGTGCCATCGAGCAGACCAAATGCTGTCCTCACCGCAGGCAAACAGAAAACGCTAATAAAAGTATGTGTAACTAACTTAGCCTAAATGAGCATTAGCAGGCCTAGATCCAGTCAAACAGATTCCATTCTGAATTCTACCAAAATTCCAACAATGTAACCTGAAGATGCAACATAAGGTCAAGAGTATGATCACTTAAACAACAATTTCCAAAATATCTTAACTAATATGCACTTCACCCAAAAAAAAATATCACTTGACTTTAAAAAAAAAAAAAAAAAAAAAAAAAAAAAAAATTCACCCCGACATTGCTGGAATTAACAGGTTACCCAAAGATATGTACACACACACACACACACACTGAGATTAGTAAGAGTAGTAAAGCCATTACTTAATTTTTTGTATACGTTTTATTTTGTTTATATTTTATGTACAATATCAGCGAATTCAATAAAGATCAAATATGAAAAGAATAAAATAAGGATAAGAACTCTATCTACACTTTGTGCTCCAGGACAGGTTTGGTCCATAGTGGTCATCTAAGTAGGGCAGGATTTATCTTCCGAGCTAAACCAATTTTGAAATATATGTCAAGAGTATAACTCTGTGTCCCAGTCACAATGGGGAAACAAATTACCTGCCACATTGTGTTTTCCTCTAGTGAAAGATGTAATTAAGGGCTCCTGAATGGCACATCTGAGCGTCAGGCCAATCATCGGGAGATGACTAGCTCAATCCCTGCCAATGCCACAGCCATTCGCGGTTGAGCAGAAAATAGAGCCCAATTTCCCTCACTCTCTCTGGGTGCCTAGGATGGTCCTTTCTGCATTTAGTCAGTTAGCATTTTGGAAAACGTTTGGACGCAACCAAGACCTGGGTTGTAATTTAATAAGCCCTCACATTGAGTTTAATATAGGCAATGCTGCTATACCAGAATATAATGTACAAAATGTCACAGCATAATTACACAACTACTAACTACTGTCTCTTACTTCTAATGTGGTACTTTGATGTGTATTTTTATACAAATGCAAATGTCTGCCAACTACAGGTAGAAAGAACTGGAAACATGCCAATGCACAGTGTGAGCTTCTTTAAAAAGCTAATTTAAAAAAAAAAACAGTACAAATTTGGCTGTAAGGAAATATATGATGGGTGTATGTCATAATTAATAAAGTAAATACATTTAATACAATAACAAACAGCAGTATTGTGAGCAGCAGGAAACAGAAAAGAAAAAGAAAAAAAAACACAAACAATAAAAACAGTGTTTTCCCTATCGTTAAACAGGCCAGTCGGCCCACCAGGTCAAACTCACGTGCCGTCTCTCTTAGAGAAAATAGGTATAGCTGGCAGACTAATGTTACCCATTATCCAAAAAAAAACCCTTACATTCAGATCTGGGGGAGATACAATCATTGCTAACTATGTAAAACAGCATTATGTTACACAGTCAAAATGTAAAAAAGACAAGCTTGCAGTCTTTCCATTTCGCTGTACTACCATACCGCTGAACTGACTCAGATTAAGCTGTTTTTCAGGTAAGAAACAGTTGTGGAATTCTTAAGCACTGATGTACGTCGCTCTGGATAAGAGCATCAGCTAAATGCCGTAAATGTAACTGCAAAACAAATAAAATGAGGTCTCCCTCCATTTCCAATGTTTACAGAGATAAGCAATCAATGTCCTTCAACTACTCTTCAAACCCTAATAATCAAAAATAGACTACTAATATCTTGAAAATAAATGTGTACAACTTTAAACTAGTCTTGACAGTAGTGTATGATACTACCTGAGCCTTATATATGGTTGATGTCACCACTTATGAGGCTATGAAGATTCGATTTCCAAAAGCCAATTGGAAACAATGAAAACCTATGCATTGCTTTCGCTGGTCAAGCAACTGAATGTGGGCTGAAAAACCTTTCTTCCATTTCTTCAATTCAATTCAAAACCAGCATAACAGCTATGCCTCACTTGCATACATGACAAGTCCAAACACTGACCATTTTAGTAGCAACAAAAGTTGCACAGTAAGGCATGCGGAAAAAAAGCAAGCTTTCATAGCATAATATTAAAGCAGAAATTAGTTTGCAGATGTCTCTTTCACTAAGGTCAAGTCATAATGATGTGACATCACTGACAACAGCATCAGTCAGCCCTAAGGGTGGGGGTCACTGCACAAGTCCCATGCATATACATGGAGGTATACCACATCTCTCAGGCCATCCACCACTGTAGGTGTGATAGAAGGAAAGTTCCTGGGAACTTGGGTATCTTGGGAAACCTGAGTAAAATCATAGGGCACTTAATAAAAACCCCTTACTTTACAGTGAGAGAAATGCAGGATAATGGAGGCTTAATCTAATAGTTACCAATCCTATGGTCATCCCATCCAGTCTGAAAGTTATTTCTGTTTCTGGGGTTTCCCTCGGGATGCCAACTTTGAGGAAACTGCTTTGGAGAAACTTGTGGAACAGTATCACAAAGTAAAAAAAGGTGTCTGCTTTTCTTTTCTTTCTTTTTTTTAAAGGCAACATGTGGTGAATTGTATGCTAACAGTGCCAATCCTCCCAGCACACACATAGACTCGACTGGAAAATAAGAGAAAAGGAGGCGAACCCAAACAACCAGAACTGCTAGCTAATTATGGCGAGCAGTCATAAATCAGACAAAGCACACATAGGTTTGGCTGCTTCTCTTACAAAAACAGTGAACTGCAGTAAGGCTCCTTTACCTGGATCTGTTCAAAGTGTTAAGATCACTGACTACACCCAGGCAGCTCCTATATGTTGGCTCTTGATATGTAATTTAACTTTCATGCATTTAGGAATGCAGAGCACTCTCAGCAAAAGCTGACAAAACAAACTTACAGCTCAGTACTGGTGGCATTGAATAACCGCTCTGTCTACCAGAGGAATAAGCATTTCCTGCTGTGAAAAAATGAAAATGCAGTCAAATTAAGAAAATGATGCAGCGACCAATACAAGAACTAGTTGTTTAGGTCTTTCTAGTAAGTCTCAGAGTAAACCTTTCATAACTTCTTTACAACGTTAGAGTAAAAGCCAAAAACTTGGCTCATCTTTAAAATCATTTCCATGTCAGCTTCCTAAAACAGAATGCATGTTTATGCTGCTCAAAAACCCAGCAAAACTGTGCTGGTAACATAACTATCCAGGCGTTAATCTAAAGGTCTGGGCAGCTAGACCCAAGCAATCCGATATGAAAGCTGAAACACCTATTGAGTGAAATAATTTGATCCTGACAATCTTTGTCAAATTAATGTGGTGTACCCCATCGATTCATTTA
>JBBPDC010000002.1:6442538-6468307 GCA_037974485.1 Hemigrammopetersius urotaenia
TAAACTCATTAGAATGTAAGAAATTCTATTCATATGTATTTTTTTTCCAATACAAAGAAAGGGCTGCTGATACGATAAAAATAAATAAATAAAACCCTTACCATTTTTTGCGGCATCTTTGTTTCTCAAGTGAGGAGGAATGTAACGCTCTGGAAAAAAGTAAAGCATGTTAAACATAAGTTTTCTTGTGTATGAAAAGATAGTCCTTTATTAGTCAGGTTGGAAATTTGCAATATGTGACCTAAGACAAGATTAAAAATGAGAAACTTACTGCCAGTGCCTCCACCCTGCCCATCAGAGTTCAAGTCTAGGGCAGAAAGCTGGAAAAGTCAAAGTCCACAAGAAGTTACTACATGAAGTGACGCATTCTTGCTATAAATCAACTTTTAACATGCAGTTTTCACAGCATGCTGAGAAAGAAAACACCTGCAGCTGCATTCGTTGGATCAGGAATTTAGACTTGAGCATTTTTGCTGCTAATTTAGATCCTTATCCTCTGCAGCAAAAATTCTGAATATCACAGAAAGCCCTAACCTGCCTGCCTTCAGACACAAACGCTCTTTTGTAAACAACTCCTGCGCCATGCGCTGGAGTTATTAAAGTGGCCCCTTATAGTCACGCGTGAACACACCATAGCACAGCACACAGTGTGAACAATATGAAATTCTCTCTCTACATTTAACCCATTCACCAAGTGAAGCAGGGGGCTGACACTAACAGGGGAGCTGGTGTGGAGACGGTCTCTTGTTCAAGGATACCTCAGTGGCGACACTGGCAGTACTGGGACTCGAAGCCACAACCTTCTGATCGTATGAGGTAACTCCCTACCAGCTGCCGATACCATGGAACTGTGATCTGATTAGATTTAAATGAGACCATTATCATCACTGTTGAGGTACTTATACCCTTTCACCGGCTGTACCTAAAATCCTGAACAGCACAGAAACCCTAACCTGCCTGCCTTCAGACATCAATGCTGGCTCTTTTGTAAACAACCCCTTTGTGTTTTTATGCCAAGCTAGTGATGCCATGCATCTGTGATCTGATGCTGGGTGATCAGAGCTGCTGCAATCGATCTGTAAGTGCACAGACACTGCCAATCAAGGAAGAGACGCATCAGCTGCAGACTGGATTACAGGGTTGACAGTCTTCAGGTGACGTCGTAGGGGGGAGGGGAAGTGTCGACAATCGACTACATATACCTTTGGAAATAAATACAAATTTACAGACTGGCGAAACGTGGCTGGTTCGTGGTCCTTTGTTAGATTTGATGACCAGACCTACAAAATGTCCGACGAACGGTGATGGTGACAAGATGTTGGAGGAGAAGGAGGGGGGCTAAACTCAGCAGCAGCAGCAGCAGCAGCCTGTCTCACTGATCCTCACAGGGCTGCCTGACAGATCTGGGCATCCACACTGACCACCACCTGAGACCACCTCACTGTTTTTTAATAACCAACTACTCCTGGCTATTTCAGTCCTGCCTAGGCCTCAAGCTGGATACGTTTCTGCACAAACATAATTATCCAACATTGTTTTTTATTATAAACCTTCCCTCTCACAACAACACAAACAGCACCACAACATTAAACCTGGGTTATAACAGCCATAGAAAGGGGCACCAACGACAAAAACAAATAAACCTTTTTTTATTTTTTTCACAAATTTACAGTTCTGAAAGCACTGCAGTTTCAGAAATGCAAGCATCTAGTTCTAGTTGTTAGGAAACATGACATCCCAACCGTCTCAAAGGCTAGAGACGAAGAAATAAAATAAATTAAAGAGTCATTAAATATTCTCTGGAGATCAGAGAACGGAGAACAAACCGCTTACCTGCTGATCTAGACCGTGCGAGCTGTCGACGACCACATGACTCATAACTAAAGAAAATTAGTGAGGATTACTCCTTCTCAGAGAAGATTTTCTTTGTTAGCACGCCAGCTAAGCTAGCCGAGGGATTAGAGCCAAGTCTCCTTTACGAACGACGTCACTCGTCCTTTTCTCTCAGTTTGTCCGAAAACGAGCCGAGCCCGAACCCAACCAAACGGATCTCCTAAATATATGTGCCCTCCTCTTTATTCCAGCACACAGCCGTGCCCGGCAGTGAGGGAGATTAATATTAAATCCGAGCCTGAAGTTGGTCGAGGTCTGAACTGCAAACCGGCTCTCCGTCCACCGTTCTGTTCACGGAGCGCAGCATCGCGAGATTTCAATGGCCGAACCAGCAAAGCACAGCACAATACCAAGTCTCGCGAGGCTTCCTCGACCCAGCAACAGACGTCTGTTGTGGTGAAGGCCTTGTTGTTCTTAGAACAAAAGATAACCCTATCATCAACACAAAACAACCACCATAAGCACACAGACAACACAGTGACTAAAACAGCGACGACCGCCGACAGTGCTATTATTTTACATCGCTGAAATAACGACGTGAAGGAATCGATTTTTATGAACCGCTCACTTCTAATTGTTCAGTCGAACCGATTCGCAAGTCCAACTGAATCAAACTTCTGCAGCATCTACGCAGTGTGCAACAATGTAAATGCTACATGGGCCTTTTTTTTCTCCAGAGTTCTTTTCAGAGTTTGACTTTGTGCATTTACAAAATGTCTCTACCACTAAACACAGTCTGAATTTGTGCATATTATTTGCACACGTTTGCTCCTTCTGTCATGTTTGTGCATCGATCAGCCATGACAATAAAACCTAACGTTGTGTGGGTCACTTTAGTACCACCAAAACAGCTGGTAAACAACACCTAAAACTCTTTGTTGTTTTCACCAAAGCATTCATCCAGCTTTGCAGTGTGACAGGATGCATTATCCTGTTGAAATACGTAAGATTAAAAGATAAGGAAGAATTTTATTTAACCCAAAGGGAATTCTTGTATCATCTGTATGCTCAATGCAACAAGAGAGAATAAAAGATAATAAGACAACACTTTATTATACTATTGCCACCTATTATACTTTTTATTATATCAAATCTTCCCTAAACCATTCCTCCAGTTCTGCAGTGTGACTGGGCACATTATCCTGATGAAATAAGATAAGATGAATGGGTTTACTGTTATGACTGGTGGGTTGATTCAGTTAGCGTTGTGCGATGTTCCTGATATACAGAGCAAATTATCTACCAAAAGTGATCCAGTGATCACCATGACCTGGCAGCAGGGTAATGGGCACACGGGGCTCAGTAAAGAGTGTGCAATGAATGTCATATAGTATAGTATAGTGTCCATTTGTCTTCTGTGAACACACCACACCACAGCACACAGTGTGAACAGCATAAAATTATTCTCTGCATTTAACCCTTTTACCCAAGTGAAGCAATGGACCGCCAGTAACACAGTGCCCAGGGAGCAGTGTGTGGGGACTGTGGCTTTCTTAAGGGTATCTCAGAGGTCCCACTAGTAGTACTGGTATTCAAACCCACAACCTTCTGATTACAGGGGCTGATCCCTAATCACTAGGGAACAAGCTCCCTCAGAAGAGGGTGAAAGCTGGTTGGGGCAGTGTGATGCCCTGGACAATGTTCTGCTGGGAAACCTTGGGTCCTGGCATTCATAAGGGTGTTACTTTGACAAGGATCACCTTCCTAAACATTGTTGCAGAGCAAATACACACCTTCGTGACAATGGTCTTCCTTAATGGCCACTGTCTCTTTCATTCAGATAATAGGGCATACCACACTGCAAATATTGTTTAGCAATTGTTTGAGGAACATGAGTTCAAGATGTTGAGTTGGGGTCCCAGTTCTACAGATCTCAGTTTGATCAACCATCTGCAGGATGTGCTTGATAAACTACTCAAATTAACTAAGATAGGATAGGATAAAATAATATAAGATAAACCATTATTAGTCCCACAAGTGGAAAATTTGCATTGCTACGGTATAAAAACTAGACAACAGCAGTACAGTATAAAAAGTACACCATACAATACAAATAATAAAAAATATATAAATATTCAAAGGATCCACTGCCTAAGTAATGGTGCCAAAAACCACATCACACGCTCAGAGGTATATCACACATACTCCACAAGACCTCTGAGCGTGTGATATGGTCTCATGGTGTCAGAGCTGTTTTAAGGGGACCTACAGAATATTAAACAAATTGTTAGATTATTGTGGTTGAGCTGTGAGAATGTAGAGATACAATCAATCCGACAGTGCCCCCTTCTGGCCAATTTACATTCGTTAAATGTATCCCACAGACAGCACGACTACCTCACTGAGCTTTACCTCGGTCATTATGGTCTTAAAATATAAATGCCACAATAAAAGTATTAAAAACGTGTAAACACCCCCCCTCCCTCCCCCTTAAAACAGGGCCTTTGCTGGCCATTGCGGGCCCAAAACTTTCACGACACCCTAAATAAATAAACGGATAGATAAATCAATGTTGCCATAAATGTCGGTACAAATAAATAAATAAATAAATAACTGTACAATTAGCCACAAAAGGGCCTTTTCCAAACACAAGCATTGTGTTGTCCAAAATGTATTGGCATACTGAAGTATTAAGTATTAAGTAAGGGGCCTAGCACAAACCTTGTGTAGCTCAAACGGTTGTTAGTTTTGGGTGATCCAGCCGCTGGTGGCGCTGTAGTATTTCTCTCCCCCGGAAGAAATTCTCTCTCTCTCTCCTTCGCTCTTTCTTTTCCCTCAGCTGAGTTTAGGTATGAACACGGACTTTCTCTCTCTCTGTCGCATCCACATTCAATCAGGCTCAAATTTTACCCATCCATACCTAAAACTCATTTAGAAACGTTCGTGCCCCCTTTCCCTCGTCTCTGTAGCTGCTGGATTTTGACATGAAGTCTGAATTCAGAATTTAATCTTGAGGTCCACATTGAGGCCTCTCCTTGTATTTGATGGCTCCGGCAGCTGCAGGAGCTTCATAACTCGTTTTTAGTGGTGTTCGTATTATGTCGATTCTATCTTTATATCTCCGTGTCTGTTAAAATAAGTTTTTAAGCTGTAAAAAGCTGTAGTGCCTTAAATTATTTTGACAGGATGTGTTTTGTCAATAGGCTAGCAGCTAGCATTGCTATGTGGAGTGTTTTCGTAGTTCTGGATGTAAATAATGATGTTTAGCCCTTGTTTTTGTCCAAATGTTTTATTCAGCTAGTGGGGTGCTAAACTTTTTTTATTTTCCTCTTAGCTTTTATCAGTAAATGGTCTTGTTTATAGGATGTGGTCTTGGTGTTAGTAGTTTAGTCATTGGACTGTGTAAAGCTAATTTTAAAAGTTATGAAGTGGAGTCTATAGGACTAGGTAGTGATAGCAAGGCAAGTGAATGTGAAATTATTTCCATAATGTACTAAAGCTGCTTTTAGACTATTCTATAAAGGGTGAAATGTGGTGTTGCAGAACTTGGTAGTTGATACATTAGACTATTTTATAAAGGGTAAAGTGCTTTTATATTAGTGATGGCAAGGCAGATGATTGAAAGATGATGTCCAGAATGTGCTGAAACTGTTTCAGACTATTTTATAAAAGGAAAAGGTTGCTTTTATTGGAGTAGATTGTGGTACTAAGGCAGGTTAGTGCCATAATATCTAGAGTTTGCTAAAGCTGTTTCAGACTAGTCTATATAGGGTGAAGTGTGGTTTTATAAGACTCTGTAGTGGTAACAAGTCAGGTTAGTGTTCCTGGATGTCCAGAATTTGCTGAAGCTGCCTCAGACTACTCTATGAAATAGAAATTGTGGTTAATAAAATTGTTGTAAAAGTAAGGTAGATGTAGATCTTTCGGACCTGTCTAATGTGTTTTGTTTTGTTGCAGGACCCACAATGGGACGTGTAATCAGGGCTCAGAGGAAAGGTGCGGGCTCCGTCTTCAAAGCCCATGTCAAGCACAGAAAAGGAGCGGCCAAGCTCCGCCACATTGACTTCGCTGAACGCCATGGCTACATCAAGGGAATTGTGAAGGTAAAGGCGTTTTAAGATATCTTGGCGACTGATTTAGCTTTCAACTGCCTTGTTAGTGTACTTGCGTCTAATCCTATCACTTTTTCTGCAGGACATCATTCATGACCCTGGCCGTGGAGCCCCCCTGGCCAAAGTGGTCTTCCGTGATCCATACAGGTTCAAGAAGAGGACTGAACTGTTCATTGCAGCTGAGGGCATCCACACTGGACAGTTCATCTTCTGTGGCAAGAAAGGTAAATAGCCATGCTGTTTGCAGTCTTCTTTTTGTTTATATACTTTGTATATCCTATATTACATGCAAGTACAAATACTGATTAAATGTAATGTTTGACTTGTAGCCCAGCTGAACATTGGCAACGTGTTGCCTGTCGGCACCATGCCTGAGGGTACCATCATCTGCTGTCTGGAGGAGAAGCCTGGTGACAGGGGCAAGCTGGCCCGTGCATCTGGAAACTACGCCACTGTCATCTCCCACAACCCTGAGACCAAGAAGTCAAGAGTCAAGCTTCCCTCTGGCTCCAAGAAAGTCATTTCCTCAGCTAACAGAGCCGTCGTCGGTGAGTTGCTTGGTTGCAGCATGCAGTTATTACTGCAAGTTATGTAGTTTGACCAGTATGCTTTTTAAATCAGCCGCTTGATGTCAGTAAGCCGAGGCACTTATAAGGAAATGCTGTTTTATGCTACTGGTGTAATTGTTTTGAATCTCTACCTCTGTGTCATAGACATAAGGTCAGGGTAACATGCTCTGATTTGGCTTGAGCAGTGGCTCAACCCATTATTTACCAGTTGTTACCTGAACAGGAAATAAATATATTAGAGTACTGAGAGGCTAATTCAGTAGAAAGTACAATACAATTGGTTAAAGACAAAAATCGGATCTTGACGTTTCCCAAGATCCCCAATGGAAGCTCAATGTTTTTAAAGCCTGACTTTCATGCCAGTGGTTGTTTGTATAAAGCTAGACTTTTGTCTACAGAAGAGGTCAAGCGAGTTGTTGTAACTGCTGTTACTACCTCTGCTCAAGACTCCAAGCAGAAATGTCTGAACTCACCTGAAAATGTTCAGCCTGGCACATGCTGCCCATCAGCTTGGACAGTATGTTTTCATTTATGAAATATGAGCAAACATGTTGATCTCCAGCATTCAGCCCTACATGTATCTACTACTCGTATATTTGTTTTCTAGTGAGGAAAACTTCAGTTGTGGTGGGAAGGAAAAATGAGTCTTTGGCAAAATACTTTGGTTGACACTATCCTAAAGTTGTACTGGATTCACCCATGGTTTAGAAGTTTGTTTTTCGTGCAGCACTTGAATTGATTTCTGAAACAAGAAGAAACTTAATCTGCAGTGTACAGAAACATCACTATCCTGTGCTTGTGTTTGCTCAAAAGGAATTGTTGCTGGTGGCGGTCGTATTGACAAACCCATCCTGAAGGCAGGACGTGCCTATCACAAGTACAAGGTCAAGAGGAACTGCTGGCCTCGTGTCCGTGGTGTGGCTATGAATGTAAGTAGCGCAGTATTGTGGTTCCCTGTCTAAAGAATATTGTCTACCACCGTCTCCCCCCTTCAATGTTATCTATTTAAATGTGGAGTGATGATTCATGGGCTGTGCACTTTTCCCCATAATATAGTGTAGCTTTATGCAATGCTTTTCATTTAAAAACCCTTGCAGCCCTAGTGGAAGAAGCTCTATCTGCAAGATTGTTGACATGCTAAATTTCTTTTTCTAGCCTGTTGAGCATCCCTTCGGTGGTGGTAACCATCAGCACATCGGTAAACCCTCAACCATCAGGAGGGACGCACCTGCTGGACGCAAAGTCGGTCTCATTGCTGCTCGTCGTACTGGCAGACTGCGCGGAACAAAGACGGTCCAGGACAAAGAAAACTAAAGTGTTGCTTCATAATAAAATCTGTTCCAACAAATCTGGCCTGTATAAGTCTCGTTTTACTTTAAGTTGAAAACTTGCTTGTAATACCGTTTGGGTATATTTTAGGTAGGATTAGTGTTAAATTGAGTGGTTCAGTGGTAATTCAGTAATTATATTTTGTTTGCTGTTCAAAACCAAACTGCCACTCACCTAAATTCTAGTTGGTACATTTGAGTGCATTCAAGCTATCACACATTCTGGCAAAAAAAAAGTTAAAGGCTGTTGGGCATGAGGGTCCTCAAAAAACTTCATGTCCTTGCCCTAATGTTCCTGCAGATACAACACTTGGATTTTTAAAGTGCATGCCCATAAACATGAGACATTTCCAAGATTCAAATTCTTTATTCTTGTAGGGCGCAATGCTGTCTGTAGTATTCGTGTGCACAAAACCTCACAAAGTGAAAGTTAACATCGCGACTGTGGCTCCAGAATTCAACGTCACACCATGGCCAAAACAGAAGGGGGGAGGGGTGAAGAACTCTGTACAGTCTATCTTTAAAAATAACACAAGGACAAAAATGTTCCTCTTAAATCAAATTCTATTTTTTCCTTTTAGTGAAATACAACAAAATAAATTCTATAAAATAAAACAGCAAAATATTTAAATATATGGTGGGCAGAATAGTTTCATTTGCAGGAGTATTTGGTATTTTTAGACAAAAAAAAAAGCATTCAAGTTACCAATTAAATACAGTATTTACTGATGTTTACCTTTACTCCTAAAGAATATTAATTTACCTAGCTCAAGTTGCCACATGACTAACCAGCAGTTATTTTATGGTACAACCCTGCTTTTTATGTCCATTCTGCTCCAACGAATAGTCCCCAGACAGAGCCTGTGTTCAAGTAGAATAAGCAAATGTGAACAGACAGCGTCCGAAGTCTGTCACCTCTAGTGGCCAAGGTCAATCTCATAGTTTGTCTAAAACAAGGTTCAACCAAGGAGAGACAAACAAGCAAATTGAGTACAGTCCACTAATGCTCCAGGCATCCTGGCATAGCAAATTGTTGCATATACGTTTTCTCTTTCTAAAATTCCTATAAATCAAGAAGGATCCATTTATTCCCACCAAGAACTGCCTGTCAAATATTAAGTTTGAGGATACATTATGTGCAATTGAGAAGCCACTTCTTACACTCGATCAAAAACCAGGAAGAAGTCAAAAGGGGAGGGGAGGTCTTCATATGATTTGTGGATTAAGAACTATAGCTGTTATTGATCACAGATTTTTCCCTTTGGCTACACTAGTCCGGTGTGAAGCCATGCTAAAATGTTACAGCATATTAACTAGAGCTTTCAAATGATTGAATTAATAACAGAACAGAAGAAAGGCAATGAAAGTTTCCAGAACAATGGTGCATTACCACTTTCACATCAACCTAGTATCAGGAGAACCACCCAACCATTCCATCATCATGCCTACACTACAACCATCTCTAGCGCCAGAGGTGGATTAGATTAAGTAAGAGCTGACGTGGATAAAATTATTTAGAGCTGAATGACCAAAATGGCCAAAAGGCAGACCAAACCTCACAACTGAGTACAGGTGATAAAACAGGGCTTTTTTTGTCTTTTGCTTTTTTTTTTTTTCAGTTATGAATTTTGTTTTCATAAATCCAAACAGCACGCGGTGCTGATGGTTCTGAACAGTCAAAAACAATATAATATGTACACCACTGTCATATGAGAAGTGCATCAGGCCTGGCTTATTACAACACCATACACAGTCCACTGCAGGCAGGTTATAATACTGCAGGGCAGACAGTGAATGCTCCACCCCAGGGTTTGAAGAACAGGGAGCAGAATTTTCTGGATACACAGGTTCTGGAGTGACGCTGTATGGTGGGACCTGGCCTCGCTTCTTCTCCAGAGAGCGTTCGCGTAGAGGACAGGATCAAAGCGTAGTGCTAGTCCTTCGTCTGGGTGGGTGGAACGTCTTCTGGGGGCTCCCAGTTCTCTTGTGCTCGTATGCCTGGGCGCTGAGGATTGTTCATATGCTGTGCTGCTGGGCCGGTGTAGGGCTGACCATGGGGAAGGTTGTTCTGCTGGAAAAGGCAAAGACCATTTTAGTATTGTTGTAAACACACAGCTCTTCGATCTTAAAGCAATGGATCGGCCAAAATCCACTTCTAACCAATCTATAAAAATGGAAACCAAAAAAAAGCTGCTATCTATTTTTTCCACTATGCAAAGTAGTTGTGTACCTTATGTTTACATGCAGAGACTGCAGTATTAATCTGGGTTTGAAGTGACCTTCTCTTACTTCTTAGCTACACGTTAGTATGTGGGTGACAAAAAATTGCAAACAAATTATATTTTTGGCCAAACACCCTTTTAAAGATGAAAAGGAACCCCACAAATCTTCCATTTTTACATTTTAGAAGAGGGCAAGTATTTTGGTACAGCTTTAGTAAGGGGGTGACCCTTTGGGTCATCAGTGTTACCTGCTGATACTGTGTCCCTGGAGAGTGGGGATATAGGGAGGTGTCTTCTGGTGGAGAAGAGTCCTGATCATCAGGGGCCTCTTGATCATCCGGCTCCTGAAAGAACAGAAACTGCTCATCAATCAAAACCCAAGCTATTTTAGGATAAGTCAATGCAATACATCTAATGAAAGCATTAATATGTACATGATGACAAACATTACTTTGTATATCATGTATTGCATGCAAGTACAAAAACTGATTAAATGTAATGAGGGTAAAAAAAAAAACACCCAATAACCTTTTAAACAATAACTGCTCTAGACCTGACCAGGTGTACTCAAGGTATTCTTAAATGTAGACCCACTTTAGCTTGAACACTTCAGTTCAGTTCAATAAGTCAAGGCGCTTAAAAATATTTTAGGGTTGAATGTTAAAATGCTACTTAGGCTATTGTTAAACTTACAGATAAGAGGACAACAAAAAACAATGGCAGACAACAAGACAAAGATACAACAGTCACTACACATTGGACAAGAAAATTAGCAGGAATATTTCAACACAACATGCAACATTGACCTAAATTAACATGCTGATAAAAAAAGGTCCAGCTAAGTTTAGCCTGCATGCAAAATGAATTCTGTAGATATTACTGACCTAGTCATTGAAATAAATCACATGGGACCTGATTGTTTAAAAACACTAACGCTTCTACACTTTTTTGGTCATGCAAGCTGATGTAAAAAAAAACCAAAAAAACTTTGTGGTCAGACGTCAGATCCACAATTTCTCTACCAAAGTACAGACTAAACAGATTTTACAAAAGGACAGTCATTAAAGTACTATAGTCAAGGCTTAGAGTTTTCGATCTCTTTCTGTAGGACACATTGAGACTTGAAGTTGGGAAGGAGGAAACAGTCTGAGTTCAAAAACACTGAAATGAGGACAAGAGAAAACAGTTAAGAGCTCTGGTTTTTGTTTGTCTGAGGGAGAGGGTAATGGATTTGGCTACACCATGCCCTGTGAACACCAAAAGGTTACGCAGATGGCACCAGTGTGGCCAGGGCATACGAATCTTACAGTGTGCTGCTGCTGGCCTGTCACTTCCCCTGGCAAAAGCTGCTTTGGCGAGGACGGCTTCCGGCCTGCGTCCTCTTCAGACACCACCTCGTGCTTCATTAAGTGACACTAGTTTGAAATGGCAGTTAATAATGCATACTGTACACTGTACAAGTGTCAAAAGATGTAAAGTGGATTTACTGATGTTTGGAAACATAGAACATTATCATATGGCCATCAATTAAGCTAAACTGAACACGCTAAAGGTTAACTAGTTCAGCAAATTAAAGAAATGAAGCTTTCATAAAATCAATAATAAAAAAAAAATGGAAACACAGTAAAAAGAACTACTCATTTATACAAACGCCAACAGCAAAATATTTACACTTTGGGAAAATAAAAGTCTGGAAATGAATTGTCGAAAACTCAAAGCCCTATCTATAGTTAAAATGGCGCTAGTATTTCCATCACTACGAAATATCAGAAACACAACCAAAAGCAAATACTATGTCAGAAAAAGCTCTCCTTAAGCTATTCACTACTTTTCTCCATTTTAGAGTCAGGTATCAATTAAAAACTACTATTTCTCAACAATAGACATTAAAGTTAAAGCATTAAATGTAAACACGAAATGTATCAATTAAAACTATTTTAAAAAATGAGAATATGTGCAAATCAAGGGAAAGGAAACAGTGCTGCAAGCTGTGTTAAAACAATGTAAGGGTTTATCTTTTTGCAAGCACTCATTCTCAAAACTAGCTATAAAATGTATTACCATTTAAGCTACAAAGAACATGCCTCAGTCATTATGGCTGATGAGAGCGGTGTGTATTTCCCTTACCTCCTCTGGACACAACTCGCAAGCCTTGGCTAAAGTCATACGTGCACTGTGAGAGCGCTCAAGGAAGTAGCCATTGGAGGTCTCGTTGCTCTGGACAGGAGGGGACCAGTTGTTATATGTGTACTGGGCATTACCAGTGTATGGCCTGCGCTCTAGTTCATCACCAAGCCACTCCACTGCCCATGTCCATTTCCTTTTCAGGTCCCCATTACTCTGTAAGCACAAAGAGCAGGTGGTTGTAAGAGCATGACCACAAAAAGTTTTTTTTAAGTAAATATGCATTTCCTATATCTGTTGTACCTGAAGGATCTGATAAGCCACTGAACAGTTACTAAATAGAGCCACCATGCACTTGATGCACTGGTAAGCTCTCTTCTGGTAGTGGTTTTTAGAGCGCTGGATGGTGTCAAACAGCCCATCACGATCATCCGGAATTCCCTTCAGCACATTGTGTATCCTGGTGGGTCATAAAAGAAGTTTAGATCCAAAGATTATTTCAATAACTGACCATTTGAAAACCACTAGCGTAGCCGTTGTTTACCAGGACCTGACCTGTGAGTTTGCCAGGAATCCTCAATGAGCAAGATCTGCAGCAGCAAGTCCAAGTAAGGCCTTAGCTCATATGTGTAGGAATATGCAACCTTGAAAAAGAACAAAAAAAGACAATTCAAACCATTACAATTTTGTAATGAACAGTTGTCTGCTTAATACCTTTATGCAGTTGTAGACTTTTAAACCTAAACTAAAAAAAAGCAAGGACAACAAACTAAGCTAAGACTAATCAAAGATTAATCCTTTCTTATATGAAAGGTTGAATGCCGTGTCTGTTACCTGCCACAGGAGCTCACTGAGCACAGTGGAAGAGAACTGGGGGTTCTCCCAACAGCAGAAGCGCAGAAGTTTGATGGTCTCCTCAGAGTTGCTACAGTCCTCAATGATCTTCTTCACGTAGCTAGTGCGCACAAAAAGGATCTCGGCCACCAGCTGTTGCAGAGGCATTATGGGCTGTGTCAGGCTGGGATCACCATACGGATTCGGAAGAGGAGGGTTACCTAATATGAAAGAGATGTACCAAAATGTTCATTTTAACAGAGTACATACTCTTACAGTACTTTTCAAAGTACAGTATGCCCTCAGCTCCAGGCAAGGCCAACATAGCACTGATGCCTGGAGATGGCTGCTTTTGTCAGTCATGTAACACTGAGCAAGGATGTAAATCTTCATTGGACAATTATGACCGAAGTTGGGAACAAAACTCAGGCCACTTTGGTACAGAATACAAACTCAGACTAAACTCACCATTGATTGAGGACTGCATACGGGATGCTACATCACAGCAGCGGACCAGCTGCGAAACCACCGTGTACAGCTTTCCTAGCTCTGCATACTGGTACTTAATGGGAGGGCCTGGGCCCTCGTCTAGAGCCACCAGCATAAACGTGGCCGGCACACTGAGTTTCAACAGCTGTGTCTTCTCAGCCAAGCCTGCAGGAGACAGCAGAGGTAATGAATATTAAAAGACTACACAACAAACTGAAGTAGTGCGGTTAAGTCAAATTACACACATCTGTAATCTTGCATTCTAGTTACACCTAGTCTATACTCTGTACAAACTGGCTGTACCAATCAAACAGCATTTTAAAAATGTTAAACTTGAATAGCATTTTCCAATTGTACAGTATAGTAAACAAGGCTAACTGTACATACCACAAATTTCTTATTTAGAAGGCCAATACTATGCAAAAAAATTGATGTTTCATTTGAGGTGTTTCAGTCCAGACAAGGCAAGAAAATGCCCAGACAAAAGTGAATTAGGACTGTTTTTGACCCATAAAAGCACAATTAAAATAAAAAAAAGTTAAATATGTTAAGTGTCATGACTGTTTTTGGCATAATATTCACCACTATGTAGCACAACACATTCCTGGTTACTGGCCTTCACTGCTGGCTGGTCTTCCAGGTTCATTTAACTCCTGGTTCGATTTGAGGCACATCACAGATTTAGGTTCACAAAATTCAGGTTCCTCACCTAGGTTGGCATACATGACAAACAGGTTGAAGTACTGCTGCAGGTGGCGCCCATGCTCCGACACCTCTCTCCGTAACAGGTTGAGTACCGCACGGAACAAGTGGTCACTTAGGCTCAGATTATCACAGCCCTAGGCCAAAACCATAAAAAACATGAGGGGAAAAGCAAAAGACTAACAGCAGTTAAATAAAAGAGATACATTTTCGTGTTCATTTCTTTAGGCACCCTGCCAATTCACCTGACTAGATGGTCCTGGTGAGGCAACCGGTGATGGATAGGGCCCATCTTGCAGAGAGAAATGTGCAATAAATACTATGAGCTTGGAAAAGGCTCCCCGGACCTCAGCACTGGGGCACTCAAGCAGGTACTCGGAGAAGCGGTTTGTGTAGGCAAAGAGGGCGTTGTGTGCAAACCAGCAGCGTACATTCTTGCTGTGTCGAAGCAGAACGCATAGGGCATCATACCTAGAAAGCAATTATAATTTTTTATTTAATGACTATTCAGGCAAATCTTTGACTTGAGATTACCTTAAATATAGTGTTCAATGATCGGTTTACCAAAAATAAATGAACTAGAAAGCAAATTAATAAACATACCAATCACTAGCAGGACCACGGACAACTTTCTTGGTGTGGAATCCTGTGCTGAAGAGAAATCTAGCAGCGAGCTGAATGCTTATCATAGCCATTTCTTCTGCTTCAGGCAAAAGATGGTCTTGACCTAAGTGAAAATTAATAAACATAAAACAAAAATAATTGACAAAATGCAAGTCACTGATAAAAACAACAGAACACTACAACAGCAGCTAACTGACAGTCATTCAAAAATACCCATAAACTGGCAGACAACCAAACTTGTCCACGTCTAGGCCATTCAAAGTACGCACAGTACTTTGAAATGGACCATTTCACTTCATACTGTGCGCCACTCATGAGTCATAGCGCCGTGTTTACATTAGATTTTCATGCACAATGCCAGACATATTGTTCTCAATTTGTTAGAAGTTTTGGCATGTTTCTACTTATGTACGGAGTTACTGTCCATCCAGTATGAATGACACAGACATCAGAGTTAGCTTTGGATGCTATTATATTCAACACAGACACTGTCTTTGCCCACCGTCTCTGGTAATGATGTTACGGTTTAAGGTTATATCCCCACCTGCTGCCTTGGCATGCTTTTGACAGCATTTTCTGTGACTGTGTAGGGGCCGAGATGTTTTTGAAAATGAAAACAGAAAATCTGTGTTTTCAGAAATACCTTTGTACACGTGGACATGGACTAAGATCATGAGAAGAGAACTATGATTCTCTCTAATTACTTCTTTTGACACAAACTGTTCTGTTCACAGCTTTCCACAGGTATCGATAAACAAAAACGAAATCATCCCACAGACTAAAGAAACAGTTTACAGCAACAAACTACTTGAAAGGCCTGAATGTGGGCCATCGTGGTGAAACTATGGCACTTGACAAGGACAAAATTTTCTACATATTAACATTTATTCCCATTTCTACCTCACATTAGCCTAGGGCACACTGCCTTTTCAGTTTGCACTAGGAAAATACAAAACATCTGCGATATGACTTGTTGCTACTTTATGATTAGCTTTGTTTGTTCAGCGGGAAACAATCAAAGCACTATTAAAACATAATTCACTTTAAACGGGATGGTTCTGGCCTCATTTGAATGTAAAAATTAGGGCTGCACGATATTAGGAAATCATGCGATAATATTGTTGAGTGTTGCGATGGCGATATCACATGCAATAAGTGAGTAAAAACTTAGCCTTAATAGTGTTAATGTTTTTCTGCTTTGGATTTACTGGTAATAAAGACTCCCGACACTGACTAGTCAGAGAAACAATTAAATACAATACTTGCATTCCAACATTTTTTTTTTTAAAGAACTTACTTAAAACATTTGAACCACTGAACATTGTTGAAAAAATCTGAAAATATTTTTAATAATTTTTAATCTTAAATTAATATAAACAATTTAAATTACAGTAAGTTCTTAGCCAGCAAAAAAATAGCAAAAGGAACAATCTATAACAGCAGCACAGAAGATGAAGAAACTGTCCAGTGATTTTTTTGCCCTCTTCTCTGCGGCACTGGGTGAAGAGTTTCGGAAAAACACCATTTATTGCAGTTCGGTCAATAAATGTGATATGTATATTGCGTATGTTAATATCGCAATTACGCTAAAATTATATTGTGCAGCCCTAGTAGAAATAGATATTTATATTGCTACCAGAACACACATTTAGAGACATTCAAAGCTTTTACTTGTATTCTCTGGATGACCAAGTCAAACCCGTAAGCATTGTCAGAGTACCTGTGCTTTTCATCCCTTTAGGTAAGTACTTATGCAGACAAACCCACAGTAGAGTGATAGCTAAAGTCTCTACAAGAGCTGCAATTACACTTCTTTGATATTTATTTGGAAAACTTAACTGAATAGAACATATTTACCTGGAGGTGGATTTAAATAGACACCATTACTTGTCAGCAGTTTCTTGATGAACTGAAAATACTCCAGGCTGTACTGCATGCGGCTGTGCATGAACTGCACGTTCTGCTTGCGCACGCTGCACTCAATGGCCGAAGGCATCTTCACTTGGTTCGGCTTGCTGCTCAAAGTCAGTTCAGAGATGTACTTCACCAACTCGCTGTCCTTGTCCAAAGAGTCCATTCGCTCATAGAACAGGATGTAAGCATTCCACCAGCGCTTCTGCCGACGGTAGGACATGCGCTTCATCATGTGGTCAAACACTTCACCCATGTACTCGCCCCCAAAGCACTGGTTCTTCATTTCCTCGTCATCATCCATCTTGCATTCTGTGACATCCCCATCATCGAACTTGTACCAGCGGTTCCGCTCACCCTCACCACCGCTGCCGTTCCTCTGGATGATGTAGGAGTAATAGTGGCCTCCGCTGGCCTGGCCCGAATGCACAAGCACTCCCACAAGTCTATAGCGTGAACTGCAGGGTGGCTCTGGCTCAGATGGTTCATTTTGCTGAATCACTTGCTGGAATAAAGAAAGAGAAGTTGTAGAACCATTGGCAACGGTACAAATAAAATTCATGCTCAGAAGTTAAATATCAGCAAAACGAGACCATAACATTTTAATAAGTATGGAAATCTAGGTTCCTCTTGGGCCAAAGCATGGCAGAGAGCGTTTTATGCCATCTAATGCTCTGATTTCATAACCGTTTAGCTGATAAGCTGCATTTAAAAGAGATTCCTACATTTTTCTTGCGTTTTATTTAATTTTTCATCCTGTGATTTACTTGTATAATTTTAGTCATTAAGACGAGTCATAATACATTGTCTAACCACCTATATCCTTTAGGATCAATTTTTTGCTATTGGTCCTTTAAGAATGACATAGCTGCTAAGTTTTATGTCTTATTTCAAAAACAGCTGAAGCTGAAACACTCCATGTAACAACTGAATGGTCAAACTGCTGGACACTGATAGATCTGTAAATAAAGTGGCAGTCATTAAATCAAAAACAGCAGCAAGTTCAAACTAGGCTGTTTTGCAGTCAAATTTGCATTTAAATACCACATGGACAAGGAACTAAATTGCATATTTTCCCCCCATAATAGGATCCCTTTAATGAGGCAGAATCTGCAGTCTGTAGTGCTGTGGCCTATGGGAACTACAGTATGACCTATATATGTGTGGCATACCTGATTCTCAGGATGCATATCGGAGCCTTCAAGCTTGGCTACTCCTGCTACAGTGTAGGGCTCCATGTCCAACTCCCGAGGGAACTCAAAGTAGTCATTGAATTTAATGGCACACTCCCGTTCCCAGTCATAGTCGAATCGCTTCAACTGAATGGCCAGAACTGGAGGCAGTTTCTTAATAAGCAAGCGCTTTACTGTGTCCACCTACAGTATAGAGGTTACAAGTTAATCCATTGCTACAAAAATCATCAGTCATGTCACATGCACTTCAAAACACAGAACATACTTTCTTGTTGCATTTTTCACAGTGGTAGGCATTAGCACCCTCGAGTAAATCCCCCTTCACATACTGCTCCATGGAATCAAGGAGATTCTGATGGTTTCTGATATCTACATTCAGCGTTGTGAAGGATTCCTCACATTCATATCTAGAAAACAAACAAACAAAAAACACATCTAAAACATCAACCTAAATTTATGATACCATTATGATTACTAGTGTGATAACAATGCCAACCTGTGAGGGCAGCCCTGACAAATCTTCTGATCAGCAAACGACCCTCCAAGCACTTTGCTCAGCATGGCAGGATGGCCGAGTGCTTTCAGAGCCTCGTCTAAGCTATCTACAAGTGAGTTGAAGAACTCAAGGGCATCGTGCTGCTCTCTCAAATTCACTGGCTCACCCCATAACCTGCACAGTGAAAGATGCATATTTGTTCTGAACATCCAATATTTATTCCACTAACAGAAACGGCAATACCTTATTAGTTATTATTATCCGACTATGCATAATTAGTCTAATACTAATGAACATGGTTCAAAAATGGAAAAAAAAAAGTATTTTACCTGAACTGCTTCCAAAAGCCCCTTGGAACATAATATTGTAGCCTGGAGGATGCAAGGTGTCCAAATATCACCTGCAGGTGTCGCAGAACTCCAATATTGTACTCTTTCCTATCCTCAGATTTACTCAGCGATGGCTTGTCATCAAACTGGTGATGATAACTGAAGACTTCATCCCGTGGATCAACGTTACTCTGCAAGAACAAAAATTTAACAAATGCACAGATTTCAACTTTTAAAATAGTCCAAGCTACTATTCACAGTAATATGTCAGAAGTAAATAATATTTCAACACCTTATTTAGAACATAATGTTGAATATGCCTGGAGGATTTTGCGCACATTGTTTCACTATAAATGTATAATCAAATGCACCTACTGCAAATCTTTAGGTCATACCTCATTATCTTGCTTCTCGTCCCCAGACATGTCATCATCAACATCACTGCCTGTGCCTTCAATAGCCAGGATGCCGTTTCTGATAGGTGGTATCATGTAGAGCTGCTGGATGACTGAATTCATGTAGCATGTAGCACCTGCATTCTTTAGTCCCACAAAGCCCTTACTAGGCCTTGGGCCCACAGGGGGCAAGTATTCCCATTCTGTAAGTGCCTCGCAACCTTTGACAAATATTTGATTAAAAATAAATAAACTCAAACAATGCTCACAAGTTATTAAATAATCAAATTAAATTCTCACATCACATTCTGACACACATTATTCTAAACATACTTAAAGCAAAACCTTTTTTTCCCCACTACAAGATTGCCAGATTTGATCTCAACACCAACACTAATGCACAATAAAATGGTCCATCTGCATATAGTTGATCTCTCACATGCTCAAGTGCCTCCACTGACAGTTTGTTTTGCACCACTTCAGCAAGTTCTGTATTGCTGAAGTATTCTCTCGAATGAAAACCACACTGCGTTACGTTATACTACTACTGTATGCGGTCATGTATCTCTACCTCTAGTTAAATTTTGTTTTCTGTTGTCACTTGTATTTATTGTAATGTTACACTGCCTAATGTCTAAATGCCCTCAGTATCTACTATATTGTTTTGCTCCATTGTCTACTGATAATTGCCAGTAGACATTTCAGAATTTCATTGTCCATCGATTGCCATTTGTATGTATAACAAAACTTTGAATCTTGAATCCACAATGGAAGTTATCCATACCTGAATAGTACATGTCAGTTAGCGTGTCAACAATCTGTTTGAGATTTCGGACACATCCAACAGCAAGGGCCACCAAGAGTTCAAAACCAGCAGTGATGGTGGCAGGGCTGCTACACACAGGAATTGCCTGCTCAGTGGGGAACTCTCCAGTCTTCATGTATTGTAAGTACACATTAGAGGCTGGGAAGATGAAGTCATCTATTAGCTCCTGTAGAAAGGGGAGAACGAATAAAATTAGGTGGCAATGACTGAGGATGGGGACATTCCATGAACTGATGTTTCGCTTCTAGCTAAGCTTCTGAAGCTGCCGCTCAGGACCCAGATCTGAAAATGAAATAGTTCTAAAGTCAACTGGTATTTTATGGCTTGCCTTGATGAGGTTTGCTCCCCCCTTTTCACAGCCTATATAGTACTTCTTTTCTGGGGT
This sequence comes from Hemigrammopetersius urotaenia, assembly GCA_037974485.1. Lineage (NCBI taxonomy): Eukaryota > Metazoa > Chordata > Actinopteri > Characiformes > Alestidae > Hemigrammopetersius > Hemigrammopetersius urotaenia. The sequence continues at coordinate 6,462,911 of JBBPDC010000002.1, forward strand.
CTGAAAAGCCAGCAACTCTTTGGTGACCCCAATATGGCCCTCTAAAATGGTCTCTTCCACTCCAGTCTCTCCAGTTCTCTTGACCTCATCCTGAACAAAGAAAAGCATATTTTGGTGTGCAGTCAAGCTAAATGAGAATCATGATTGAAGGCCACAAAAGCAGAATTGAAAATGTTGTATATGACCACACCTTGATTCTTTTTAACCAGTCAATCTCATTGTTGAGAAGAACTTCTGCATTAGGGAGGTTAATGTTGCTATTATATGCGTAGTTGAGCAAGTGCCTCAAGAGGGTGAAGTAATCACCAGCGTGTTTGGCTCGTTCTTTTGCAGTGCTCTAGAAACAAAAAGAGACATAAATCAGAAAACTAGGGAATTTTTAGGTGCCAGGGACTTTACAAAAGGTTTTTCAACACATAAGGAAGAAAAAGGTGCCAAATACTTACACCTAAAACTGTGAAGAGGAGGGTAATGAAGAACAGGAGTGGCCTGTGTCCCATACAACACCTCGTGGCCATGAGGAAGAACTGTTCTTGTGCCATTTGACGAACAGACCTGGGACCAGACGATCAATTAATTTTTAAAAAAATCTTCATGACTAAAGTCATGCAGCAAATGGAGGATTCATGCAGTCCTTTGTATGCTTGCAGAATTAATAACATGTGACTCACTTGCTCTGGCAGTGCAGCAGTAGGTCAATGATGAAGTTCTGCCAGGCCTTCTCTTTGCTAAGTGCATCTAGTGCAGTAGGGATAAGGGCGAAGCACAGAGTCATGACCTCCAAAGCCTCGCAGCATACCTGCTCATCCTCTGCATCTGGCTCATTCCCTGCATTTGTCTAAGGGAAAACCAAACGGAATGTAAGTATACCTGACAATACAGTTCATATAATCAACACTAAGTCATAAAGCTAAGATGACAAATAGTCACACTGACCCACATTTTTCCTTCTACAGATAGCAAAATTATAACCATGTAATCATAAAAAGATTCCAATCTCAACTATTCCTTCTCAAGACCCCAGAACAACTAGAGCTAGCATTAAATAGCAGAAACATGTAGCACCTTCTCATAGATCTTGCTGATCTCTTCATTTGAACTGAAGACAAGCTGGATACTGCCACAACCAGATGCCCAGACAATCTTCTGAACAGCTCTGATAACACAGATGTCTGGGATATACTTTGAAGCCTGGAAAAAGTTCTGAGTGAAGAAAAAAACAAACAAACAAAAAAAATGTATCAGCATTTTGCAAAAATGTATTTGCATTGCAAAATCATTTCACTATTATTAGTAAGGCTAAAGTGAGCCAGGTTAGGAGAAGACCTGAGGACGATGAATTTTACATGAGAGACTTGGAAGTGGAGTAAAATGTATTTTATAATGAATAAAAAACGCATATCAGCTGCCCACGGTGCACATCTCTCATTCACTAAACCATGTTTAAAAATATTTATGCACTAGGGCTGGGCACATTAACGGGTCATCTCATTATTTACTTAACGGCAACAATTATTTTATCACAAGGGTCTGTTTTTTTTTTTATCCTTTTATTTTGAAGATTTGGTGCATGGGCTGCTTTGATTTTATATTTGATTTGCACATATTTGTTGATTTTCTGCATATTGTACACACTTCTGCATACTGTAACTAAACGGTGTTTGCAGGAAAAAAAACCCTTAATATTTAAAGTTCAGATAGAAAATCAACAAAAGACGCCTGGTACCAAATGATTACCAAATCTTAATAATTCGCTTTCACTTCCAAGCTGCTAAGAGAATGCCTTGGCCTTATGTTACAAATTCTATTTTATCACTACATTCAGATATATGAACATGAAGAGCATGCATGGAAATAATATGCACACATTTCATAAGCAGAACATCAGGCAACAAAGGATGGAAGGCAAACCCCTATGTACTGTGGATGTAAAAGGGCCACTATGTAAAACGCTAAATAGCTCAATGCTCTTGAAGCCTGAGAGTTTGAACCCAAAGACCCCTGTCTAGTCCCTGGTCATAAATCTAACGCTGCCCTCTGCTGTTTAAATAAGTGTAAAATTAACTGAAACCTGAGAAGAAGATGGTCCTTGTATCCGTCTACTGATTTCCACAACACTTAACTAATGAATAAGATTATGAAGAACCACGGATTATAAATCTCCACTTATTTTTTTCTGCACGTTAAGGCAAATTGAATCACAATTACTGTAAGAATGTACATTGTGAATTTTATGTACTACTTAAATATTTTACATCATTAACCCTGCTCCTAGAGATCAACCTTTTTGAGCAGTACAGTGAATCTCTGTTTTTTTTTTTTTTACTTATTAGTGCATTTCCATTAGCATTGAATTAGTAGATAAAAGTGGTTCAGGTTAGAATCGAAAAGATCTCAGATATTACTGACTGCTGTTTAGACCTCAAAAAAAGAATTGCGCACAATATCATTAGTGTTTGCCTTCGTCGTAATAATTTGAAAGGCTTTGCACCGTTTACCAACACTGAGAACACTTGAAATATTTCAAAACACGAACAAACTACTCACTTCCATCTTCCGTTAGCATATTAATGACCGACTGTTAGAAAGCCTAACAGAGATTCTTTCATTTATACCTCATCAGAGATCTGCTGGGCCAGGCGGATGGCCACATTGCGGAGCATGCACTCAGCTGAAGGATTGGGGATGCTCTGCAGGGCGCTCTGAAGAACCAGGGCCTGGTCATGAGTGGCCTGGTTTATCTGTAGTGAGAGTACAGACTATTAGAATAATGGATTTTGAAGAGACCCACTCTACAGGAAGAAAGTGCTTTCATCTCTACCACAAGAAATCAATTGCTGGAAAATCTGAGTTGGAGTGTTGGCTACACTCAACTAAGCATGAACAGCTGTAGTGAAGGCTTCAAAGACTGTAAATAAACTTCAAAAGTCTTCAAAATGTTTTCATGACATAAATTCATGACAAATTCATTTAAACCTCATGTTTTAGCAACAACGAACAGCAGATGCTTCTGCAGACGAATGAGAAACAGTGGCATGAAGTAGTACAATTTTTCTTGCTCTTGAGAACTAAGAGGCAATTGCTTAAAAAGTAGGAGTGTGGTCTGGGTCTGTAACCATAGCACACTTCCTATCAAGACACCAAATACCCTTGACATTTGCTGAGCCATAGAGAGGCGGTCAGGACGCTCTAAATGTGACTGAAGTGCTGGTGGGGGGGGGGGGAGCCCTTAGGTAATCTGTAGCAAAAGGTCACACTCGGCCAGTTCATCTTGGCTATAGAGGGAAACGTAAAGTGTAAAGCACCAGCACTTCTTTGTACTTTTTTGACAAATGAATCTTACTGTAAAACAGAAAGAAAACTACAGAGAAAGACATTTTATTAAATGTGGCCGGTTGATGTCAACTCAACTAAAGGAAACTGCCAGAATGAAGTGAGGGAAACTTACAGGTGACACAGGGATGGTACCCTCAGCCACAGGCTGACAAGCTTCAGCTACAGCCTTCACATGGCCAAAGCCCACTGCTGTGAGCAGGAGCTTGGCTATTTTTAGCGCATTGAGATAGGCTCCCCTTCGCGTCTCCATGTCAGCATTTGGAAGGAAGTTGTTTCGGGTGAGCATACTCAAGACCAATGGCAGCCCACCGCTCTTCAAAAAGTTGTACTGGAAGTCACTAGCATCCTCTCCCAGTGTTCCACTAGCGGGCATCAGCAAAGCATAGACCACCTAAGACCAGACAAAGAATTGTACTTGCATTTCAACAGCGATTTTTTTTGCTTTTAAATTTTCCCCCTTCCTTAGTACAGATTAACACAAATTTACATTATGTACTTCAGCACTAATGTGAAAATAGACATAATCTACAAAACCTCTATCAAGTAAAGGACTTGAGATGGTGACGGGCCAAAGAAGCGGGAGTCGAGTGTGGGGCTAAGGCTGTTTTCTCCAAGTTTGGCATGATCCAGGCAGACAGCTCTGAGATTTTCCACAGTAGTGTTATCTGAAAATAAATGACAGTAGAGGCTGAGTACAGCAGACCCGAATGCAAATAGCAGTCCAAAGCAGAGACTTTTTTAGCACCTGGAGGCATGAGCTTCATGAGGACTCGAGCTCCATCTCGTAAGAGAGGCATGTTGAGATTACATCCCAGATCTGCTACTTGCCACAAGAACGAGATATAGCGCAAGTGCAGTGACATGATCTGCAAAACAAGAGTTCCTCTAAATGCTTGTCCCAGTAGTTATTTAAAACAAACAGGCACTTTAAATCATATGCAGTGAGACCTGCTGTGCAGAATCAAAATCATGGACTACAAACTAAGCAAGGCCATTGAAAAACATATGTGACTTTGATTAACAGAATGTCATGTTTCTCACCACTCCAGGAAGACAGCTCTCCACTTCAGGGTTTGGCCCGTCACTATAGTGGTTGCCATGGTTCCCAGGCGAGCCTGTGGAAGAGTCTGATGAGCTGTCTGGGCTTGAAGGCATATTGGCGCTGACCTGGGTGAGCTTAGCTGTGATGAGCTGGAAAAAAGAAGGAAAACAGAACAAACTACTGAACCGAATGCTATTAACCTTTTGAACTCAAAGCAACTTATCATTTCACACACACATCAAACTCTGTGCCATTTTTTAACCAATTAGTTAAAAAACAAGTAGAGACAGAAAGAAAACAAACAAAAAAAAAAAATACCGTTTTGTCTTTGAGATTGAGCTGCCCAATTAGCTTTCTATCATCAGCAGGATCTACTATGTCCCCACCAATGAAGAGCTCAATCTTTGTGTGCGCACTGTTGGCCTTTATTCGATTCAGAATACAGCGTCGAACAGAACCGATTGTATCATTGGTGTGGGACCAGATGTCCAGGTCATCCACCTGCCTGCCTTGGTTGGGGAATCGCACAATCAGGGTGATGTGCTTTCCCCGGAACGCTCTGCAAGAAAAAAAACTAGCGTTAAATAGTTGGTTTTATTAATTTATGAAATTAATGTTATTGAACACAAAATGTCTTAATGAAGGTATGTTCATGGGACCTGGACATGGGAAGGATGGTCCTCTCCTCATGGTAGTCGCTGTCACATTCTGTGATGTACTCCCTGAGCACCGTCAAGACCCTCACCATGCGGATGGCCTCTTGCCTGGCACAGTTAATGCTGTCCTTATCCCCGTCCAGCACACACAGCGTGTCATAGGAGGCTTTGAGCCGGTCAAAGCAAGACTGAATAAAATCCTCATGGATCTCTACCTGCAAAAGAAAAGAGCTATGATTATTTTTTTTATATGACAGTTTAAGGGGGGGGGGGGGGGGGAAACCCCAAAGTGTTTTTAAATCGTCTCCACAAAACCTTCCGTCCCCAACTATTTTGAGAAGCCTTGCATGACTTTCTCCAGAT
>JBBPDC010000002.1:6486624-6497176 GCA_037974485.1 Hemigrammopetersius urotaenia
ATGAGTGTTGGCGTTGTATAGTTTGTCCACCAGAGGGCACTCTACACCATCCCTGTTGGCAACATTCGTGTATAACGTGCCACACATCCTGCAACCTGCTGATCAAGCCAGAGTCGGGCAGAGAGAACCAGTTATCCGCGAGTGAGATCATCGGTGAAGCGTGTTCAATAACTAATGTTAGGGAAATCTGTTCATGTTTTGTTGCGCGTTTCTGAAACGGCGCGAGATTCTTATCGTGCGATTAAAAAAAATAACGCCGTTAAATGCTCCAACAGACCTTATTCAACCCATCAGCTCAAAAACATGCCTTTTCTAACATGTACAGGGCAGGGGCCTAAAAGACCACTGCTCTAGATCACTACTGATAGTTCTTGGTTCAACAGTCAACATTTAAACAAATTTTTCCGTACGATCTAACCTACACCTATTTTCTCTCTTGTTCCCCAGGTGCTGTCAGACACACAAGCCCCTTTGAATGCCATAAATAAGCTGCCCACAGTACCTATGCTGGGTCTAACCCAGAGAACTAACACAGCCTACCAGTGCTTCTCCATTCTGCCCCAGTCGCCTACCCACATCCGCCTTGCCTTCCGAAATATGTACTGCATTGACATCTATTGCCGCAGTCGAGGAGTGGTGGCCATACGTGATGGTGCTTACAGCCTGTTTGACAACACCAAGATCGTAGAGGGTTTCTATCCTGCTCCTGGACTAAAGGTAGAAAACACTATTTTTTTGACCATATTTGGTAGAGCCTTTAAGTCTTTCCAATGTTTTCTGCCTCTGTTCACATTTGTGTTCTTGGGGTCAGGATTTTGGCAGTGGCTTTAGTCTCCCTGTTTTGTGTAGTCCATTTTAAGCCTAGCAGAGGATTTCTGTTGTAATTTGTTTTCACAGTTGTCTTCAGCTTTGTGTATTTTAATGTGGTGTATGCATAGTTTTTACAGATCACACAGCTGTGTAATGAAAATCAAATGTCTTAATACTACCTGATCCTGTATGATAAAGGCAGTTATGATAACTAATGCATTGTTGTTTCCTGCAGACGTTCTTGAACATGTTTGTTGACAGCAACCAAGACGCACGCCGACGATCAGTCAACGAGGATGACAACCCTCCTTCGCCAGTGGACGTCATGGACACCCTCATGCCCCATATGCAGCCTCAGCAACCAATCAGAGGCCAAGGAGTTTACCCTCCTCTTACATCTCCGCCTGCCCCTTACGTTGCTCCATCGCCCTCCATGATGCCAACGCAGTCACCAGGTAAGAAGAGTGTCTGTGGGAAACACTGCCTTTTGCTTGGCATTGCACCATGGTGACAGGTCATAAAAAGAAGGTAGCAGAAGATTCTTCATGTCATTTTCCCACTCATCGCAAATGCTGTTCAGCCAACTAGCCTGTCTCTGTGCAAACATGCATGCCTGTTTTGGTGTCTTCTTGTTCATGCTGTCACATTGACCTGCACATGTAATGCTGGGTCGAAGCATGCTTCAAGTCCTACGCTCAAACATACATCTCCGCCCTGGGGCCTACAGCTGCTGTCCTGCTTCAGCTTTAGTGTGCTTGTGTGTGTGAGCGATAGAAGGAGAGGAAGAGAGAGACGCAGTTTTGTCAGCAGCGATCCAATGAGGCCACTGATCAGTTGATTGTGTGCAGGGAACATCCATGCCGCCAATTCCCCTAGTGGAGCTCTGCGGGCCCCCTCGCCCTTCGGCCCCACTCCATCTCCCTCCTCTCTGGGTATTTCTATGGGCCAGACCTCCAACTTTGCCAGCCCGCACGGTAAGTGCCTGAGGGGGCAGAATCCAGAGTTTGGTGGTGGCCACTGTCACTCTTAATGATTCTCTCTGCTGCAGAGGAGGCCTGAGCAGCCTATGTGAGACAGCTCTGTGGGCTACAGCATGTGTTCTTTCTCGCTGGGACAGCTCTGTGGGCAAGAATGGTCCAGACACACTTTTCTTACTAACACTGCACTGTTTGTTTTTTTTTTGTTTTTTTTTTACTAGGTTTGATTACCAGTTTGGGTGCTTGGTGATTTGTTTTCAGTTTTAATCCATATATTCTTCTAATCCTAGTTCTGACCGGTGATATTTGCATGCATATATTAGGAGGTCAGAAGCACATTTTGAATCAACTTAAATTCAAACATAGTGTGATCTGTAAGTTTGTCCTGAATAATTTGAATACTCAGGTGTTTGTTTATGTATGCTACATATATGTATGACACATGTGACTTCCAGAAAACTGTTAGAGGCCTTTCACTGGAAACAAAACATTATAAATCAGTAGAAAAGGATGTGGAGTAGTGAATGTGATCTCCTTTATGATTTCAGAAGATGCCAATGAATTATATTAAAATGTTGACATTTCAACAAAGAAAACTAGTTAAACAATTTGTTCTTCATTCACTACTTCGGCCGCCACAGAGCTGAGATGGTAGTCTAGCCAATGATTTACAGATTCCTTACAGATAAAAGGGCAAAAATCAGTACAGATATGAAAATACAATTTAAGTCAGATCTGAACTGTTGGTCACTAGCTTTAACGTGTCCATCTTAAAAAGACAAATATATGTTTCTGTATTTCTGTTATTTACAAATTTTATACTGGAATATTTTATATTTTAATTTGAAAAAATGGAATATTTAAAATTGAAAATACATAAAATTGTAGTTAATTTGATTGTTTTAAGGGTAGTATATTGAGAATGGTTGATTGATTATTAGCACTCATTCAGTAATTAATATTTTATACCTGTAAAATGCTGTTTGGCTGACTAGAGATCAGTGAATTCTACTGTTTTGTGTTTATTGAATGAGTTTTTCATTTGCATGTTAAAGACTCAAAACTAAAATAATTAAATAATTTAATAATTAGCAGGGAGGATGGACACGTATGGATTAACAAACAGCTGTTGCAATAAATAAACAAGCACTGCTTGTATGATGTCTAAGAGGACTTTATGTTTAGCCATAGACGTGGACATGACTGTTACAAAAAACAAGGGCGAAACGGATGAGCGAGCAAAAATGAAAATTATATGACAAATGGTTCACCTTAGACTTCACATTCAGTACAAACTGTTGTGATGCAAACAAATGTGCATCATCAAAGGCCAGTCTGTTAATTATGCAATCTGTCAAGTGTATTGTTTAGTTATGAACCAAATAACTACATTCTTTCTATCTTCCAGTGCTAGTCTTATTAATACATCATTCCACATCTAAATACAGTCATCATTTTTCAAAAATCTTGTGATGTGAACTGACAGAGTCCTAATAGACCTTGTACAAAATCAGGATGATTATATACATTTTTTATGGCTATGTCGGGCCAGAAAATTATGATTTTCATTGCACAATAAGAACATCCTTCTTTAACAGGAAAGGTCATCTGACTGACGTACAAAAGGGTCAGCTACGCTGCTGTTTTTGCATGGCAACCTTGTGTCCATTGCTAAGAAACTTTTGGAACACATTCCCTTGATGTAATTTGCACTACAAACTAAGTGTAGTGCCCTCAAAATCATTTTAGAATTCCATTTTATTCTTCAGACACTAAGTAAAAAAATTAACAGATTTATGTAACAGTGCCTTACAATAATAATAATAGTAGTAGCAGCAATTATAGTAGTTTTTTGTAGCTTTTTGTCTTTTTATTGCAAAATCTTAATAGTACTTTACATGGGACAGTAGGCGTTCATTTAATTAGTTTATTTTACACCAGTAATGTTGAGAAAAGAAAATGTGACGTTTAAAGACAGATTAATTCAGGTCTCTTTCTCTATCTCTGTCTCTCACGCACAGGAGCTTTGGATCCCAGTTCCCCGTACCCAATGGTGTCCCCCAGCCAGAGGACAGGCACGTGGCCAGGCTCTCCACAGGTCTCTGGCCCCTCCCCTGGGGCTCGTATCCTTGGCATGTCACCTGGCAACCCCTCTCTTCACTCTCCTATTCCGGATGCCTCTCATTCACCTCGCGCTGGGACCAGTGAGTGTTTTACAAAGTGGAAAAACCTGGTTCATTCAGCATCAACACAGTTTTTGTGTGATTGCACTGGTGTTTTGTTTTATATTGTTGGTTCAGACTAATATTTATTCAAATCTTGTTTAAAAGGCAATATTGACTAAAAAAAAATGTTCCTGTCATGATTAGGCTCCCAAGTGATGCCAAGCAGTATGCCTCCACCTCGCAAGCTACCTCAGCGTTCTTGGGCTGCCTCCATTCCCACCATCCTCACCCACAATGCCTTGCACGTGCTGCTGTTGCCCTCCCCCACAATGTGTTTGGTGCCAGGGCTAGCTGGCAGCTACCTTTGCTCTCCGTTGGAGCGCTTTCTGGGCTCCGTCATCATGAGAAGGCATCTACAGAGAATAATCCAACTGGAGCCAAATGTGAGTTCCTCTGTTTCACTCTCCTCATGAACGAAGAGAAAGTGGTAGGGTTTTACTTTGATTTAAGTAATGATCCTAATGCCACAGTTCTCTTTAAGGAAGAAAGGGGAAATTGTGGTGAAATGCTGTATATCTATCTGTACATAGGAACCTGTTTTCTAAACACTGTATCTGATTTCTCTTCACAGCTCACCATTGTGAACTCCAACGAGCCAGGAGTCATCATGTTTAAGACCGAGGTGCTGAAGTGTAGAGTGGCTCTGAACCCGAAGAGCTACCAGACACTGCAGCTGAAAGTTACCCCAGAGAACGCTGGGCCATGGTCACAAGAAGAACTGCAAGTTCTGGAAAAGTTCTTTGAGACCAGGGTAAGAGAAGGGGTCCTTCCAGTGGATGACAGTTTCACACCTCGTGTATTCAGCCAACACATGTTCGGAATCAAACTTTAGTTTGTGCTCTCAGTTGGGAGTGCTAAGCATGGCCCATATCATTTAGAGATCGTAAGTGTTGTACCCAGTGATGCAACAGCCATCTGTAGCCTGGAGTCCAGGTCATTGTTTTTGTCGGGTCCCCTTCCAACTTCTAATCACTCACTTAACACAGTGCTAAACAGATCAAGCATCATCCTCATAGTGCTGCAAATGATATCTTGTATTTGGGGGGGAGAAAGTAGGGAAACTTTTTGCCAGCAAACTTATTACCAAAACTCTCAACTCTCTAAGTGCATGCAGATCTTCATTAAAGTAATCAAAACTAGGACACTGAACATGTGTTGGCTGATCAGCTACTTTAGGGGTAAGTTAAGTGTGTAAATTGATTTTTTTTTTGTTTAACCTAGATTATAGTCTACATCAGTGGCCCCCAACCCCCGGGCCGCGGGTCATGTGGTACCGGTCTGCGGGCTGCACAAAAAAAAAAAATTAACAGTATTTCCGTTTTATTTACTATCAGAGTCTAAACAATGTTTTGTCGTTTAGACAGCATTAGCGTGCTGAGTGGATGTTACCCGTGTTATGACGTTGGCTCGTTGTTATGAAAATGCTGTTAATAAAGCTGCGAGTATACATTGTATTTACTTTTATTATAATATTTTAAAGATACCCCATTATTATATTTAAAAAATATCCACATTTTTATGCGTATCATTTATTTGTATGAATATGTATTTCTATATTTATCTGCTGCTCCTTAAAGGCCGGTCCGTGAAAATATTTTCTGCTATTAAACCGGTCCGTGACCAAATAAAGGTTGGGGACCACTGGTCTAGATGACTGCAGAGATGTTGATTGAAATGAAATATTCAGCATCTCTTTACATCACTAGCAACATTCCAAACATCCTGTTGTGTAAAGAACTTGTCTGTCAAATGACACTTATTTTCTAAGTTGCAGTCGCCTGAATATAACATGTAGCCTGCATCAAAGTTGTACTATATGTAGGCAAATATTTTGCACTGAATTATGCTGAAAACGTCTTATTTTATATGCTGGTATCAACTTATTTTAAAATCTACAATAAAAAGTCATTAGATTTTTTGTCTGTGACAACAAAATGCATGCTAAAATACTGAGAAACGTACCATGACTTGTGCTATGTTTTTATGTTTTTTTATTAATTTATTTTTTCCCAGGTAGCTGGACCACCCTTCAAGTACAACACTCTAAATGCCTTTACAAAGCTGCTGGGGGCTCCCACCAACATCCTCAGAGACTGCGTTCGAATAATGAAGCTTGAGTTGGTAAATAAGAAACACTGTGTGTGTGTGTGTGTGTATGTATGTGTATGCACGCACACACACACCTTTGTCTTAGTGTGTTTTTATGGTGGCTCTAATGACCCTGCTCACTTATTCTTTTGCAGTTCCCTGATCAGGCAGCCCAGCTGAAGTGGAATGTTCAATTCTGTCTCACCATCCCACCCAGCGCTCCTCCTATTGCCCCTCCTGGAACCATTGCTGTAGTCCTCAAGACCAAGATGCTTTTCTTTGTAAGTATGGTCACTATGCAGAGCAAACTCCAGAAAATAGGTTGCAACAATTGAATAGTGTTTCAAATGTAAAGTTGTAGTACCCATATAGTTTTAATTATATAGTTTTAATTTTGAATGAGCCTTGGTTGTCAAGTTATTTATACATACAGCCTACATAATTAATAAAACAATTATTAGTTTATGTAATTCATTAATAATGCGTGTAATGAAAAGAAAATTGTATTCCACATACACTGTCATTTATTTATTTGATTGAAAGAGACAAATGGCAAAAAAGAGCACCGTAACATACTTTAAATTCAACTTTTTCTACTTACAAACACAACTGTGGAAGCAACTGAGAAATTTTACAGACAGGTTTAGTAAATTATATTAAACAGAGTTATAATAGATGAAGAAAATGTAAGATCAGGGATTACAAGGGGTAATCAAACTGTTGGCCCACAGCTTCAGCTAACCCAGAGGCTGCCAGTGCCACAGGAGCCCATCAGTATCATTGTGCCAATCGTATACGACATGGCCACAGGGCTTACGCAGCAGGCTGACATCCCCCGTCAGCACAGCTCCTCCGGTGCTGCTGCCCTCATGGTCAGCTCCATCCTCAGGAGGTTCAACGAGCACCACCCAGCCCGACCAGGTGAACAATCTCTCACAAACACTTGCAGTATTCACAGAAGGAGCTGGATACTATATACATTTATACATATACTATATACATTTAGTGCTGTATTTTATGTATATATGGATATGTTCATTTTTCTTTAAAGGAGTGTTTGTAGTTCTTTTCCTTGAAAATGATGTTTGTTGCATCTTAGTCCCTTTTTTGCTTAGCATCTATGCTAACATATAGCAAAAGATGTAAACAAAACTCAAATAAAGTCGCAGCTGACTGAATGAATTTTGTAATGTACATTTCTTATGCTAGATCGTTATAAAGCTAAATAATAATTCATATTACTTTAATATGTAATATTGGATGTCATGGGTATTAAGAATTTGAATACACCTCATTTTTGTACTAAAACCAATCTGGTTTATAGTTCATAATTCAGAGCATAAAACACCTGCACACATCAAAGCTGTCTTAGAAATGTGGTCGTTGCACCTACCAGATAAGTTCCAAGTGCTGCTGTTGGCCAATGAAGTCACAGATGTGTGTGATTAATATGTTGCCTTTTTATACTTGTAGGAGAATGCACCATTTTTGCCTCAGTTCATGAACTCATGGCTAATCTCACACTGAACCCTGCTGGACGGCCATAAAACTCAATTAAGACTGAATTCTCCACACTGAGCTGATTGTTTTGCTTTGGTTTGCCGTAAGGACACCGGGGTTCTTCTCTACATTCAATGAACATTTTCTTCAGGTGTACAAAATGTTGTCATTAAAGGGAGAAAATATGTCAGAATCCTTTCTGGTGTCCTTTCATATAAAGAGTATACGGAAATGAAGGAAGGACAGCACATGGAGAATGTACTGCTCGAGAGTACCATGCATACTTCAATGAATTCAGGACATGATTAAAAAAAGAGTTTGATTTATTTTTGTTCAGTGCACTTCTTAAATAAAAGTTTGAAATCAGAAAAAAAATAGGATTGTTTACCCTCAAGTGTAATTTTTTAAAACTGTAATGTCTACCTTTAAGATACTGAGCAGTTTACAAAAAACATTGTTTTTTTAATGTTGCAAGATATCAGTACCGTGTTAATATTGAGGAAGTATTCTTTATTATGACACTATTTAATGTCTTTTTTTTTTTTATGTCAACTTCGACCTCTCTCATTAAACCTGTCACACTGGACACTGTTACGTCTGTGACGGGCTTTCTAAATAAGCCGTATTTTATTATGACTGCATTGAATTTAAAAGTAGTCTATACTTTTGTCTGTCTTTATTACTGTTGAATAAACATTTGAAACTGCAGGGTGTCTGTGCAACATTTGTTGAACTAATGTTTATAGTTTAATAGTGACCTCTTTTGAATTCCTTTGTTGAATGCAGTGTCTGCAGACATTATCTGGAATGTATTACAGCAAGAAGGTGTTTTGGATTTGGAAATGTGTGGATCTGGTTTTTTATTACATATTGTAGTGCTGAGTTCTTTAAATAGTACTATTGTATTGTTGAAGGCAGTGACACTTATATGCTAAATAGTCTATTTGACCCCTTTTTTATACTTGAACTATTTTCTTCCCACTATGACTGGCACATTGTCAGCTAACACCTTAAGTGTATAAGATGCCCACACAGATACCTCTGCACATATATTGTCTGATCGAGAGCAATAAGAATAAGGTAAATACTGTATAAAGCAGGCTTAAAGCATGGTGTGGGTAGGATACTTGCCTCTGGACCAAGAGGTTATGGGTTCGAATTGTACCTTCAGAGTACCACCACTGGGTTTATGAGCAAGACCCTGAACCCAAGTTCCTCCAGGGAGACTGTACCCTGTAGTTAGGGAATGGTAGTTGCCTTGGATAAAAGTGTCCGCTAAATATAAATGGTAATATGTACTATTTTTAATTTGTCTCTGCTCCAGACTGCTTGAGAGTAAGGTGAAAAGGGATTTACTGTAACTCACCAGCTATTCTGATGAATCGCATTGGCTTCAGTTTCCATTGAAATCTGCCCATTCACTTACCAGGGCTCTTCTAGTTTAGGTGGTCCAAAACCACGCAATAGTGCCACCTACTGGCGTAACACATACATGAAAATATAAGCAAGAGTGTGTTTACTGGTTAATACACTGCTGTTTATTTAAAATAAACGAAAAGAAACCAAGCCTCATTATTTAAAACTTAATGTTGCTCAACTTTGCTGTATCGTGAATCCAAACCCAACCGTGACCCCAAAACCGAGGTACGCACCGAACCGTGACATCTGTGTACCGTTACACCCCTATTAGCGCAAGAAATGCCCATTCACTTACTTTTTGTGTGATTTCAAGTTCCAATGGCTTTACTGGAGTAATGTTGGACTGATTGATTGTATTAATTGTTTAATTCTTCTCCATAAGGTCCCTGTCTCCTTGCACACATAATGATAAGACATAGTATAGGTTGAACCCCAGTCGTTTGAAGGCTACACTGCCTGTCTTCAGTCAGAGACAGAAGTCCTCATGGTAGAGAAAGTATTTAAAAGACCGCCAAAATACACCAGCAGCAGCTGGAGTAAGCAGATTAGCTCTCTTTGAGAAGATCTTTAAATTCATGTTTTAAACTGTCATTATGGAAGGTTTATTTAGCGAGTGTACTGAATATACAAAAGTATTGCAGTGTAGTTCAGTGCAGTGTATAAGATGCCCACACAGAGACCTCTGCACATATATTGCCTGATGAGAGCAATAAGAATAAGGTAAATACTATACAAAGCAGGCTTATAGCAGGGTGTAGTGGGTAGGACTCTGGACCAAGAGGTCATGGGTTTGAATTGTTCCACCACTGGGTTTATGAGCAAGACCCTGAACCCAAGTTCCTCCAGGGAGACTGTCCCCTGTAGTTAGGGAATGGTAGTCGCCTTGGATAAAAGTGTCTGCTAAATATAAATGGTAATATGTACTATTTTTTATTTGTCTCTGCTCCAGACTGCTTGAGAGTAAGGTGAAAAGGGATTGTCCGTAACTGACCAGCTATTCTGATTAATCGCATTGGCTTCAGTTTGCCTTGAAAACTGCCGATTTACTTATCAGGGCTCTTCTAGTTTACGGTTAGATTTAATCCAGAGGATCTACAGGTGTGTACAGTATAGTAAAGGTGAGAGAGCATTAGACAATTATCGCTCAAGGGCTGACCTTTATACCAGTCATGACAAAAAAGAAACACTGAATACAGAATATCTTCACTAGCCAAAAACATTTTGGCAGATTTATGTATTTGTGTTAGTAATGTATATTTTTGCCTTACAACCTCCTACTTTTGATTCGGCGGGAATTCGAATCAGATATGGAGCGCTCCACTTCAAGCATGTAGTTGGTAGTCAGGTCCAGTCACAGATTACTCCGCCGCTGGAAGCAGTCCACTGATGTTTTCTGTTGTGTAAATACTTTCTTCTACAATTACCCTTATCTGTAAACTTTATACTCCTTGGATGGCTGGTTAATACCATCTTTTAATATTATTATCGTTTAAATAATATTTCTGTCTTATTCAGCTTCTCTGCACTTCACTG
>JBBPDC010000002.1:6504055-6519275 GCA_037974485.1 Hemigrammopetersius urotaenia
CCTGAATTTCTTTGGATCTTGGCATGATGTCTAGCTTTTGAGGTGCTTTTGGTCTACTTCTCTGTGTCAGGCAGCTCGTATTTAAGTGATTTCTTGATTGAAACAGGTGTGGCAGTAATCAGGCCTGGGGGTGGCTACAGAAATTGAACTCAGGTCTGATAAACCAGTTTAGTTATTTTTTAACAAGGGGGGCAATCACTTTTTCACACAGGGCCATGTAGATTTGGAGTTTTTTTCTCCCTTAATAACGTAAACCTTCATTTAAAAACTGCATTTTGTGTTCAATGATGTTATCTTTGACTAATAGTTTTTGATGAGCAGAAACATTTAAGTGTGACAAACATGCAAAAGAATAAGAAATCAGGAAGGGGGCAAATAGATTTTCACACCACTGTATATAGATGTATACATATTTATTTGGTATTCGCTCTGATATGTAACTTTAGTTTTATGTATTTTTTTTTTAAATACATGCACATTAAAATGTACCATTTATTAAGTGTTACTTACAATGTAATACACATCCAGCTTAAGCTTGAACACCATTGTTTTGTTGATTTTCTATGCGGACGTATTTAAAGACACACACTATGAGAAACAAACAGTTTGTGTATATTCTGAGTTTAACATATTGGAAAAATGGCCTGTAACTATTGTACCACCTATATTTTATGCATTATTAATTTCTAGAATATTCATTTAATTAAATGTAGGGGCATGTTCTCTGCAGAGTATGTCCTTCATTTTACCAGGGGTTACTAAACCTTTTCCATACCACATTATTTCTACTTACAGACTGGAAACATCCCATGCCTCATTTTATAGACATTTGCTTTTAAAATGTACCCGTCAACGTCTGAGCTCATCTACTGTGGTTTTGCTAATCAGGAACATACTCTTTTAACCCACAGTGTTTTAATGCCAAAAATCATTCAAGAGTATTATCCAGAAGGTGATGTATAGGAAGAACTGATGTGGGTTACATGTTCAACACTTGTATAACTGTGAAGTTAGAATATATATATTTTGGATCAGGAAAAATGCTTGTGTTGACTGTCTGCTTCTTTTTGTGCAGTAAATCAGAAAACGTGAAACTCCAATCCAGTGTTACAAAATGATCTAAGAAGAGATGATAGCAGAACCAACGTTACTGTCTAGATCTGTGCAAAAGTAAGACAAACACATTGGCCTTTGACTTATTTGTTGCATGATAAATCAGATTATTTTAAAACCTTCTTGTTATGTGTATTTTTTTAAAAGTAATTGGTTATTTTTTTAAAGGGAGAACTCAAGTGTAGATGTCTCTTCCTGCACGTCTGTGAATCACACCACTGGTGTGAGAAATGAGAACAGACAGAAGAATGCGGTAAGACTTGATACTACATGTCTGCTCTGGCCGAGTCTTTTCCTGTTTAAATTTACATGACGTTTTGCATGGAGTTGCGTGATGTGAATGCCTTAATATTGTGTGTAGTGAACAAAACCTTCACCTAAAACTTTATAGCCCTCATAACCATGTTTTTAATGTTTAGAGAGGGAAGAGGAAAGCCAGAGAAGGCTCGGAGAATGCGAAGCAGAAGCGCTCCAGAAACAACAGTGGCAGCCTGGGAACAGCAGAGAATGAGGAGCTCAAAAGCAGAGATGTCGAAGCCCTCACCCTGTTTGAAGTGGTCACCATGGGCCGCAGTGCCATGCAGGTACACAGTGGTGATTTGATCCACCTATAAACACATGTCAGTTTGGCTTGTGTCTTAGGTTGGCTTGTAATTTTTGTGGTGACATGTGTTAGTCAAGACACAACTGACTGCAATATTCTGTGCTGAATCTGCTCTGAAGGCTGTGGTGGATGACTGGATCGAGGCCTATATTGTGGACAGAGAACCTGCCCTGCTTGACCTCATCAGCTTCTTCATTCAGTGTTCAGGATGCAAGGGTAAGTAATCAATGGCAGGAGTTAAAATATACAGTAATGGCACAATACTTCAATATGTTCTCTTGATGCATGTTTATGATTTTTTTCCCTGAGCTTTTTTAGTCCTTTTTTTTTTTTTTATCATGTCACATTCTGCACTTCACTAAATCCAATTGAACAGAAACTTTCATTTTGTCAGCGTTCTTTAGGCACTAAAGAAATCCAGGATGTAAATTGTGACACATACCACAGTTAGTGTCATTCTGAGCTATTTTGCTTCAGCCCCGTTCCTCTGTCAACATGCTCGGGTGTCACGGTTTATCATGATACCGAAAAATATTGTAATATCTTAAATATGAAAACAATACATATTTTAATATTGTAAGTATGACCTCAAGAAAAGTGTGAATATTTTAAGTACAACAATAAACATTATATGTTCAGTACAGTTTGCTCTGAAGTAACACTATAAGATTCAGCCACAGTGGATGCTCTTAAGAACAACAGCAGCTCTCTCACGAAACCTTAGACCACACAAACCCAAATGCTGAAGGGTGTAGTATATAAAGCTGCCTGTCTTCATTCACATCACTCACTGCAGGGAACCAAATTGCCTCTGGAAGGGACATCAGCACGGGACTTATTTTAACACACGTGTATCAGGAGCTTCATGAAATGATTTTTCTAGTCCTGAGCTACTGCATGCAGTCAACTATGTGCGGTGTGAAACATCTTCTCGGGTGCTCTAAAGCATACTGAATACAGGATCTCTAAAGTGAAGAGTCACGCTTCACTATCTGGCAGTCAGATAAACAAATTTGGGTTTGACAGATACAAGGAGAATGTTATCTGTTGGAGTACAGTGCTAAGAGTAAAGTGTGTTTAGGGAAGTATAATAATATGGGGTTGTTTTTCAAAGTTTTGGTTAGGCCCCCTAATTCCAGTGAAAGATAATCTTAGTGCTACAGTGTACACAGACATTTCAGACAAGTCAGTACTGAGCCACCACTCTTTTCTTCAACTTTTTTTGCTTCCAAATAGCCAGACATTCTTATTTTTAAGTGTAGTCTTAAGGAATAGTTTTCCAGGCTCCAAGGTTCTAATTTTCAGTCCAGTCCCTGAACCTGACCAGTTTCAGAGGAATGTTTTTTGTTTGTTAAGCCACACAGTGACCTATATATCAATCACTCGGGCATAACAGGGCAGATCTAACTGAGTCCTGAACCAGTGAAGAAACGGGTGCAGATGATTCCAGATGAGCAGGCAGTGATCAGTATACTGGTGGCGCTGAAGGCTGTGTGCTTGGAACTCCCTTATGTAGACACATTGTATCTTTAGACGCTTTGCAGCTCTAATGAAAGAGAAACACATGACAAAACACTATTTAACAGGAAAATTATAAGAACTATAAGTCAAAAGGCATAATACAATGTGAATGCAGTGTATTGATACTATCCAAGGCAAAGATAGCACTTGCATAGGGAGGAGACAGGTACAAGACACAGGTAAGCAGGATAACAAAGTGGGCTGGGCTAGGGTGGGGCTAAGACCACATGAATACACAGTCACATGGCTCAGGTAAACAAAGGCACATGGAGAATGTAAATAACCACATAAACAAGAAAACAGGGTCACAAAAACCAAGAATCAGGAAAAACACAATGGGAATGTTACCTTAGCTTGTCACAGTTAAACATTTGTTCCCATTTCTTTACTTCAATCTACTCAATTTGCCAAAGATAAGACAGTCTGACTGGCATGAAATAGTATTTTCGCACCATCTGGGTGATTCAAAGCTAAATATAAAGGGTGGCTGAAAACTTTTGCACAGTACTGTATATGCTTCCAACTTTGTGGTAGCAGTTTTAGAGAAAGCCCTTTTCTGTTCCAGTGTGACTGTGCGCTTGGGAACAAAGCGAGGCTAATGCGTTTACGGTGTTGAGGTGCTCCAATAGCCAGCACCTTTGGGATGAACTGGAGCATGTAATGCATGTCAGGCCTTCGCTGCCAAAACCAGTGCTGGTCTATTTTAACAGCCCACAATTTCTGAACTATCATACATATTGTCTGAGAATTTGAATGTTACCTTCTCTAGGGCTAGTAACTGCTGAGATGTTTCAAAGTAAAGAAGATAGTGATGTTATGAGCAAGATGGTGGAGGACGTGGATGAGGTAAGTTCTGATTCCGTAAGCTATATCTCATACTTTCATGTGCTTTGTATAACCCCTGGCAAAACGAATGGAATCACTACACAAAGCTGTCGAGTAAAACTGTGGACAGGATTATGTAAGACATCATAAAGATGTCTTTGATAAATGGTGTGGTGGAAAGGCAAAATATGGGTAGACCACTGAAGCTGTCAAAACACCACATAGAAACTCAAAACAATTTGCCTTGAACATAGAAAATGCACAAAAAAAAAAACAAACGATGGTGGATGGTGGAGTGTGGATGGTGGGATGAGATGAAAGCAAATTTCAGGGATGACTCATGAATCTGCGCTGGACAAGGATATTATGCTGAAAACTGCTTGAAAAAAAACTATTTCCCCACTCATTTATGATCTGATGTTGCATGATGGGTAAAGGACCTGAGAGACGGCAGTTACCTCGACACATTGGACACTCTTCTCATATCATTGATAGAAAATGGTTTGGTAATCTCTCCACAGAGCAAAGAGTGTTAAAGCTTTTCTTCAGGAAAGCAATATCAACTCGTTGACGACATCAGCAACCGTCTGGATCTCAGTCCCATTTAAAAAAAGAAAAGAAAAGAAAAAAAGTTTTTGTCCTGCAAAGCTGATCAGTCTGCTAAAGTTGGAAGCAGCGTTTTCTTTCATTAGTTTCTTTCATTAGTGAAGTTCATGCCTCAAAGAATTCCAAGCCTGACATGATTACATAATTTTTTTTCTCATTGATTGATTCCATCATTTTTCATCTCCTTGATCTGGAAGAAACATCTACTTGATCTACACATGAACACTATAAATAGAAATTAATTCATGTTTCACAAAGGCAGAATGTTAAGCTATTAGACAAATGTTTGCCCTATATCTGTTTGTTTATTTGATATGAAGTACACATCCTTCAAGTGCAGTAATTCCAAAATTTAGTCAGGGATTATAAAGTCAAAGTCTTCTCTTTGAATGTCAAATTACAGAAGTCAGGTTTGCAGTACAAGAAGTTCCTGGCATTCCCATGGATACTGACTGTCACGTGGCCCATGGATGTTGTAAGTGTGAAACTGGCCATCTCCCCTTCACAATAATGATTTTTATTGGTCTTGTAAGAGAGACATAGCTAGCCACACAGATGTAGCTATAATTATTTTGCTAGTTTTCTCCTTTATGTCGTTTATGATATTTGCATCAATTATTGAAAATAACTGTCCTTCTGATCATGGCACTCTTTGTAGAATCTCTTTATTAGAGGAGATAAGTATTTTAAATGTGCTTATATGCTTATTTATGACTTTCCTGGTCTTACCTTTCCGTAGGACGGTGGCGAGTATCCACTCGTTATGACCGGCTGGTACTGGAAGAAGTTCCGCTTGCAGTTCTGCGAGTTTGTCTCGGTGCTTGTTTCTCAGTGCCAGTATAGCGTGATCTTCGACAACTACCTCATGAACACACTGATCTCTCTACTTACCGAACTCTCTGCATCGTGTGTGCGAGCCTTCAGACACACCTGCACCCTGGCAGGTAACTGTGCTGTACTGTACAAGAGTTCGACTGCCTGACCTGCACATTTGAATGTTTTCTCTGTTCTAAAACAAACACTAGCTGAAAAGTAGAGATCAGTTGTGTTGGAGCAGGAAAAGCATTTAAATATGCAGGGCAGTATTCCAGGACTGGTGATCCCTCTGTCTAAGTCTGTGTGTCTCTGTCTGATGTAGGGCCTAGGCAGTAGGATGATAGTGGTCCATGCAGAGAAGGAGAATTGATAGTTCGGCCTGATTTGTACTGACTTTTATTAATTTGAACACACAATAATATTTACATATTGTACTGCTACTGACCATGTATTGTTAAAACAAAGGATTTATAGTGCAGTCATGGACATGAGTGGTGATGGTATCAATAATTGCATTTAGTGCATTGTCACGAAAATAAATTGTAATATCTATTATTAGATGTCACCCGTTTCTTATATGACTCTGCCTGGCAAAGGCACGCTGGAGTGGCCTGAAGTGTCTGATTTAGAGTTGTTATCTGAAGTTGTTGTATTCTCTGCTCCTCTCTCTGCTTTCCTGACCTCTTGCAGCTGTCAAGTTGCTTAGTGCTTTGGTGAATGTGGCCCTCAGTCTCAACGTCAACGCGGATAATGCTGAGAGACTCTATGAGATTGAAATGTCTAAGACATCTAACAAACAGGCCTCGCCACGTCTGGAAAAGATCAAGGGGAAAATTACTGAGGTGAGGGCCTGACAAGTCTGATTACACTCAAGATTACGGTCAAGATGTAACGCTGTATTGTATAGATGTTGATGTTTAGATCACTGTTTTTCAATTTTGACCTCGACAGCACTGACATTGCAGAAAGCTGCAAGGCACAGATAGTGTTTCAGCAAGCAGAAATAATAATTATCTGCCCTGTAACCCAATAAACATTTTTTTTCACAAAGTATGAGCTGGACATTAGAAAGGCAATGCATGTTCCATTCATAGAAAGATACTCGTGATACCTGTCTAAAGAACGATATCTGAACAGAAAATGTTTTCAGCTGCAGGACAGGAAGCTTGAAACAGAAGACATGATGGATGCTCTTTTTAAGGGAGTTTTTCTTCAGAGATACAGGTCATTTTACTGGTCTTTATTACCTTGTGATTGTGTCTTTTTGTGTGAGTTCCACTGGCGTTCAGCAGTTTCAGAGCTCCTGCTTTGTTTGTTCTGGTTTGGCAGAGATGTGATACCTGAGATCAGAGCGATCTGTATGGAGGAACTGACCGTATGGATGAAGCTCTACAGTACGCTGTTCCTGAATGAGACCTACCTGAAATATGTAGGATGGATGATGCATGACAAGGTGTGGGATGCTTTCTTGGCTTTATAGCATGAGCAAGATTGTTGGTTTGGATTATGTGTAATATTACCTGATGATAGCAAATATTCTTTGAGTGCCTAATTTTGAAAGTATCTAGTTTCTAATGGAATATAACTAATTCTGCTGCTTGTTTCACAGCAACCAGATGTGCGCTTGAAGTGTGTGGTGGGTCTACAGGCACTGTATCAGGATGGTCATCTGATCTCCAAAATGGACCTTTTCACCACTCGGTTTAAGGTACCATCTGCTTGTACACTCTCAAAAACTGATCACTACTTTCTGATTAAACAAAGCGATTCACCTCCTCCAGCATGTGCTGAAAAATATAACCCATTAGTCCAGTCTCAGTATTAAAAGTTCAGGAAGTTGTGATCCACCCACCTTTGGCCACAGCGTTCTCTCTGTAACTGTGCTGAAGTGGTCAAAGTTTCAGTTTTGGGTAAAGGTTGTGTATTAGGCCGATATGTGGTGACTCCAGTGGGACGGTGGAAGAGGCCGTTGCTGACTGACAGGTGGTGAAGCCCCTCAGGTTTTGCCCAAGGCTCAGCATCTCACACACAGGGCCCATAACCTCCCTCAGGGGCCGTCTCCATCACATCACTACCGTTAGCCAGAAAGCCTTCAGTGGAAAGCAGACTGGCACAGTTCAGACTTAAGAAACCATTACGTATTGAAGTGGAGCTCTAACGAGGGTAAATAACACATTTCAGATGAGATTGCTCTCAGAGAGGGTAGTTAAAGTGTGCAGAGGATGTTGGCTGTTGGTTGTTTGACTGACTGAGTGCCGTGTGTTTTTACAGGAGAGAATGATTTCCATGACTCTGGATAAGGACCATGAGGTAGCGGTGCAGGCCGTGAGGCTGCTGATGGTCATCTCCCAGTGGGTCTCCCTCACACTTTTTCTCCGAACATTTTATTTTCCTCAGGAGCACGTCTCACCTCAAATAATGCTTAGTTCTTGGGAGGCTGCCTAGCTCACCAAACTCTGCTTTGATATGAATGTTATGTTTTTTCTATTATTAATAGTAGTAGTAATAGTAGAATTGTCATTATTATTGCTGGGGCCATTATCAGTTCAGTTTATTGGTGTTACAATATACATTTATGCAGATCTTAGTTATGACAGCTAGTCACTTTGGAAAACTGAGAAGAAACCCTGTAAGTACAATAAGTAGTGCATATCTGAGACTGTTTATTAGAACAGAATGGTATTTCAGGAGTAAGCATACTATATCTAAATGACATGGAAATGAGTGCTCATATTATCAGAATACATGCACACTCCACTTCTCCCAATGTGTTTTGACATTCATACATGGACAATTACTTAATCTTTCTTGCCTTGTGGTTTTTCCAGGTCGTGCGATGATGTGCTGAGCCAGCAGGACTACAAATGCATATTCCAGTTAGTGTACTCTTCTCATCGACCTCTTGCCGCCACTGCAGGGGAGTTCCTCTACACCAAGTGAGAGCCACAAAGAAACAAATGCAACTTTTATTTGATAGTCATTGTAAATGCAAAGCCTCAACAGCATGTATAATTGCGGTCAGAGAGTGTTGTATGTTATTCTCTCAGGCTGTTAAGTAACCCTGCAGTTCCGCAGTCACTGGTCGGAGCATCAGAAGACGACAAACGCAAAGCGCTCACTCTTGCCAGAGTCAGAGCCCTCATTCACTTCTACACTGACAGCCAGGTAACAAATGTAGCATCAGTTCCCCTTTATTACATTTGAAATAGATCAACAAAATGTTTGCAAAGCATTTCAATTAAAAATATTTTTTAGTTTACAAAGGCTAAAAAAGAGTTATGAACATTAATTTGTTCTGTACATTTACAGAAGTTTTGATATGCTCTTGTTTCAAGGACAGTTTATATTTTTAATGCCTTTTTATAGAATATTACATTTTTATTGCTCATTTCAAAATATGGAATTAGAATTCACCACCAGGGTATGTTCTCAGGAGGTGGTTGGACAGTTCAGATCTGGATTTGAATTGATGTATTATGCATTTGTCGAGTTTATCCTTGCTTCGGGTTTGTGTTGCAGCAACACCACCATGTTCTATATATAGTGGACAGTCTGTGGGACAGTGGTGGTGCTCTACTGAAGGACTGGGCCTCGCTAACCTCTCTGCTCACCACACAGCCACCATCTCAGGAGCAAGGCTAGTACATTCTCACCTGTCTGTTTCAGATTGGTATGAAGATGTTATGGGTGATGTTGATTCAGATTTCAATGGGCTTAAATTGCATTTTTTAGATTTCAATTTTATATTGCTTACTTCTTGTTAAATGTCAGGAACGTAGGCATTAACAACACAAAACAGCAGCTTTTCAGACAAACCACATAAATAATCTACAATGCAGATGTTTGCAATGTAAGACAATTGTATTTCTAGTATAGGACATGATTAGTTGCTGGCCCTTATGTTAGTATAAGGCTACATGTCACTGCTGTGGCTATAGAATCTTACATTGCTTTATATTTTATCATGCTACAGGCAATTTGGTTGTATTTGTTAAATTTAATTTCGTATTTTTTGCTGTCATTTCTGATTGTATGATACTCTGATCTGGTAAAATATTTTGAAAAATATAAGAATACTAAACAATTTTTCAAAAATGTAAATAAAATATTGTACAGAAACTACAATAAATAAGTGAACATCCTCACCGGTACTAGACAATACATGACATACTCACTGGCAAGTCATAACATTAAAATCATTTGCATAATATTATGTAGGTCCCCATTATGCCTCCAAAACCACTTTGACCCATCGAGTCATGGGTTCCACAAGACTAAGTTGTGAAGTGGCTGTCTAGCACATCCCACAGATGCTTGATTGAATGGAGATCTGGAGAATTTGGAGGCCAAGTCAACACCTGGAACTCCCATTGTCCTGCTTAAAGAGGCCCCTTCCATTAGATAATACTGTTACCATGCATCTGTTTTCTGAAGGTAGTATATGTCAAAGTAACATCCTCATAAATAGCAGAACGTTCCCATCAGAATATTCTCAGGCGTATCATTTTGGCTTTTATTTCGGAAAACATTTGGTAGGTACTAAACACTGGGAACAGTCAAGATCTGCAGTTTAAGAGATTCTCATCTAGCCGTCACATAGTCACATAAATCTTCACACTTGCCTGATTTACCTTCTTCCAACACATCATTTTCAAGAAGTGACTGTTCAGTGTTATTATTGTAATGGCTGGTCAGTGTACACATTTCCAAAATGTATGGATATAAATGTAAGCGTGTATCCCTTTTAAAGTCCGTGTGTATCTTTGTGTTTTGTAGCACTCAGCAGTGCTGAGGAGGCTCTGGTGATTGAGATTATTTTGGCGTCAGTGAGACAGGCTGCCGAGGGACCTCCGACAACAGGGAGAGGCTCAGGCAAAAAGGTTAGGATTTGCTTTCTTTCCAGTTCAGCCTTAGAGGGTAACACTAAGTGCTTTATGTGGGTTGCAGTCATGCCTATAGATGGTCAGTGGTAACAGTGTATCTATGGCCAGAGATTCTAGTAATTAAAATTTCAAGGAATTTACCGTTTACCGTCAAGCATGTAGTGTGTAGAAACGTGATTGTGCAAATATGTCCTGAAGGTGATGAGTACTAAAGAGAAGAGGCAGCAGACTGATGACTGTACAAAACTTACAGTACACTTCCTAAAGGTTCTCCCTGAGCTGTTATCCAAGGTGAGCAATTTTTCTATGGGTTTGTCTCTATGCCTGGTGCATTAAATGTGGTGTTTTTTGTTTGTTTGTTGTAGTTTGTACTGACTTGCCTTGTGTTTTCAGTATTTAGAAAATGCTGAAAAACTGAACTCCCTCCTCAAAATTCCCCTGTATTTCCAAAAGGACATCAGTGGTGATGAATGCACAGAAGTGAGTCACTTTTTTTCTG
Organism: Hemigrammopetersius urotaenia; assembly: GCA_037974485.1. Lineage (NCBI taxonomy): Eukaryota > Metazoa > Chordata > Actinopteri > Characiformes > Alestidae > Hemigrammopetersius > Hemigrammopetersius urotaenia. Next base: position 6,514,923 of record JBBPDC010000002.1, read on the forward strand.
TATTTTGCAGTGAACAGTATTCCTTATAAAGCTAGATGATGATGTAAGACGTAAAATGATGCGTGAACATTAACTCTGCATTAAGTCCGCTGTTAACAGCGACATATAGGAATATGGGTCCTGATCACTGGTCCTGATATAGGTCCTGATTTACTGCTGACAATATGTCTCCTAATTTCCAAATAAAAAAAGTTATTTAAAGCATAATTTTAAAGGATATGATAACGCATCAAAAGAGAGAAATGATGCAGTGTTTACTGATCTTGAAGAATTCCATAAACAAATCTCTTGTTCACTCTTAAACAAAATGGCAATAATTGAACTTCTAGTAGTGTTTTGCCATCCATCTGGTCACATTGTGAGAGGAGAGTGTTGATTACAGCATTGTTTTTTTGCTTTTCCTCATTAAATAAGATTTGATTCTGGGGATCTGTACCTCAGTACTAATCCGTCCCTCATAAAGCTGAATGAGGTCCTTGTGTAGGAATTTAACAAACACTGGCATGGAATGGTCCTCATTAAAGAGATGCTGATAAATTACAGCGGTGTCTTATTTTTTTTCCGGTGCTTTATGCACACTGACAAACCACTTCGGTACACCCACCCTGTTCAAGGGACAAGTTTCTGCACTGCTGATTTCATCACATTTCTTCTTTGAGCTCCAGAAAGGTGGAAATCAGATGGCACTAAACTGTCTCCCAATTACTACACTTCCAGTCCTCACCATTTCCAATGAAAATATGAAAGTGTGGAATTTTTTGGAATGTCCCCTGTATCTACATTCGTTGTCCATTTTTATCAGTTCTGCTTGCCATACAGGAGCACTGATACAATAGACAAAAGCTGTAAATACTTCATGAAGTGGCTCATTTCAGAAAACCTTTTTTTATTGTACATATTCATAAGTATCAAAAAGGTCAGCCATGTAACTGACTGGTGTGGTACACTGAGTGGACAGAGTTTGCAGCAGAGCACCTCCTTCTGGTGAGACTCTGACAGTGTTGTTGATAGTCTGTGCAGGCTTTCCTGACTGGGCTGGACGCTGCAGTGGGCAGACACACAGAGGCAGGTCTGCTGGAGGCTGCAGCACGCTCATACCACAGCCTCTGTGCTGATGACTCACGCTGGCAGAGTTTGGCAGTGCCTGCCATGGAGCAACTCATTCAACACTGGACGCACACACTGGAAACGTGCTTAGAAGAGGCACTTAGTGTGAGTACTTAATTGTTAAAAAGAAACCACAGCTAACCCAATGAGACTTCTTGTTCCCTTCAAGCAAAATAAATCCTGTACCTCAAATGTAGACAGTCAAGACATGCTTGCTGCCTGACCTGTAGCCTGCAGTTCCAGGACAGAAATACAGAAGCAGTGTAACTAGTAATGGAAATGTTGGGCACCAATGTTGGATAAACTACATGGCTAAATCACTCACTTGCCTAAAGTTGCCTCAAGCAACTTAGAGCAAGGATTTAATACATCTTAGTTGCATGACTACATTTGGGATAATTTAATAAAAAAAATTTTTTATATCAAACTTGCTATAAACCGTGACAGTGATATTTTCATACCTCTGTATGGTAAAGATGTGACGCTTCTGTACTGAAGATGAAATCTGCTATTTTGTAGTCTACAGTTCATGGTGCTCGTGATTGTAAGCCCTGAACGTGATTTTTGGACATGATTTTTTTAGTTTTCCATGACTGTCATTATAAAAAATAAAACAATAAGCAACTCTGTTCAATGTATTCGTGCCACAGGATTCCAGTCAATAGAAAATGTGCTGGCATGAAATTCATTGGTCTGCATATGCATTGTGGGAGAGGAATAAAGAAACAAAATAATATAAAGAGCTTTATAAAACATTTATGACAGATTCCTAGATTTCAAGCAACAGAGAGGTCTGTGACAGTAAAGGCGCATTTCTGCACTACATGGGAAAACCAAGTTATGTGACAGACAGGAGAGCCGTTGGCTGATGTGCTGGAAAGGCTGTTGCTGAATGGAGCCGATGATGATGTTCTTGCAGTGCAGTGGCAACTGTTTTGTAAAAGAGGATTTTAAAAGCAATGCATTTTATTCCTCTTTTGAAAATACTTCTGCATTGTTTTACACATCCTGCATTAAGCTGAAGATTAAAGGTACATTTTCTTTCCGAATTTCCAAGATAGAACTAAAGCATGAAAACAGTGAATCATTACACTCCTACTGTGTAGTGGTCAACCACTTCTACTATGCATTAATTTCCATGCAGCCAGACTGACTAAACACCTGTAACAGCAGTGTCCCTCTCTCCTGTGTAGGGGGCAGTCTTTGTTGCAGATGAAGTAAGAAAGAGAGAAATTTTGTCCACTCTGAAGAAACTAACTGCTTTCCACAAGTAAGTGTGAATTACTGCTTTAAAGTTAGTTACACTCTCCTCTTCATTTAATCTGAAGCTTCTCATTCACGCTCTGCCACTCTCTTTCAGTGCTCAGGATCTGTCTAAGTGGGGGATATACGAACTGATCTCCAAGCTGCTTGTTGCAGAAATAAAGTATGGGGGCTTGACAGAAGAGGTAACATTGACTGTTCTGACAGTTCCCTCAGAGTTCCCCCTGCCTGTTGTGCCACAGCAAATAATCGACTCTTGTGTTTGTGCTGCTTTCAGATGACCATCGAGGCTCTGCGCTGTGCCTGCTGCTGCATCCTGTGGAACCTCAATATGCTTGGAGAAGCAGCGATCTCTAGGGTAAGAGAACAGTCAACCGGACTCGAATCCACCATGCAGTGAGGCACCAAGCATTGGCATCTGTTACAATAATGAGAACGCTAATATTTACGCTCAGGGCAGACTTTGGTCCTGAGTGATGAATGAAGCGCACCTTTCAGATGTGCGTGTCACGACGTCTACACAATTCCTGCATGATCCATCACACGCAAACATGTCCTTTAATTCTGCTCCATCCCATTTGAAATATCAGCTGTGATACCCTCAAAGGCCCTGGGTTGTGTCTAGTGGATTTTAATAAGCGGAGCGAGAAGCCTATGATTGATCATGAGTCTTTAGGAAAAGTAGGTGCAGGTGATGGATTGTAGGGGCTTGTAATGGCTACCTGCTCGCATGAAGGCTGCTCTGCTAATCTCTAATGTGGCGTCGTTATTAAGCCCATGTTTCCATTCGCTGCACAGGATAATCATATTTCCCGACCCCTAACCTTTCTGCACTGAGATATTGATGGCCATTTAGACTGCTGTAGGTAAAAGAAGGACATTAAAATCCTTCTTCGACGGTGGGGAGGCAGCAAAAGAACGTGCACTTTCTCTCCGCGACCCCCTCATCAATAACTGCCAGCGTGGGCTGTAATTTGAGGCCCAGGCGCCGACTTTGGCCCAATCTGCAATTCTAATGTCAGTGGCATTTGACTCGGTAACGAGGGCGATTCGGAGCGAAAGGAGGCTGCTGGGGAGGGGAAAAAGATGAGTTCAGCAGAAAATTGGGATATTGTCCGATTAAAATGAGTCATTTGGCTGAAATGAGATTGCAGCAGCGAATGGCGGCCTCAAGTGGTCGTGGCGCTTCCTCCCCCGGAGCCTGGTGCGCGCTCGTGTGTATAATTATGAAAGAATGGTTTACATGAGGGACCAGCAGCGCCGCTACTAACAATGCTTTCATCAATCCACATCAGTGAGAGCCCTACTGCGCTCCTCCATCAGCTTCTATTATTTAGCCTAATTACGCTCTCACCATCTCTGTCTCTGGAGCCTCCCAGCGCAGCTCCCATGCCACACACGGCTTCGTTTCATGCCGATATTCCACAAAGCGGTGGAGAAAAACAGTTCTCCACTAATATCAGGCTATCACTGTTCAACTTTAGTTGAAACATAAATTGCTTGTGCACAAAATTTGGAAAGATAGGATACGATTTTGAAAGAGTATGGTTTTGATGTTAGAATTTTGTTTTGAGAAAAAAAAAAAACAAAAAAAAACAGTCTGCACAGTGAAAAGCCTGCAATACAGTCTTGGTCAAATTATATATTTAGTTGCTTTTCTACATGAAAATAAGTACTATTTCTCTCTACAGGGAACAGACATAAAAGATGGCATTTTCTGCATAGTTTATATTTTATTTGCTGAGCAGTAAACGAAGCAAAAGCCCATATGCACAAGGCATGTTTTACTTTTTTCATTTCAGCAAATAGACAGTAATTTTGCATTAAATTGGGTTTTCTGTAGAGCATGTGGGCTTATTTCTAGCTCACTCAGCAAACTTATCGTTTGACTAGGAGCTTTTGCATATGACCCTGGTGTGTGTGTGTGTGTGTGTGTGTGTGTGTGTGTGTGTGTGTGTGTGTGTGTGTGTGTGTGTGTGTGTG
>JBBPDC010000002.1:6529919-6541311 GCA_037974485.1 Hemigrammopetersius urotaenia
GTGGTACTGCAATGCAGAGGGGCGTTTAATTTTCAAATTAATCGCGCAATCAATTTATTTTAAAGCGTTATAGAAAAGAAATTAACGCAAATAGTTAACGCGATATTTTTAACAGCACTACTTCATATACATTTAAACAGTCTCTGACCAGAGTTCTGTTTTCGTTCCTTTGCAGGGATGGCATTGAGTTTGTGTTTCAGGGTTTTGTTCAGCGGTCTGAGAAGCACTCGCCTCCGAACATCTCCTACCTCACGATCCTCAGCGAGTTCTCCAACAAGCTGCTCAAACCTGACAAGAAGACCATGTAAGTGGTTCGGCTCTGCAGGGAACGGCCAATCAGCAGCACGCTCAATAGCGGATCAGACAGAGGCATCATGTTTATAAAGATATCTTCCTATATACGGCATGTTGTCCATGTTGCATCAGGGTTCAACATGCCTTTGGAATCTTTTCATGAAACTTTAATCAGAATATCTGTAGGTTGTTTGTCTCTAGGTCAGTTGAACAGTTTTTTTTTTCCTTCCCATTTGCTCCTCAGATACAGTTACCTGCAAAGATATGCCGGCGAGCAGACCATCAATAGCAGAGAGGAGTGCTGGATGCCTCTCATTTATTACAGAGCGTCTCTCCAAGCCACAGCAGAGGGAGAAGATACTATGTCTTTCATCAGCTCCGACACTTACGTACACCCTTCATTCACCAATCGTCCCAAATCACCCACCATCAGACAGTCCAATTCTGAAGGTACCAGTGCTCCAGGGGTCAAAGAGACAGTAGTTTTAATAGAGACCTTACACTGCTGTAGTGAAAATGCAAAGAAGCTTCAGTAAAATTACTGATTAACAGGAGATGCTGTATTTACAGGAGATTCAAGATTACCACCACCACTACCACCACCACCACCACCACCACCACTACTTATCAAGCAGGTGAAAAGGTGAGCACAGTCTTGCTTTTAAATAAGATTTCACACACCGAACCAGATGTGCAAAGTCTTTTGTGGAAGTTTTTGGTGCAAAGAGAAAGACGTGTGCTGCATTTTATGCACAAAACAGGTGTAGCTGACTGGCAGTAAATGTTTCTCACTTATGCATTTGTGTGAAGATGAGAAAAATGGGTAGAGATACTGTTAATACTGCTAGGATTTTTTGGAGATGTAGCTATTCAGAAACACTGGCCTTAAGGTTGTTCTGAAAGTACATTGAACAGGGACAGATTATGACGTTATATATGATGTCTGTCTCTGACACTTGCTTTTTGTCTTTTGTCTTGAGCATGTTGACATTTTGCCAAATTAATTGGGCCCTTTTATACCCTGTACCTCCCAATCATTTGCATTTTATACGCCATGTGCGTGAACAGGCATATCCTTGGCCAGCTGCTTCAAGGCATGTTTTTCAGGCGCCTACTCACATCCAGGGATATAAAACTTTGACGTCATGTTTGTGATCAGTTAATATAGTGCTATGACATTCATTTTAACATTTAAAATGAATACAAAGATTAACACCATTTTTGATTGACACCACTGTATTTTTTCATTAGCAGTGTGGAAGATGTGAAGAGTCCAGAAAATAGTTCTGTCTTCAGAGAGCCACCAGATATAGGAGGACCATCTGACATCCAGTCAAGAACCACAATAAATGAAGTGGATGTGGACATGGTGGAAATAGACATATGATGCCTAGGTTTCACCCCAATGGAGGTCCTTTGTTTATTTTATTTTAATTTTTTTGAGTGAGTGTATCACTGAGCTTCATCAGGATAATCCACTTCAGGAATATTAACTGTGCTACAGTTATTCATAATTATGGTCACTGTAACCAGAGATGGACAGTGTTTGTGCTGGACATGTTCCTAATTTAATGATGATTTTTTTTTTTAATGCACAAAACCAGATCTAAGCTAAAAGACTTAGGTGTGGTGTGTCTCATTTGTTTATATATTATTTTAGTTATATTATGAGTTTTACTGGGGTAGAATTGTCAATAACTTCAGGTATTTAAAAAAAACAACTGACATTGATATGTACATCCGTTTAGCCCTGCCTTCTCAAATTAGACAGACACTGATTGAAAAACATGGCGTAATCATATCAGTGGGCCACAGTTAAAACATGAATTATTATTTATATGGCTGGCATAAACTGGCACATGCAAAATTATGAAATTGTCGGTTAAGAGCAATCATGTTTTGAACTAAACATGCATACATCTGTTTCTACTATAGTTATAATTTTAAAAATAAACTTTATTCATGTTTGTATTAGCACACCACAAAAGACGCTATTTTTTTTTAACAAATGTGTTTAAAAGGAGATGCACAACATATTCAAAATCATGAACCCAGTGTGCTGTTTCCATTTTGTTGCCCCCTTCGGTAGTGATATTTGTAGTTAGGATTTTTTTAAAACATTATTTTTTTAACATTATGATAGCTATAGCATCACTGTATTATTCTGATCCAAAGTCAGAAACTAGTGAGTAAAAGTAATTTAAAAAGTGTGCTGTGAAAGACTCGATTTGATTTTTTGTGTAGATACATGTAAATACTGTTAAACGCTTTCATGGTCTTTATATTTTTTGTTAGAATTTGCTGTATAGCCCACGCAAACCACGTTAGGTCCCAAAGCTCTGTACTATACTAAACAGGATCTTTTTCAGGCAGTTTTTGCCTAGACATGTTGCATTATTTGCTTTCACCACTCTGGGTATGGGTTTCACTTTTTCAGTTCTGAATATAGTTGCTGCATTTGTGGCGATGACGCATTGCTCTTTAAACTTGCACCAAAAAGCTTTTATTCTTCAGTTATTTTGTGGGTGTGTTTTCATTCATCATTGGATGGTTATTGAGCACAAAGTTTTTGACCAACTTATTTTCCAACTATTGTTAATTACAAAAATCATATTCTTAGTTTATTGAACCACCAATAAATGATCAGGGACCGTTTTAAATACAGAAATGGCTATTTTCACTCAAGTATATTTAAAGGGTGCATTGTTTTCTAACTACATTTAGCACATCTACATTCTCGAAGTTTCAAGAAAGAACTGAAATGCAGAAAATTCATTAATGCTGAGATTGGCTTGGTTTAATTGTGCTACACTAACATATTTGGTGTGAAGAACATTACGGAGAAATACCATTCATGTGGCTTAAATATACTGTCTGATTTGTCCAGTTATGAATCATTTAAAGTCTTTGTTTTCAATGGTCTGTGTAAATTACATGTATTATGTAAATTGTACTTGACTGTTATGATGGTTGTCAATACGTGTATTGGGGTCTATGGCAGCTGTTTAACACATGACCATGTTTATATGTACATAACAGCTTTTTTTTTATATTAAAATGATTTAAATATTTAATGCAGCATTCATTTAAATGTATTTCATACAGACTCCTCAAACAGACAAGATGCAAGGACTTAATACTTTATTTGAACTCAAAAAGGGTTAATTCTTCCATTTTCCCCAAAGTACCATGTTTAGAGTACATTTGTAGAAAAAAACAACCCAAAAAACATTACCATAATTAAAACATTTAACTAAAGTAAGCCTAAACACTTACAGGACAAAACACAGCAAGCACAAAAATATGTACAACTGTTTATAAATACTTTCTATAATTTAAAATAGCTTTTGCATCTATGGAAAAGAAAAGTTAGAGGCTGACAGTTACATTATTTCTAAAACATTTTAACCCTACAATGTTTTTTGAGGGTATGAGGCATTTTAGGCTTCTGGACGAAGAACAATGAAAAATACACTGTCCATGAAATCAAGCTAAAGTCTGAAATAACTTTGGTTAATCTCTGGAATGTCATATTAACCAATTATAAATGTTAAAATGTTATGCTTAGTGCACATTCAAGTGGACCTCAAGTGACCAGACCTCAGGTTCCTGTGCAGTCACTCGACAGACCCGTCATGCCCATCATGCATAGACGGGCTGTGCGTAGGTTAAACTACTCTACTGATAACCCAGACTAGCACGACCCTTTCCCTTTCTTAGCTCACCAAGATACTGATGTATCGAGACACCCGTGACACATTCTTGGCCAGTGAGAGAACAGGATTCAGCTTCTGCAGGTACTTTGTTGACCTCTATGGAGAACAGCTACTGGCGTGGTTTAGCGCAGATGGCCCGAATTGCTGTACTCTGCCGGGTGTTGCTTTTCTTTGGACAGGTGTTTTGTTTTTTGGTGCTACAGTAGCTGTCATTCAAAATCGTCCACATACTCATACTCATCCAGATCCAGGTTACAATGGGGATTGGGAATCTCAAATAGGTGCCTCTTCTCACTGTGCAGCTCGAACTCGGCGGACATGTGGTGGTCAGTCGGGTCCAGGGCATTTTCATAGCTGTAAAGAGAATATCAAATATAATGTCGTGCTTAATCCTGTGTAATATGTATAGTGCAAAGGTTGACTCCCACACCAACACACACAATTTAAATTGCAACAGTAATGCCCAAGCTCTACAGCTATGGAAAAAAATAAGACCACTGCAATTTATTTTTTTAAATCCGCATCTCTATAGGTATGACAACCATTCCATGCCAGTGTCTGTTAAATTCCTACACAAGCACCTCATTCTGCTTTATGAGGGACTAATTACTGATCACCAGAATCAAATCTTATTTAATGAGGAAAAGTTTAAAAACACCGCTGTAATCAACACTCTCCACTCGCAATGTGACCAGATGGATGGTAAAACACCAGAAGTACGTCAGCGGTAATTATTGCCATTTTATTTAAGAGAGAACCAGAGATTTGTTTTCTTTGAATTATTCAAGATCTGTAAACACTGCATCATTTCTCTTATTGCGAGGTTGTCATTTCCTTTAAAATTATGCTTTAAAAACAACATTTACATTTAGAAATTAGAAGAAATATTGTCAGCAGTTCTTAAAGGTAAAGCTGTTCATCTCAATACTTGCCCGTATAAAAGTTTTTTTGCAGTGACCTGATTTTTTCCTATAGCTGTATAAGGAAGGAAAATAATTTCCTGTTTGTGAACTACAAGCTTTTTGTAGTTGTTTTTGTGTCCAGCACTGTATATGTGGATACTGGTATCTTTATATTAGAATGTGTTCAACACCAGAAACAGAAGATAAAGAAGAAATCACATGACCCAATATGCAACAATACCACATTATGGAATGAGCCCAGGAAGCACTTATGCCTTGAACTTACCTGTAGGCCTCAACACAGAGGCTGCCTTTACAAGTCAGTGGTGTCCCTAAAACCACCACATAATCATTGATCAAAAAAAAAATTCTAAACTACAAATTTTACTCAAGTGTATAATCATGTATAGCAGTACAGCAAACACAAAGCCATGTCACGACTTTAGTGCTGTATATTCCAGTATTACAATAAATAAATCTCCAACAGCAAAGTACAACCTACAAATGACAGTGAATCAGCACAATTTAAGTTGCACTAATTTTTTTGGTCATGAAAAAACCATCTGCACCTATAAAAGGCTGTAACAGAAAATACTGGCTGATGAACCGAGTACAGAAAAGCAATACATCTACTTGTGCAACATTCTCAGATCTTTTAGGTAATTGCTTTTAAACACGTTTTTTCACTAAAATCACCCACTAGTGTAAATTAAAAACTGAATAAATCTAAGGATGCATTTAGTGAAACTGCACCCTGGAAGATGGACATATTATAAGCTGAGAGCCAGAGCTCTGTGATACTCCATGATGTTTAATGAGGCAATTTGGGTCGAGTTGTGACAAGCTAACGGTGTGAAATGCTGATGAAATTCTGGTGCTTTACCCATCATTGTACTGCTCGTTGGCGGCTTCCTCAGCCACCAAAATGTCGTACTCCTCTGCAGCGTATCTCTCCCAGTCCGAAATCTCCTGCCCCAAAGCCTCAACATCCTGGAAAGTGATAAATGGTACTTTATTATACTGCTGCATGTCAGAATATATACAGAACATTCCAAACTCTGGTGGATTATTACCTTTGCAACCATGAAGGGATCCCTCTGTTCATGGTCCAGATATTTCTCAATATTGAAGAAAGTGTCAAAGAATATATGTGCTAGCTTGCATCTCTTCAAGTCCCGGAGGGTGATCTTTCCTAAAGAGAAGTTTCCATGTTAGGGCATTTCAAGTTCACTAATACTCAGTGCATATACCATTAGTTGTGCTGATTTAACAAAGCAGTAAGAAGTTATTTAACCTAGCCTTCCCTAAAACTACTCAGTGATGTTCAAGTCGCTATGTACAATACTGGAGCGATAAATCACTTTACTGGCCATTTGATGTACTAATCTGGGTCTGACAGATGCCAGAAGAATGCTAGCTGGCTGTTGTTGTAGAATGTTCCTTGGCTGTTTATGATTCAAGACCCTTATGAGTGTGAAGGAGGTCTTTTCTTGTTTCCATAAAGGAATGGTTCATTCATAAAGTGACCTGAAGTTTCAACACCTTTTGAATGAACTACAAACCAGGTCTCCTTATTCAACATCAGTGTAGGAAAATGATATATAGAAAAGTATATAAGTTTATATAAATGCCAGTGGTTTTGGGATGTGATGATCAACAAGAACATACGGATGTGCTGTTTAAGTGTCCATTTCAGACAATTGTGTACACATACAAAATCCCATTATAATATTTGAATCATGAATACTAACATTCACTAACTTATTTAGATATTTAAAAAAAAATGCCTACCTGGAATTTCAGGCCTCACCAAGTCCAGCATTTGGCAGAGGCAGTCCTCAAAGGGGAGCGGCTCAATAGCCATGGTCTCTAGCTTCTGACACTGCTCCTGATAGAAGTATTGCAGCTCATACATGGACAGGATTCCATCGCCATCCAAGTCCATACACCGGAACCAGTACTCTATGCTACAGAGCAAACAATCAAATTATTCAACCCATCTAGAATAAACCTCTCTTTTCAGTCCACAACAGCTTAATGTCAAAACGTTAAAAGCAAAAGGAATTTCATAAACAACTTAATATTTCTTTACCCATTTTTCATGCCCCATTTTTTTTTTTTTTTTAACACAGATATAACAATACACTGACCAGCCATCTAAAGCAACTCCCTAATATTGCGTAGGTCCCACTTGGCTGTCAAAACAGCTCTGGCTAATCAAGGCATGAACTTTACACGATTCTGAAGGTGTGCTGGGGTACCTGGCACTGAAACAATAGCTGGAGATCCTTTTAATCCTGAAATTTGACTAGTATCCAGCACTTCCCACAGAGGCATAATCTGATTGAGATTTGGGGGATATGAAGGCCAAGTGAACATCATGAAAGGCCATGACCACTATGGACAACTCTTGCCATGAAACCTGGTCTGCAACAATGATTAGATATTTGGTATGTGTCAAAGTCACAATCCACATGAATGCTAGCACTCAACATTTCCAAGCAGAACACTGTCCAAAGCACCACTCTGTCTCCTCCAGCTTTGGTTCTTCCCACAGTGCACCCTGGCGCAAAACTGGCATTGAAGTATTGATACCAGTGCTAATTGATATCACACTCGATACTACATTTTAGTATTGAATAGTATCTGAGAATCGATTTGTCTGACAACCCTACTATAAACATATATGTGAAAAGTAGACCATTACCTTGCCTCAGTCTTCTTATCTTCTTCTGAGATCAGGAACCAGACAAAGTCAGCGTAACTTAATCTACCCTCTTTATGGGCCTTCCTGTCTCTGAACAAATAAGGAAAATAAATGAACAGTAAACTCATGGTAAGACACTAGATGAACAGTGTTCATTTTTGCGACTAAATTCTGAAAGTTAAACACCTTTACCTTGTTACAGTTCCTGCAAATATTCTTTCAATCATTCTGTGAGAGAGGGCTGTCCAAGGAAAAAACAAATAAAAGCAAACACACATTACAAACCTAACCTTCACATATGAATGTTTCTCAAATAATCCAGTGAAGTGTCACTGGTCATCAGCTGCTTAACTGAATTAGGAGCATGTGGTTGTTGAAAGGGACACTCTGGCTAAAACGAAAAAGATTGTAAATGCCTACTTGCTTCATAAAGTGGTGCCACAGCAGTCTATAAAGTAAAATTCCCTCTTTTAAAAACTTGGAAAACCATAAATCTGCTAATCATGCATCTTGGAGGTGAAAAAGTTAACGTAATTAGTCCTATAACAAAAAAAACCCTCTGAAGACAATGAGAGTTGCTAGAACTCTAATGACAGTTATCAACACAGATGTGTTTATGTATTTATTAGCCTCTTCATCAGCTGCTACCATTCAGGATTTAAAGAGTGCCGTAGGGTTGCGTAATGCATTTGCATAACGTACAGCAGATAATATAGTAAGAGAACATTGAATGAAAACACGAAATTGTAAACTCTGTCAAAATGATCAGGCTGAAGGGTGCTGTGCTGCACTACAGAAACATATCCAACATAAGTATATTTAACACTCTTTGCAGGCCACACAGTCCTTTAAATTTAGCCTCTTACAAAAAAGAGACAAAAGAGACAAATCAATTTTAGCAGCAGACATTACGTCATACTGCAGGAAATTCACAGTGAATTATTGTCCTATTGATCTTAGGCCCCCCAGTAACCACGGCACCAAAAGGGAACATGTTCTCTGATGTGGTGAAGAAAGGGAAATAGGAAAATACATACACCAAATACGACACCAGTAGAGAAACCCCACTAATGCCACATAGCAAACACCCATTTGTCCAGAGGGTACAGAGACTGGACTGATACCTTGATCACTGTGTCGCACCAAATCCCTCTGATCTATGTAGAGATCATGGTCAGTGTCTAGCTCCCAGAATTTGCAGTAGATGACATAGAAATGCTCATAGGAGAAGTACTCAGTCAGCTGGTTCACATCATCTTCCTCTTCCAGAAGTGCCACATTCTGTCAAACAAATATGTTGTCTATGAGGCATAGATAAGAAAACAGTAAATGCGTTTTAAGAGAAAATAATTATAGAAGCCAGACCTACCTGAAGAAAATTGCTTTTCCTGAGTTCTGAACAGGTAACTTTTCCTGTCCATGAACGGTTTACATTATAAAATATTCTCTGAATTACCTGTTGGCAGAAGAAATCTCTTCATTTCACACAGAGTAAATCTGCAATCCATAACTACACTGTAACGATTCATTTAAGTACTGGTTAGTTGCAAATCACCATGTACAAGATAAAATTATCTTGTCTGACAAACATTTATTTTATGCCATGTTGCCCTTTACCGTGGTAATGTAGCGTGAGTGAAAGTCTGATGCCTCCTTCAGAAAAGCAAGCCCTGTATGCGAGTCCACCACATCCTTAAAGAAAGAGAACAGGGTTTCACAATGACTCTTGCACCAATATCACATTGAAATCCATGCAGAACAGATGACAGTCTAATGAGGGAAGAAACATCCATATTTCAAAGTCATGTGTGCGCTAAGGGTCTCTGGTTTAAATTAAAGAAAGAGAGATCTTCTGGAGTGCCCATTTGTGAATGACACCATGGTGACAGACGATGTGTAGATGCTGTAAAGGTACCGGAACCCAATTGAAACCTCAAGGAACGGGAATTTAAATGTAAAACAGTACACCAGCTAATGTCTTACACAGTCCCAGTTGAAACTTCACATATGTGGGATACAGAATATTTGATACTGTGTATTTAATATACATCTGAGAGTCCAATTTTGAAGTGTCTGCATAAGTGGCAATAAAATATAAAGTGAATTTATGGTGGTGGGGTGGGGGTTCAGTCTCTTTGACCCTTCGCATACAGAATTAAATAATAGAAAAACACATAAATCACCTATCCTTGGGAGAGGGCACGGACAGTCAAATCTACTCCACCACAATACTTTTTTCATTCATCAAAACAGTCAAAGCAATTGCCGAACCCATACAATACAAATTAAAGCGTGAATGCCAAAGTGCATTTCCTCTGCAGGGGAAGGGCTGCTGGCCCACAGCTGCTGGTCCTGCCAGCCTGAATATCAGTGATGTGTCCATCACAGGCAAACAGTCTAATGGCCAGAGAAACAGCCAGCATGGCAAATAATGCCTCGTTACCACAGTGCCCTAGACAGAGGGCACATAACTTATGGATTTCAGCGCAATGGCTGTGGTTTAGAATGAAGAAAGAAAGAAAAAAAAGAATAACTTTGATTCAAAGGCATAATCTAAAACTAACAATTATACATACAATTTCATTGTTATCCAACAGGTTCGATTGAGGAGCAGTTAAACCAAAATGGGAAAAGTCATTAAAGTTCCTCTTCGCATAGAAGGTTTGGACTGTAAGGATGTAAGGAATGTAACGATGCTCTTTGGTCCATTTCTCAAGATGTTTTCTCAGTATATTTGTGATGTCTCTTAAACTGCCATAGCATTACATAATGAGCTATCACACTATCTGCTTCTTATGCAGTTTGTAACAGGTCTCTTATCTTTGCTTTAGCAGTCGAGCAGCAAGACAGTGTAAGTGGTATAATGTAAACTCTCTGTTTATCTCTCCAAGTTAATACTCCATACCTGCAGGAATGGAATAAAGTCCTCTTGCTCCAAATATGGGCAGCCAGGCTTGGCCAGAAGGTGAAGAAATTTGGATGCGTCATCGTGACATGTCTGCAGCATTCTGAAAAGTAGTACAGATGGTTTAACTCTCACGTCTCAGAGAGCATGGATTCCTAAACTGCTCTCTCTAAATGCAGAACCCCAGATTCATTTGCCCAGAAAAATAAGACTTCACAATTCATACTCAGTCGTTTTTGACCAACAGCTGTGCAGGAATACTCATATAATGAAGTCCCTAAGTACTTCCATCAGTGCCCAGTTGCCATCTCAGAGCTATTCTGGGAAGCCCAAATTAATACAAAAGCATTCATGGCACATACAAAACAATTCTGAGCAAAGTTAGAGCACTTCGCCAGTGCTTGCAGTCACAAACATTCCATCACGGAGTCACTGTTGAACACAAGTGCTGCTGACATTAGTGTGAGAGACTCCGATAAAAAGGAGCATTGTCTTACTTTCTCCACATTGCCACAAACTTGTGCACGGACACATATCCCCTCCTGTCTCCTCCAGCAGCATAGAACAATGGAGCCTTCCAATAGAGAGGGCACTCACAGGCCTAGTGAGACACAAAATATACAAAGGGCATGACTGTTAGTATAACCCCAGAAAGCCACAACATTCAGAGCTGGAAAATTCTTAAGATATGCAAAAACATTCTTGACGGACGATATTTTAAGACATTTAAATGTTAAAATACACGGCAACATTTTGGCCTCTTCCCATGTTCTGGGAACTTAAGATAGATCAAACGTGAACGCCCTGCAGTGGCAAATAGCTTTGGTTTTATATTAGATTTGATTACATTAATGTTTTTACAGAAATA
>JBBPDC010000002.1:6541411-6558831 GCA_037974485.1 Hemigrammopetersius urotaenia
TACTCCTATGTTGATAAGAGTATTAAAAACAGTATATTTAGTACAGACTTAAAGGTGCGATTAATCGCGAGTTAACTTTGGCAAGCATGAGATTAATCGCGATTAAATATTTTAATCTACTGACAGCCCTAATATATACACATAAATATACTTCCAGAACACACACACACACACAAAAGATAGATTTTCAGAAACTGTTGGCCATTTTAAGTCAGCTCAAGTCTAGTCTCATTCTCAGGATCTCACTTCGTTTTTTCATTAGGGAAAACATTCAAACTTGTAAACATTTCAAGGCTTCTGCTAATTACACAAATAAAAACAATTTCCTGGGTGGTTGGAGGTGGCCCATTACAAATCACACTTACCTTGGCAACCTTCCCCATGTCTTCAATAGTCACTCTTTCATCGGGGAATTGAGAAAATATTTTCTCTATCTTGGAAATGAGATCGTCAATGTTGATATTGGCTTTGGGCCGTCCTCGAGGGAAGTAGAACTTTGGAATGCTTTCGCTTAATGCTGGTGTAACTGCCTCCTCTTTCTTAACCTGAGCCTGCCGAAACGGACAGAAATAAACAGTGAGCCGTGAGGCTTATTCAGTTCACATTACCCAGTCCCAAAGCACAACAGACTATGGTTGCTCAGCACATTACATCCCAACTTCACAGGCTGATTGCTTAAGGACGTGATAAGTGGTGGTAGCATATAAAACACCCGTTAGAACATTTCTGAAGCCATCATGAAAGACCTTGATGATACATCAGTGTGACATCCCAAACAAAGCATGTCTTCAGGGAGAAATAAAAGCTGTTTTGTAAATAATTTCTTTCAGAAGGTCACAACAGGGCCAGGCTAATATAATTCACATGGGTCCAGGTAAATTACCAAAAAAAACCCCCACATACTAAGTAGATACAATATCTAAATACTTGCCTTATTAGACACACATACATATATACATATACATACACATATATATACACACACACATATCTATCTCTAGCTATCTCTCTCTCTAGCTATCTATATCTCTATCTATATAAGTATTGGAGTAAGGTGAGGGGAACTGAGTATTCAAACACAAGTAAAGAGTCACACACTGTAGGTCAGGCACCTAAATGCAGTTTGCCAACCGCCAGGGTTAAGATGATTATACATACTACCAAAGGTACTGGTGTGTTTTGAGAAAGGTTTGACCAGCTGTCCTTCTAGGTTTGTACTTATATATATGAACAACAATTAATGTATTTAAAAGTTAACCTTAATTATTAGAACTGTTAAACTGAAACTGTTATAGTAAGACAGTAAAAGGTCCATATTACTTTTCTGTCATTAAAAGACTAACAGTCTGTAAATATTGTTTCGAATGGTATGTCTATTCCCCCATATCATCCATTTATAGAAAACCCCCCAAAATAACAGCCCATTTGCAAAAAAGATTTTGTGATATTGTAAACACATTTAACAGCTCATTCAGTCTACAGCAGTTTAGCTTCACCTATTCGTTCACTGATTTACAAACAACATTAACTGTTAAAGAAGTTATTAGACTTTTATTGGATTACATGAAGACTCATCAGAACACCCAGTAACTGACTTAGAGCCGTGATTAGTTGCCCAGTCAGAAATACTGATTGGTTAGAGGCTTATTTGCATATTGAAACCTTCTGTCATATCAGTATTACATATGCGTGAATCATGCACCATAAGGTTACAAGCCACCATATTGTAAGATAGTGACTGAACCATTGTTGGCTTATTATAAAAAGTGTTTTATTTTTCCCCCTCCTGTTTTTCCACTTTCAGCAATTTTATATTAATCAGATTATTTGGATTTTTACTAATTGACACTGAAAAGGTGTGTTTGAAACTACAATAACAAGATACATATACTCCACAATGGGCCTCTAGTAGCATTCAGATTCGTGTGTGCATCAGTGAAGGTTTCATTTCTAAATGTGTGAAGACGCAAAACACACTATGGACGTACAGAAATACAGGAACTAGGGGTGTGTGTTGAGAAGCCGTGAGAGTAAGAGCTGTAGTTAGTTTGAGTCAGTACTCGAGTTGAGGGGGGATGAGGAGAATAAAAATAAAAACAGTCAAAATCACCCCCCCTTGTAAAACAAACATCCCCCTATTAAGTAAAACACCGCGAGCGAGAGGGCATGCGTGAATTGAGTAAAGAACCGCGAGACGGCTGTTTTTGGGGAGTGAACAGTACATGTAGAATCTTTCACAGTGTTTGTAAACTGCATCAAACTGTTCAAGGGGGAAGAATTTCATTTTCATCATTATAGTACATTTGAAGTGGCCATTTACTATCTGCGCTATATGGCCAAAAGTATTGGGACATCTGCCCATTCCACCAACAGTGCTCGAGTTGAGCCTAACTATGGAGCATGTGATAGCTATGTCAGCCAGGAGACCTGACTTTGTTTTGGTTTGTTTTGCTCTCAAAACCTGGCATGAACTGTCTGTCTCGCTCTTGCGCTTCCTTGATAGTGCGCTCCTGGTGACCGTTAGCTGTGAAAATCCATTGCACCGTGTAGAAGCAGCAGGGTCCAAAGCAAGTGAGAAACTGTAAGGTCGTTTTTTTTTTTAGTTTTTTTTTTTTTACATAAAGTAATGCTGCAGTTCACAGTTTAAATAAAATTACATTATATAAAACAGTTTTTGTGTTTGAATTTTTATTTATGCATTTCCAGATACAAATTGCAGCTGGTAGCCTAGTGGTTAGGGCATTCGCCCTGCGATCAGAAAGTCCAGGTTCGATTCCCAAGACCACTAGGCACCTCTGAAGTACCCTGAGCAAGGTACCGTCCCCACGCACTGCTCCCCGGGCGCCGTGTTCATGGCTGCTCCCTGCTTCACTTGGTGAATGGGTTAAATGCAGAGGGTGAATTTCGTGCTGTTCATACTGTGTGCAGTGGTGTGTTCACGTATGACCGAATGATCACTTTCACTTTATAAATTGCTATATTGTGATATATATTGTTATCGAGGTAGAAATTGCTTCTACCGTGATAGATTTTGGTTATATCGCCCACCCCTAACAGGAACAATACTTCAGTTACAGACAATTTCAATTGTCTTTATTGCTAACTCTTCCCACAGCAGACTAAAGTATACAGTAAGTAGGGCTAGGGAGTATGATGTTCAAAAGGTATGCCATCGAATTTTAATATAATGCACAGTATTTCAAATCCATGTAAAATTTATTATGTAGGAGTCAGTGGCGGCTCCTGGTTAATCTTTTTGGTGAAACAAACCACCTTTTGTACCTGGCAGCATGCCGCAAAACAAACTTAGTACCTCGCCGCGCCCCCTGGGCAGCTTGATTTTAAGTACTTCACCTCCATGTTCTGCTTTTGCTGCCTTACATTTTGATCCGTCTTCCCTCAATCACCTCATAGTTAGTGTTAGATCACTACAAAATATATAAAGTATTTTATTGTACGTAATAGTAATGTTTACTTCAACAGTACATAATTAACAAAATTTCTAAATCTCAAGAAAACATATATAACCTCTTTCTCACCTTATACATTAATTCTACCTCATCTCAAAAAAAATTGGTGACTGGATCCATCTTGCACAGGATTTAGCAATTGGCTATAGGAGCAATAGGCAAAAAGTAGCTAACTAGCTTCTACTGCCCAGCTTGGCTGGGTGGTGGTGGGGGCTCTAGCAAGCGGTCAAGCTAACAAGCTAATGCCTTTCCTTCTGTGCACTCATCGACAAATAAAATATAAAAAAAAAAGAAATAATAATAAATACTAGAAAATAATGTCACGTGTTTTGTTATGTATGAAGCTTCAGTCTCACACCCAAGGTCAGTGCTCAGCACATAAAATAGAACAAAGTGAAAAATTGGACAGTTATGTCAGTCATTTTAAAGTTGATAACTACTTTAAAATCCACGAGCCGCCAGGTTCTGGTAAGATTTATATTGAAATGAATGGGGACGCTGGTGAAACATGTTTCACTGAAATTGTGTGTTTCACCGCGGTTTGGGTGGCGCTGTTTCACGTTTTTGACCAGAACCATATACAACTGTAACACTACTGAGGAGCTGAAATTAGGAGAGCAACCTTATTTTTTATGTATTTTTTATGTTTTTATGTATTTTATGTATTATTTTTCTTGGTGAAGCCTCCTGTGGTGGGAGTTCACCAAGACTTCATGCTGAAAGAAAGGAATAACCTGAAATTCACAGACCATAGAATGGTCTGACTGTCATATCGAACATCGTGTTTAAAATCTCACAACTCAATGGAGATGCACTCAACATGCCAGGTGTTAAAGGTTATACGTTTTGGTAACCCCTATTGACCAGTAGACCAAAGATGCATGACAATGCCAGATATGGACAGGGCCTCAAACATTCATTTTAAGTCATCGACACTCTACATTCAGTTGTTTTAGCAAAGCACCTCTACTGTGTGGAGCTGTAGCACCATTTTGTACAAAGACCCAAACCCCACAGAACAGGTGTATAGTGTAGCATTGTGTGTGAGAAACAGAGGAGAGTTGTAAGTGCTAAATTCTTAAAATCTAAATCATTCTAGCTAAGCTAATGCTAACCAGTTTTCTTATAGAGCTCAAAAAGTCAGCTGGTGCTAAGCCAACAAGGTTTGCTCTGGTCGAGGAGCAGAACTGAGAGCTATGAGATAAAGTCACCACAGACACCCTGAACCACAACATGGCAGACTTCAAACTGGCTTAACAGGCCTACTGCAAAAGTCACATACTAGCATCTAGACCAGGGGTTGGCAACCTTGGGTCCGAAGACTGCTGGCTGCCGCTTGTGTGGATGTATGCCGGAAGGCTTCATCACTAGGGTGTACTCACACTAGGCACGGTTGAACCAGACCAGAGTACGCTTGTCCCCCCTCCCCACTCCCCCTCTGGCCCGCACTCACATTGGGTTTCAGTATTCGTGCCAGAGCACGCTTAAGTCATTATGGTGCGACGGTTTCAGGATAAACAGGAAGAGCGGCGCTCTCTCGCTGAACGCAGTGGAGTCCATCGCTCCGTTTACTTTTTTGATAGTAATTTTGAGTCGTTTGGTCCGCGGTGGTCCACAGCCCTCTCACAGCCTGTTGCTGTCGCTTTTGTGGCACGAAAAATGGTTTTGGAGCGTCACAACAACGTGACGTCACGCGTCCTGATCCGTGCTCCAGCACGGTTAGTGCTCACACTACATGCGAACCGCGGCCGTGTCCAACTGAACCGTGCTCTGGCACACCTCTTCCAAGCAGGCCAGGGACGGCTAAACGATCCGTGCCCAGGCACGATTCAGAGCACTCACACTAGTCAAACGAACCGCGCTTTGGTGGTCAAACACACTCGGGCACGGTTCAAACTGCCTAGTGTGAGTACATCCTAAACGCCCGGACATACTGCAGCAGCGGTCGCATCAAGAAGTGTCTTGTGCGAAACTGTTCACTGCGTACACAGACGCACGCTGTCGTTAGAGGTAGAGCCAGTTAGCTGCCGTTTTAGTGTTCAATTATTATTTATATTTAACAGCCACAGGGACCCATAAGGATGCAGCTCGCCGACCCCTGATCTAGATGGTCTGGTAAATAGGGATGCACCTATATAGAATTTCCAGGCCAACATGCTAATCTATAATTATCACTTTGAAAGGAACCCCGATCTCAACTGTGTGGCACATTGGTGTTAGCCACAATGCTCACCATTTGTAAGTTTACAAGAATGGAGCATGCTGCACTGTTGGCATGTGCCAGCACATGTGCAACAAACATTGGGATATAAAATATATAAAATAAACATTGGGATATAAAATAAAATTCTCTCCAGAGAGACATTAGTGACCACTGTTTCTGACCGAATGAACAAATGAGTGTTTCCCTATTTACCTTATATACTTCAGATGTTAAAAGAGCAGCCCCAGCGTTAGGCTGCGTTGCAGAACATTATCTATTACTATTTCAACAAGGCCTTGCTGGTAGAAACAGTCTTCCTTGAAGTGAATGACATGGTTGTTTTACATGCCTCAACCTGAAAAGCTACTTGTCTTCACTGTTTGAACAAACTGAAAAAAAATCACTCCATGATGCACCACATACCTACACACACACCACTAAAATACACCCATAGTAACTATTTGCATGACTCAAGACTCTGTTGACCTGATATGTTTGCCATGTAAGAAGTTGAGTCCATAATGTTTACTCCTGTTTACACCCTCCCTCATGATAAGAGTGACTGCACCACTCAAGTCCATGTCTTGCACAAACATTCAACTAATTATTCTGGCTTTTTTAACTTCTAAGCTACTACCAGTAAACAAAGCATCAGAAGTATTTAAGTAGAAAGTTAAAAAGAAACAATTTTAAGCAACTTCATGGGCCTTTAAAATGCCTTTCATTATCTGGAACAATTGCCTTTGATGTGGTAAGCAAGGATTGAGAGCAGCACGCTGTGAGAGATGAATGCTGTTAATCTTTGCTACTCCACCAGTGTCAGGCATGCCTATAAAAGGGAATAGCCATCCTGTAGCCCAGTGCAGAGCTGCGAGTTGTCTGCTCAATGTTAAGACAGGAGGAGACTCCTCAGCACTGTTGATAATCCTTAACACATTTTACATACTCAAAAAAGCCACACGGACAGTCAGCATGTCCAAGGGCAGCTAAACTTTTCCATGTCACACAAATACTACCATTTTCTTGTTGCTCACAAAACAAACAACAACAACAACAACAACCACCCAAAGGAGTCTGGGCAGCAGCTGTGAGTTAAGACAACCTGCCTGTCCTTGCTGGAAGGCTTTCAGCCTCTTCTTAAAACGTGAAGGCAGAACGAAGTCGCAGCCCCGGGCCAGCAGAGCCAGTTCTTTCCTCAAGTCCGGGTCCTGCCGCAGAGACAGCTCCTTCATCCTCATGCTGCTGCTGGCTTAGAGAGCAAGCGGAGCGGACGGCCAGGCAGCTCGCAGTAAACACGGCAGTGTCGTGGATTATCTTCCTGTGTGACTGGACTGTTCCACCACAGGACACTTCTATGCTACCCTTCAGCACAGCACAAGCACTCTTAATGGCAAGCAGCAGCTGCTCCTCTCAGCCCTGCTCCAGCCCCAGCATGCAGTCCGGCTGGCTGCCCCATTCATCCAACACAGGCTGGCTGAGGTCACAAACAGTCCTATCCTGCAAAGTCACTGGGGAGATTGAGGCTGTTTGTGTCTGTGTGTGAGTCAGAGTGCATGTATGGGTGTATGTGTACGTGAGTGTGTGTAGAGGGGGGTGGATCTGCCCTTTCCAATATGCATTCCACATCTCTCAAGCAAGGTTATGGAAAGAGACAAACCTGTTTCAAAGCCCTGTGATAAGATCCTTTTCACTTTTGAGGGATGCGCTAGAAAGATTACAGCACATGGCAATTCTCCTCTGCTGCTTCCCCATCACAGAGATTTAAGCTGTTCTGTTTTTAGCTTGAGTTCACTATTCTTATGCTACTCTGGACAGCGGTAAATAAAAATCAGAACTCTATCCACATGAAAGTCTTATAAAAGTTAAGGAACTTCTAAATTAAGGTAGTTACTGGTCATTGCATATAAAATCAAACGTTAAACAATGACCATGGAATTGGAAGAGCTCTCCTTGGAGGTAAAAAAAAATAAATAAAAAAATTATAACATGCACATGTATCACCTCCTGTGGACTTTGTTTATTTTGCTTTCCAATGCTTCAGCTTCCAGTCATTCCTTACCTTATTATAGATGACAAGTCTTAGTCAGTGTTACGGTGTGGAGGGGGGAGTGTTGAATTCAAAGAATGATGGCTAAAGCAGTCTAGGACTATTAAAAGACCCATCATGTACTGTTTGGGCAACCCCAAGAAACAAGATCTTGAGAAACAAGTGTACCTTTAGTCCTTGCAAACATACATACCCAGACTGACAGCAATTACATCAATTCTCTGTAACCGTGCTGATCCAAAGAAACCCAGCCAATGAAGCTAGGGGCTAGGTGTCTACAAAAAGCCTTTTTTCTTAGCCGTTATTGTTTTCAACACGAACCTAATTAACAGATATGGGCTTCAGTGACAAGAGAGCTGCCACAAAACTGACTGGATGTGCACACTCGTACCAAAGGCGTACTAAAATAAAGCCCTGCCTGGCTTAAATGATAAGTATTTTTAGATGCCAGATCACAGAGTCCACATTCCTCCACTCATTTCAGCTGTATTCCAGTTCCTGTTGTCCTCCAATGGCAGGATACTGCACATGTTTGATAAGTGAACTATGCTCTTTTTACCTGCGTTCCATGTATATTAGTCAATAACAGCAGAATGGAAAAAAGCAAGGGACCAAAGTAAAGTAGCCCGTTTTTCTCTTAGCTGTGCATGGACAATCTCTCCTAACACTTCTCTTCGCCAGGACTGCATACTAGTCTATGTAAAAACAACTCTCTTCTGTTCAGCTAAGCTGGCACTAAAAGAACAAGTCTAGGATCCGTCCGTGCAAGAGGAGGCAGCTGTCTGTGCCAATAGTGCCAATTTCCAAACAAAGCTTTGTGTCCAGTCAGAGGAACAACTGCGCAAAGACACTGATCAGCACAGCAAAACTGGATACTCCAACTAACATAGCAGCAGTTGCCTTATTAGTTGTTCAGTTGCTACAGTTTAAATGGGAAAACATTCATTTTATCTTTATTTGCTGAAGCCCGAAGCCCAAAGTCCCAAAGCCTTTGGTGGCAGACTGCAGTATGAAGTTGCATTTGCTAACTTGCAGTTGAAGATCAAGGTGTAAAAAGCAATGGCCATATTTTTGTACTGCCCTTTCAGCACAGTCTCACAAACAGCATGAAGGCAGGGAAACGATGAGCTTATCAGGACTCCAGCAGCCAAGAACACACACACTGGACTGCCACAAGAGTCAGACAATACTACAGTTCTTGCTCTATAGCACCAAAATTCATTGTCCCTGTTGCTTAGGCTTGATAACCCAGGGACCCACCAAATTCATACACAAAATTTATCAGGGTATCTGCCTAAGTACAAGTTGGGCTTCTGCTTTCTCTAAAATAGGTCTTACAAGTAAGTTCTTACAAGTAGGTTGCTTATACAGCTTGTAGGTAAAGTATGTGGCAGAAAAGTCTTTGGTGTAATTGTTCTCAGACAACAGGCTACATTTCATTTGGAATATAACTAATTTAGAGACTTAGGAGCTGTTGCTTATTCCACTTGGCAAGTATTCATTCTTAAACATAACAAGCAACGAAGAACCGTTTCATTCGTGAGTCTGTCAGTTTAAATACCATTGGCGCAGTTGGACAATACATTTCCAGAGAAACCATTGGAACAGAAAACAAAAAAAGGACAAAATGTTAGAACAACTGCAGTAGAATGTTATAATCTAAATGAAAAGCTTAGCAATAGCATGCCATCATAATGCCATATGCAATTTCATAATCGGAGTTGCATAACAACTGCCTTGATCAAAATACCTAGTGGTCAGCCGATGATGCAAGAAAACCTAAAAGTCACCTCACACTGCTGCTCCTTTGTTCAGGTTTTGCTAAGAAGTCTACAGACTTATTTTTCTTGAAGAAAAAAATAGTGTTCCTGAAGAGTGTGATATGTTGGCGTGGGGGGAAAAAAACTGGGGTGCCATTATATTTAAAATGCTATAAACGGATATATTTTTCGTTTGTTTTTTAAAACTGTGTGTCAGCTAATTACCAGCCTGGCTGATTATTGGAGTGCAGATTCAGCAGTTGTACAATTATTTTCAGTTAGTTTTGAACTGGTAACTGCCAACAGGTAAATTAAATTTAAATTGTGCAGCCTTGGCTCTGAGGCAGTCTCTTCTTTCTGTAGTGACTGACTGTGGTCTAGTGCCATGTCCAGCCCACAGGAATATCTGATTAGTTACATGTCACAAGTAATCAACTTTGAAAGCTACTATGCCACAACACATTTATAGACCAGAGCTCACCAGAGCTGTGTTTCAAAGGTAAAGCAGCAGATATTGCTGAAGCTGCAATAAACAAAACAATGTTCTACCCTGAATTTGCAAAAACTCCAGTATCTAGGGCTAGATACACTGTATAGCCTACAAGTTAACATTCATTCAAATAAGGAAGCTGTCTATTAAGCTGGCTTATGCAATGAGGAGCCAAGTTTCTACGACTGAGTAAAAAGTGCTACATGTTTGTTGCCAGCATTTTTCCTTCTAACCTGAATTTGCCATTTTAATATCCAACTTACTTAACTGATCATCTTTCAGATAAACTATGCAGGTTTGTGTCAAACCACTGGGGAGGAGAGTTAGCTAATGCTACCTGGTTATAACGTTTTATTTCACGTCCCCTGCGTGAATGCTATTTTCTCCTGGTTTTTCGCAAATGTTCGAATGAAACTAAGTTTAAAGCCATAAAGCTGGGGTTTAAAGGGTGAAAACAGATAAATTATCTTAGTACTGAGTAGGAAAAAAATCTTAAGATATTATTTGTGCCAGAACAATCTGTTTTACAGTTCCTCTGAAACTGCCCGATTAATGCACTTTGTTGCAGTAATAACCAGTTAACTATAAATGAGATATAGGGAATACAGCTACCATTTATTTAGCTACCATACTGCAAACAGTTCCCATACAAGCCGTTGTTTTTACGTTATAAGTAGCCGATGGTCATAATAACGGGAGCTAACGGGAGTCTCACAGAGATATCTTAAAGGATATTGTGAATGTTTATTTGCTGATCCATAATTTAGGCAACTGATAAAAAAAAAAAAACAACTCTATAAGCCGTGTTATTTCTTGCATAACTTACCGGAACTGGTCATACTAATAACTGGTGTCGTTATCAGCCCTAAAGAAACATCTCTGTCGATCCCCATTTTGTTCTATTCAAGCCTGCTCCTTGAACAAGTTATTATGGCTACTGCTGGCTTTATACCAAAAAGTTTGTGTTTAAACCAGCTGCGATAGAAAAAATAGACTTGAAGCAGAACACATTTTATGTGCAGCTGTTACTTCTGAAAATGAGCTTAATCGTTTACAGTGGCGTAAACGGAGCGTAAACAATGAAGGATTAGAAGCAGCTTGGTCTTAATATAGAGGACATTAAAACATTCCTTTGGACTGCATCGGGACATCCCTAATTTGGTGTAATTGCAAATTTATTAGCCTAGCAACACTGTTTTTAATGCATTTCTAAACACTTAGAAAGCAACTCAAACAATTTAGGCCCATAAAACTCTTTTTAGGGAAGAATTATTAGTTGCCAATACCACACATGGTTCATATAACAGCTGCAGTCCTGGAGGGCCACAACACTAGAACCCTGCTTTAATACTTCATATTTAATTAATAAAAGGACTTGTTAATTAGCTAATTGAACTAAGTGTGTTGGATCCTGAAAATACTAAACAGAGCAGTACTGTGGGCCTCCAGGACTGCAATTTCAGAATCCCGATATCGTTTCATTTTACATTAACTTAATGAGTAGCAGGCTAAAGGCATGGAATAGTTGCCTAACCTGATTAGAACTGAGCTTTAGTTAAACCGTGTGCCTGTTGAAAACCGCTGTTCGTTTGAGAGCAACAGTCTGCAGTGAGAGGACTGAGTTTCTTATTCCAAGAAGCAATATAGCACTGGAAACTATATATGAATGGAATTCTTGCCTGCAGGTATTTGAGGGCTGTTATTTTTATTTTATGAAAGTGTTGCAGTACCCTCCATTCTGCATACGTTTTCTGTTGTGGCAAAAAATGTTTTGGCTACTAGAAATTTCTGACCATGTTGCCAAAACATAACAATTGTAAAGTATAAAAATTGCAAGACAATAAATACAACACAAATATACAGCGGCATGCAAAAAAGGCATGCATCATTCATTCAACCTACAGAAACGGTCTACCAATATTTGAAGCCCCTTTCTATAACCTGCCCAGGACTGGCATGTAATATGGTAAACATACTCAAGCTTCTAGTAAATTGCATGTAGGGTAATTTAGGGTTTTCCTTTTCTTACTTTTTATAATTACCTTCTTACTTTTTATAATATCTTCCCTCATTTTAATGAGGGAAGATATTATTTGGAAAGCTACAGCACAGGTTGTGTTCATTAGACACTCTTAAAACAGTGGTCTTAAACCCATAAACCCAAGTTTTCAAAAAACTACCATCAATTGATTCAAGCCTACCTGTTCTGGACACAAGACACTTTGTGCAATTACACGAGCCTACACTAGATGTGGGAACCCACTAGACACATCAACGCACAGTGCCAGAAAGATGTAGATTTTTTTTAAGTATTATTACAGCATTGTGTTCATCAGTAGTTAAATTTCATTCTGTTCTTTTAAACTTTTTAGCAATTAAGTATGATTTACAAACTAAACACCACTGATGTGCTATAACAAAATCCACTGTGTTTTAAAGGGAAACAGTCATTAAGGATCACATTTAACCAGATGAGTCAAATGCAATTTATTGTGGCTGACAGCAATGAAAAAAAAGGCATCAATCTCAATTATTTTAATTTTTTTACCCGATATTTGTCATCAGAATTTGTAGACATTTAAAACTCATATTTGTAATACCATTTCCATGAGCTGGGTTTTCTAAAGGAGAGAGATCAGTTTTTGAAAATCCAAAAGATCAAAGAAAGATCAAGGACCACTCCTTTAATCAGCGACACATGACTAGTTTGTTCACACTGTATTACACTAAGGCCAGTTCTGCAAACTGTATGCTAAACCGTGGCCAATTTCAGAGTAGCTAATTCCTGCACAGGGCAGCTAAGTCTATCTTTGTCCGTGTCTTGTGTCAAAGTTGGACCAGCTGTTCTAAGCAGCATCTTCCATGACGTTAATTGAATTTCTAACTAATCCTTTGAAGAATGCATTTGTATTCTGGAATTCCTTTGCCCCCCCCGAATATAGACCATTACTTGATGTTGGATCAGTATGCCTTTAATACATTGTGACAAGTTGTGGGCACATGCTGCTGACGTCACAGCAGAAAATATGGACAGTTGTTCCACAGCCCGATCCGCGTCTGGAATCACTAAAGTGGCAGGGACGACTGGTCATGGAAATCAAAGCTTCTTCGCATCTGTCAGAACCCTTACTGTCTAAGAAACGAGGAATCACATTAAAGACTGGACAGAAAAGGGCCATGCTTATGACATAGAAGCAGATGTGTTCCATAAAAATGGTCCATTATTTGAAATCCTCCCAGACAAGGGCAAAGCCGCCCTACACCACGCTCCGTTTCATTCTCATATTCATTATGGCAATCCATCCTCAAACTCTGAACAAAATTTGATCCATTTTTATTGCGTTTGAGTAACAAAAATAGTAAAATAAGAAAATATCACTGTACAGTGGTAGGAGATTCACGGTGCTCCACCCTGTTAAGGTGTTGCAGGTCCACTTCTTTGTGCTGCTCACAGTTGCCTGTATAACAAGTAGCACAGGCCTGACCTGCCATCGCCCTTGTGTTTGCAGAGGCTCTGGTTCAGTCACATTAAAGGTCTTGACATTCAAGTCAGTGAAACTTGATGGAACATGGTCCGCTACCAAATGAGACGCACCCTAAAGAGTTGTGAGGCTTTGTTGCATGAGAGGGGTTGGCTTTGGAAAATGTGCAACTGCTTGCTTTGTCAACAAAGCCTTGCATGTCACAATGTCACACCCCAGTGATACAAGTTTACACAATATGAATCCCATGACAAGCCATGCCAATGACACCTTAAAAGAATAGTTTCAGATTTAAGCATTTCTCCACAGTGAAATCAGCTAATACATGTTTGATGGCAAATTTGATTTTTTTTCACCATCAAACATTCAAGGATTCAAGCTGCATGGTTAACATTGCTAGAAACTCTAGAAGCATAATTCATCTCATTACTTTGTATAAATCTAAGTAATATATTTAGCTCACAGTAAGTATGTGTGACATCTCATGGACAATTCTGTGCCTGATTTGGGTGACACCTGAACAGTGTTCTGGTATTGTAGTATTTGTGAAATTAACCTTGCAGCTCCAACTCTAAAGGAGCATAGTTTAAACTTGTATCAGGCTTTTTACACTAACAACATTTACAGTAAGTTGAAAATTGTGCAAAGTTTATTTTTCAAGTTCATCTTAGACAGTGCACATACTCACATACTGGGTTGGTGCATTAAAGTGGACCAAAATTTTGCAGTTCACCACAAATGCAAATGCTCCATGAACACACAAAAAATCACTTTGTATTTAGGCTGAGGGAGAATTAAACCCTTAGCCTTGCCTGACTGCAACAAAATTGTTCCAAAAAATGCTAAATGAATTCAAGCTGCATAAGCTTTATCTGCATGCAAGACAATTGACTGTCCCTGCTACTGTGGCACAGCACCTGAGCTACATGAGAGCTATGAGAGAAATGAGTGCTGCTATACGCACCTTGTGAACAAAACCAATGTGTTGGTTTCGAAAACTCCCGTTTACAGTGGTGCTTCAAAGGTCATGAACATAGAATTTTCTATATTTCTATATAAGTATGAACTAAGTGTGTTGGATCCTGAAAATACTAAACAGAGCAGTACTGTGGGCCTCCAGGACTGCAATTTCAGAATCCCGATATCGTTTCATTTTACATTAACTTAATGAGTAGCAGGCTAAAGGCATGGAATAGTTGCCTTTTCCAACATAACTAAAAGACAACAGATAGAAAGAAAGAAAAACAATATACTTGGCCATTTTATGAATATCCAAAAATGACATATCTGCTAGTGGCAATAAAATGTGAACCTCTGCTTTTGGTGTGACCCTCGTGTGCAACTGGGCCATGACACGCTTTCTATGCAGATTCAATTCATCGACAGATGTCCCGACATTTTCTATTAGAATTTGCTGGTGTAATTCAGCATTAATAGTTTAATTAATTATTGTAAGCCATCTTGGCCCAAATGCAGCCTGCATGCCTAAAACATGACACTACCACCACCATGTATTATTTTTTCCCAACATAACTTGTAGCCTTCTGTCGTGTCCATGTGACATTTAGCAAACTGTAGACAGGCAGCAATGTTCTTTTTGGAAAGTAGCGTTTTTCTCCTTGCAACAGTGCCATGTACACCTATATTGATCAGTGTTCACCTGACGGTGGATGCCTAAAGAGTAACATTAGATAATGGAAGTGAGGCCTTTAGTTGTTTAGAAGGGTTCTGTAGTGACCTTGTGGTTAATTACAGATGTTACAGAAATTATGCCTAAATGTCAAAATTATTAACAGTTCACATACTTTCAAACTCTACTGTAAATATTTGGAATAATAAAACCAACAAAAGTGTATGTATTCTGCAACTGGAAAAATGTATCACCTTGTTCTTAGAATGATGGTAAACAGTAACTTTACAGTGGAAACTGTACTAAATTGACCAAGGAACAGCAAAGTCAGCGAATGAGTGAGTGAAAGAAAGACAGAAATCATACAAGACAACAAATCAGGCAAGACTTGAAACACTGCTGAGCTAGACCTGATTGCAGAGCGCATGAGGACTGTTTTGGTGAAATTCCCTTACGTTAAAATTGAACATGGCAAACTTAGCAGCCAAGCTCCCTAAATGATCTCTACATGTCACCAGGCTACTGATAGCCGCAGCTGTCTGCCCAACTCACTGACCCCACATTGTAGGCATTCACATCCAGGAATGTCTTCTTTCCTCTACTGCTGAGGTCAATCAGTCCAAATATGGGTCTCTCCTAAAGACAGTCCACTTCATAATATTTCGCTACAAGCTAAGGTTTAAGTTGGCGATTATACAAAATCTTCAATATTATTAGCAGTACGCTCATCTGGCTCGCCACTGATGTGGTGTGGCAAGTTACTGAATAGATCATTCTGAGCCCTGGACACAGTTATCCCCACCTCTGATCAGTGCACAGTGGGAAAGCCATTATCATTCCAGGGATTGGAGGACTTAAAATGCTCCACCTCTCATTCCATAGCCAAAGTTGTACTCCAAAGGGAACATGTGGAAAGTATTTATTTATTTATTTTTTAACTCAACACAAAGCCACCCCTACCAGAGATCCCAACTATACAGGCCAGAGGCTGCAGTCGTTCAGCAGCCTCTTGTGGTAAAATAAGGGAACTAAAATCTTTTTACCACCCCCCACCTGAATTAACATGAAGTTACTGAATGCACATGCATTACTATCAACTGCTACGCTGTTGGCTACAGAGCAACAGCTGCTATTAGAATAACATTTATGGTTAGATTTGGCAAAAATTTCACACCGGTATTTGAACACTGACACTGGACTTCCATGTTAAAATGTTAATATTTTATTTATTTTACTGCCATTGTGATCTCTGAGAAATAAATGAGATTTATTTTTGTAATGTTCTTACAAATTGTAATGCTGTTAGAACACTCGTACAATACAGATATACTCACAAAAGTGAGTATATCTGTATCATAATCAGTATCAACAGATGCACATGAAAAATATGGGCACACAGTTCCTACTGTGCATCTTTATAAATTAACATACCTCTAACTGTGAGGGAAAAAAGAAGTAGTGCTATTTAATGACCATTTTTAAGTAATAAAGCTAGTGATAAGTTTAAGGCCTACCTTTTTAACGCTGACGGATCGTCGCTGTGCCCTGCTGTTTGGTCCTGTTCTGTTACTACTGCCACTCCCAGATGGCAGTGCAGCTGAGGGGGGGCTACAGGGAGCAGAAGTCCTCTCAGACAAATTACTTTTTGAGGCAATGTTGTTGTTTTCAGTGAAAACAAGAGAGTCCCTCCCATTACAATCTCCCTGTCCAAACTCTAGCTCAACTCCATTCTTGATCTTTCTGAGGTAGTCCTTTAGTATCACCTGAGTGTTTGGCTCGCTCAACCAATTTAGGAAGAGCTCGTCCACTTTCATCTTCAGAACAGGCTGCAAGGCTTGAGGTGAAGGCATTTTCAATCGTCACACAGCCTGAAAACAGAGAAAGATAATCACAGATTAAAATTTCACATTACATACAATTAATCTAGAATTACATACAATTAATCTATAATTGCTGTGGTCATATACATGCATGTCAGTGTCATGGCTTATAATACTAAGAGAAATGTGCGTAGATGCCCAACACATTAAAATAAAGGACATTTTCAGAATTTGGACCTTTTCTTACACTGCACGTCATGATTCTACAAGCAACATGCATAGTTCCCTTCTAGTACAATATTATTGTATTATTGTGTGCTGCTAACAAACAACTGAACACACTGATAAGTACCGATATACAGTCGTGGCCAAAAGTTTTGAGAATGACACAAATATTTGTTTTCCCAAAGTTTGCTGCTAAACTGCTTTTAGATCTTTGTCTCAGTTGTTTCTGTGATGTACTGAAATATAATTACAAGCACTTCATACGTTTCAAAGGCTTTTATCAACAATTACAT
>JBBPDC010000002.1:6566367-6579925 GCA_037974485.1 Hemigrammopetersius urotaenia
ATATATACACACACACACACACACACACACACACACACACACACACACACACACACACACACACACACACACACATAGTGCTATGATTCATCCCATTCCAAGAGATTCACCCTCCACTCCATCAGCATAGCTTAGGCAAAGTTTTGTTTGATTTTTCCTTTTTTTTGGGGATGGCCAGGAAATCTCCTCTGTCTCTATGCCATCTCGTCATGTGAGGAAGCTGCTGCTTTATATGCGCTGAAAAGGACACACACTTTTCACATCAAGGGGAGGCCCATGCCTTGGCAGAGGCTCCTGGAAAAAGGATGAAAACGAGCCACCTAGTCGGACAGAATCAATGAAAAGCAATTACATTAGCAGCCTGGGGAGCAGGCTACCTGTGCAGCATAGAGACAAGCAGCCCCTATCCACCTCTTCTCACCACAGCTGCTACCGAAGAAACCACTCACTCACAAACACACACACACACACAGACGAAGAAACCACTCACACACACACACACACAGACACACAGATTGATCTAGAACACTGCATATTTTCATGATCAAGAGACATACAGGCATGTGTGTGCTGAAGTGACATCTATTGCCATTATTATTGTTAACTACTTTTAAAGTATGCTGTTCTATTTAGCCGGTGGGTTGCACAACATGTTTGAATGAATACATGTTTGTTGTTAATTTGGAACAGATTTTGCTCTTTTTGTCAGAGTTTACACAAATGTGTGTCCAGTGCCAGGCTGTAGTCCAATTACATGATATTCATAGCCATGTAAACTGATGTGAAATGCTCAACTAAGACTTCTGGGGTTTGACTACTTTTTAAGATGAGAGTTTTCGCTCACACAGGTGTGTGACAGAAGGCATACATTATCTTATAGTAGATTAGAATGCAAAAACATTGAGGCACAGACTCCAAAATTCAGTGTGACGTAGATTGCAAGGACCCAGGTTTCCCTCTAGATGGCAGTACGTCCTGCTTATACTTTGCAACAACAGCACCATTACTGGCAGGCATTTGCACTGGGAGACAGAGCAAAAGATTCTTAGTTAATAATGCTTTGAGACACCAAGGTTATGAAAACAAACCAACAAAGAAATTGCACCTGACAAAATGTTTTGATGTTTGAATTAGCCAGCGATCCTATAAAGATTTCTTTGAACAGTGGATTAAAATGGCTATTGTCAAAGGAGTCACGTACACCCACTCAAGGGTGAAAGTGCATCAGCATAATCTTAAAAATAAACTTTTGCAAAGGGATAATTGCGGCGCATATCGCACAGATCCCGAAAATTTCTCTGGGTCAAATAACTGCCTGACAACATAGTTTCAACTGAGTGGAGTTACTGCAAATCCATCTCAAACAATAAGGGAATGTGCGTCTGCGTGCTCGTTATCAACAAGACAAGGTTACTGCCTGTCTGCAGGTCCTCAAATGAAAATACATAGTACCCTTGGAGCCAGCAGTACTGCTGCACCGAACAAAAGCACAATGCTGAAGCTCTTTTCCATCCCTGTTCTGTAATGTTCGGCTCATGTCTCTGCCTTTTTAATTGGCTGATCATACTTTTTTTGTCATTCATTTAGGGGTGCAATTTGTTTACAGTTCAGGTTACAAAGAAGTCCATGTGTAATATAATATGATCACAGGTTTAATTTAAATGCACTGTACATCTTCAGGGTTTCCTGGGGCCTAGACTTGGATGAAACTGAAACGTTGATGGCAATTTTCCATTGAACAACATTTTCAGTCAAGGATTAAGACTAATCTGGGTCCAGTAAACCAACCGTGTTGGTTTAAACATGATCCAGCTAGCTCTCCTAGTTTTTTGTTTGCCAGCATGTCTGAGAAATGCGTGTGTGTAAGTCTGTCCATCATCCAGGAGTCCACTGACCAGGCGCTCAGGCTCCTCGCTGCTGCCTTATATTATGATGTCAGCGCTCCGCTTAAATAGCATTCAATATCTCCAGGGCAGCAGTTTGTGTAACGTCAATAAAATAATATGCAGCAACACTAAACGACCATTGCTCATACTCACCCAGTTCATTTGCTCATTGATTTATTGATACACTGTTGTTTAATGCAATTATAGGTCAGTGATTAAGGGTGCTGAAAAACAGGTTGTTTGTGAATCATTGGCATTCACTGAGAGCAGCCGGGCCTTCAGCGCAGCACCGCTCCCTGCCTGCTCTCCTCCTCAGCCCTTCCTTAGTCTGATTATGATGTGCGCTGACCAAACCATATCATTACAGCAACCCGTCAAACAAGGCACATTTCAGAACCTTCACACATGCTGCGTATAACCATGTGCATTCCATCTGTACTAGCATGCTGTCATAAACGGGTACTATTTAGCAACTTGTTTACTGTGAAGTAAAATACTGCCATAACATTAACATTAATGAACAGCCGTATGCAAAAGTTTGAACACCCCCAGGCAAATGACGTGTTTGATTGATTTTCTAAGCGAAAATAAACACATTCTCTACAGGGAAAAGTGTTAAATATGGATTTTTTCCCCACTTTAGTGCACAATATGTCCTAATATGCTGAGTCTTACAAATTGATCTTAACATTTTAATCATTTTGGCACTGGGCAAATTTCCCAAAATGTCAGTTTCAGCATATAAACAGTAATTGTGCATCAAAACATGTAGAGGTGTATTCTCTGTAGAAGATGTGTGCTTATCTTTGCTTAGTATATCAACATGTCATGTGACCAGAGGTGCCCAAACCTTTGTATACAATTATAGGTCAGACTCGCATTAACAAGACAGTATACACAATGAGGTAATACAGGGTCCTGGACAATGTAAACATGACAACATCAGGTGGGAGTCTGCTGTTCTCCTGCGTGGTGGAACAATTATGGTAGAGGGATACATTCGCAAATAAACCTAAAATTCTTGTTGCATGTAAGACAAAATCTAAAAATGTCACTTGCAATCTCTGCTATAAGGTCATCATACTGTTATCAGCATTATTCAACAGTGCAATTGTATGAGACGATCTGAAAAGGATGTCCTTTTAAAAAAGCACCCATTTCAATGTCTCTCACCCTTTCCTTCCAGCTCCCAGCCACAACTCGCTTTGTTTTGAATCAGAATTAAAAACAACAACAGCAAAAAAAAATCATCGTGCAATGACAAAAAGTGAAATTGCTGGCTACACCCAGAGCTGGTCTACGGGGGTTTGAGCCGTGGAGGTGTTCATGTGTCAGTGTGCTGGATGGGAGAGACTTGAGAGCGGTGTAATAGGCCGCTCTGTGGCTTTCTCTTCCTCATCTCCACAAACCCCTCCTGCTTTTTAATTCATGCAAAATGGAAGGAAAACCTTCTTAGCAATATGCAGATTCTTATGCAAAGCAGCGTTACCTATGGTGCGCGGACTGCGGCGTTCAGCTTTGATCTGTGTTTCTGACACTCTCCAACTCTAAAGAAGAAAAGAACTTAAAAACCGTAAAGGACCTTAATTGAAGTTAACATAAAAGAAGATACATGGTGTTAATTGGTCTACGCTAAGAATAATTCAGGCCTTGGAGACCACTGTCCCTTACCGGCCCCCCTGCCAAAGTGTCAAGATTTACATCTTTAATTCAAGATTTCCCCGTATTAATTACCTCTCAGCAAGATGCGAATCACTTCATTTTAAAGTATAATAAATACCAAATTATTTTTTTTTCCAGCCCATGAATATCAACTTCCTTCAGTGTGTTGAGACGCACCATTCTTATTCTTTTTGACATCAACAAAAACCCATCATTTCAGGCAGTTTTCTTACGTATGTGAAGCTTTGAAAAGACTCTATAAAACGGGTTAATAATATTGATGCATTGTGCTCTAGCCATTTACGTATTAGGATCATAAATATATTTTACATTCATTTAGATGTTTGCCTTTTTAAATGTGAATCATCCAATGTATAATTACCTGTGGTAATTATTTAAGTAATCCAGAAGTACAGACAATATTGGTATTAAAGGAAAAGAAAATAATGCTGAAAATACATAATAAGAATATCTCTTATAACAAAAAAAAAGGTTACAGTGTATCGTACAGCCCCAATTTAAGGTGTAATGAGCTTTAGTGTGTTTACCGCTTCAGTGCTTGAAATTATTTATTTCTCTTTCTGGGCTGAGAAAAATCTGAATTCTGCTTTAGCAGCCGAGTCCAGAAAGCTCTGCTCTGGTGTGGCGCCGTTTGGGCCCAAATGTGTTTCACTGAGAAGTAAAGCAATTTCAACACTCCACCCCCCGGGTGACCTTTCATTATCCCAGGCCGCTCGGCTGGCTCCTCCAGCCCGGGACGCGTGGATCCCCACAGAAGATGATAGATGGGACAGTGGGGACCGCTGGACAACACAAGCATTTAGGAAGGCTGTGCAACACATATTACCACTAATACCCCACAATGCAAGCACTTATCTCACACGGTTAACCGAGCACAAAACACGACAGCCATCCCCCTCACACACAGCCCCTTCTTATCAACCCCCCCGCCCAAGTAGGAATCCAGTAAGAGCAAGCATGTAAGCCTCAGTATGAGCCTCAGTCTGGCTCCCTTTTGCCTCTGTGGACTTCTCTGCGAGATTGAAACATCAGCTCTGATTTGGTGTTGCTTCTCTGAAGTAGCACTTGCAACATGGATTAATATATGCAGCAGATTAAGCAACAATAAGCTGTTTATGTAAACACAGTTCAAATGAGAGCTGTTGCTTTATACCTCCCATTTTTATTTTTATTATTATTATTACTATTGTTGTTTTGAAGTGATTTTATTTTGAGGATTTACTGTAATTTATTGGCTCAAAGCGCATGATCCGGTGTTAAAAATGACTTGATATGGAAACCTGCAGGGACAAATTAATTAAAGGGAAAAAAAGAGAGAGAGAATCTAATTAACATTCTGCCATGGCTTAAAAGTTGAATATTATTAGAGCTGCAACCATCAGCCTGATGAAAAGAGCAACATGACAGTGAAATTTAAATTCAAAGAGCGGCAGATAATGTACACACAGATCAAAAGAATAAACAGCGCGGAGAGACAGAGTGAGTGAGAGAGAGAGAGAGAGAGAGAGAGAGAGAGAAATAATGGCAAGAAGTTTAATTTCCCTGCAAGAATGAGTACAAAAGCTTTTGGAGAAAGTGCTCTCACAAACAACACAGTCGTCAGCGAAGAGCTCTAATACTGCCAATTAAGAGGTGTCACAGGCTGCCACAGGAGAACGTGCTCTCGCTTGGCCTACATTCACCACATCACTGGCCTGCCTGCTTTGAACACAATTGAAAAACAAACCAATGTGCGCACAATTTGGTTGGAGAGAAATGCGCAATTAAGGAACAGTCGAAGCCACCTTCTTTTTTCTCCCTCTCTCTCTCTTTCTGTCTCTCTCTTGCTCTCTCTCTCTCTCCCTCTACCCCACCCCCCCACCCCCCTTCACCTTGAGTTTGCATTTGCCCCCACGGCTAATCTGCTATGTGTTGAGCCCGCTAGTCAGTCCTGGTGGTGTACATTTAAAGCATATTAGCATTTGTCCCTGCAGTGTGTCTGGGTGCCAAAGAGGCTGTAATTATTATTCATTAGTATTCATTAGTTGCAGGTCCTGGCCGGTGTGGAGCTCATGTTGAATCAGCTGCAGTGCTGGATTTCTGATGAGGCCAGTGATGTGCAGGTCAGGGAGGAGGCCTTAATTAGGCCTACTAGTCACAAGTTATTTTCCAGCATCTCCGCACGAGCGCATAAGAGCAACATGCCGCCCTCCGAGAGGGAAAATCGAGTGCATCCTCTGTCTATCTCGCCCACTTCTCCAGCCTGTCTCTCTGGGTTTTGGGAGCAGAACGATGCCGGGCACGGTAGCGAACATGATCTGTACCGGAGCCTGTTAGTTCCGCGGGCTACACTCATTACGCTCACGGCCAGATGAAGAGGCTCCGACTGCTCTGCACCCTCTTCACGTTCTCGACATCCAGAACTGTGTCCTTTCTTTCATCTATTTTCGAAGTGCAATTATG
This sequence comes from Hemigrammopetersius urotaenia, assembly GCA_037974485.1. NCBI lineage: Eukaryota > Metazoa > Chordata > Actinopteri > Characiformes > Alestidae > Hemigrammopetersius > Hemigrammopetersius urotaenia. Next base: position 6,572,379 of record JBBPDC010000002.1, read on the forward strand.
TGTAAGACAAGTCACCTTAGTGCGGGCGTGTATGGGCAAGAAATGTAGATATTTTTTATAACAGCCTCTCAAAAAAAAAACACATCCGCTCTGCCCAAGAGGGTGAACATGGCCTTGAGCTGGATGGTGGAATTCAGCAGGCGCTGCTGGGAGTCGTGGCTTGACCGTAGAGAAGCTCGGCTTGTGTCTTTGTTGTTTTTATCAAACCTCTTAGCAAAACAAAGGTGTCCTGTTGGTTTAGAAGCACATTGTTAGCCGTCCACTGGAGCTCTTTCCTTGGCAGGGCACCAGAAGTGGTGGGCTCTTTGGCTTCACTAAAACACTGCAGTGTTGCTGAGGATCTCACGAGACTAAGCAAGCCTTCAGATGAATAGTCAGCAAGAAAATCTCACTTGAATACAAAAAATGGTTGTGTCTGTGTTTGTTTTGTGTTTTGTCTGTTGGCCAAGGCTGACATTACAGCAAGAAATAAAACATTTATTTCTTGACATAATCACTATAGCTATTAGCCATCATTTAGGATTAACTTCTGGACTAGTAGAAATTCTGCTTTATTGAAAATGCAACTACACCAAATGTCTTCAGGGTATATGGAAACTGAGTCTGATACAAAACAGCAATCACTGTCCCTATCAATTAGCAACCAGCCATGTTCACTGCTACAAGGGTAATGAGATCATCATGTAGCTCTCTATAAGGCATCAAATTAAATCGTTTCAGTGTAATGAGCACCCCTGGAACACGTCCTTTTGCACTTGACCAGTTGGACAGCGCATTCCTGTAGACAGACGAGGCACAAATAAACTACAAAGAGATTTGAAACATGTTTTTTGAATTCAAATACGTCCCCTGTTAAGGAAATGATTGCTGCTTGGTTGTTTATAGTTTAAGGTATTCACAATGGAGCTGAAATAATGAGGAAGGAGTGGGTGGGTTAAATATGAGGGCGAACTTGCATTATTCTATCCCCCTTTCACCGGCATAGAACCAGAAAATCCTACAAATTATAATTATTAGTGTGTGCGTGTGTGTGTGTGTGTGTGTGTGTTTGTGTGTAGGCAGATTGTTAACAAGAGCTGAATCTCCCAGCCTGGTTTGTGCTGCTCAGCTAATTGTGTAATTGTTAGCATGACTGAGCGAGCTTCTCAGAGGCATGCCAGTGGCTCTGGAAAGGACCAAAGTATAACTGAATTAATCTAATCAGAAAATAATTATACTCGCCCCAAAGAGAGCTGGCTTCGATTTATCTAGGCCTCTCAGCCAAGCAGGCAGCACAGAGGGCCCTGACGAGCCACTGAGGGTGCCAAGCCATCCTGCTCTGCACAGCAGATCTGCTGACTGAGCTGTTGGTCTATGGTGAGCAATAAAGGACTACTTGTATCCGCATCTGGAACTCAATATTACAGTACTTAACACTTAATGTATTTTTGTGCTTTTTTATGTGCTTTTTTTGCATATTTTCCTGCTTTTCCTTTGATTTAACATTTTGACCTTTGTTATCATTCTGGAGACTTCTATTCTTATGTCTTCAGATTTTTGGTTTTCTACTTATACTTTGTAAAAATAATGTAGAATAATATTCATATTATTAGAATACATATAGCAATAATAGAATACACTTGTCTGCAGCCAAATAGATTTATTTAAAACAAACGGTGTCTGCCCTACTGCTTTCGAAAGCAACTGTAGCTGCAAAATTGCAGACTATCCAAAGGTACTAAAGGCTTTCGCGTTAATAGTTAACGGATTGTATCAATTTGCTGAATTATTCTTATCTTGTTGCATTACAAATAAAAGCAAATGACTAACCTTTTCTTTTTACACTATTTTTAAAATACCAAAGGAAAAAAAACACAAAACATGAAATTTTGTTGAGCCACCAAAGTGTTTGTGATTTAATCACAAATGTTGAGGCTGTGTTGAGCTGTATAATGTAATGTATGGCAGCAGCTGTATTAGGAAATGCTGATTTAGCGTAACATTAATTTACAATAATTAAGCGGTGTTATTTCCTGTTAGACATCATGTCCAAGTCTTTAAAAATTTTCTAAATGTCTTTCCAGTAGCACTGTATGTAAATGTATGTAAGTTGAGAAATAATCAATGAATCATTCTAAATACAGACTGCAAACGTAAAGCCAGTAAAAATGTCACTGTCACTGATTTTAAATAAAATAATCTACTTAATCTACAGTAATTACTTTATTTACATTTTTGATTGTACGTTCACTGTAAATATCAGCGAAAACATTGTCTTAATGTTCTGTCAAACCAAAGTTAATGTTAATGAAGAGTTCACACTTGCTAATGATGTGTGAAAATTTGTTAACACTATAGTATCATTTAATGCTACAGTATCATTTAACCAGTTTTACATTTTAACAAGACAGTTATCCTAGACAGCTCTGTCTTAACAGATTTCAAGAAAAAGCTGATGGTGTTTTTTCATTTCAATACGAGACATTTACAGACTTAAAGCTAATTAACCAGTTTCGTAATAGTTTTGAGTAATACTTACTTATTCTGGCAAATCACTTATAGTGATACAGTGTAAACGGGATGTTATGATAGAATAGTTCATTATGTTACTATGTTTCATCAGCATTCCTGATTGGAGGGAAAGCTACAGTTAACTCACCATTCTGCTGCTTCGGAAACCGGATATCAGTCGAACTGAACATTGTGATTATGGTGTAAGTGCCTATTTTTTTTAAAGACAGTGTTCTCAGACTTGACTTCTCTTTGAGCTTGTAATTCTTTTTTCACTGCCTGCATACATAGGTTTGATCCTTTAGGTGGACTGCTCCTCTTCAACAAAAGTCATTTACTCGCTCTAGATTGGACAGCACTTTGAAAATGTACAAAAATCAACAGCTGAAATTATCTACACACCATTGTTCTGTTGTGCCACACTTAAAGAAAGGGGTGGTTGGAGTCATACAGTAGAGGAACCATTTTTGTTTCCCTCATGATTAGACTGACTTTGTATCTTTTTTTTTTTTACTCGTATTGCTCTTATTCTGGTTTTGTTTTGCTGTCCAGTGCCAACCAGAGTAAGACAGGTCCTGTTCTGGCCTCGTTTGCTCTCCGGGTCCCACCCTATGGCCTTGCCTGTGTTGTTCTCAGCTTTCTCATAAGGGGCTTGGATTTCTGTAAAGCTGCATTGAGACCCTTACTATAAATAGTACATTCACTATATACAAATACATTCATGTAGCATGTAGTTTCATGTCACAAAAATGGCCGTCATTAATTTCCCCTTCTCTCTTTATCCCATAGAAATGAAGGCTATTGTTATTACTGTGCCTTTAAGACTGATTTATATAAATTATCTGTGTTTTCACATAAACATTTTCAGAATTTACTACTAAGCCTAGATTTAATTAAGAGCTGATAGTAGACAAATATTTTCCACTAGGGCCCTCCTCTCACATCACACACATAGAAGACAGTTTTTTTGTTTGTTATTTGTGAAGTTTTTTGTTAAGCTAGTTTATGGCAGGAACACATACTTATTATTCTAAGAGCTAAGTGAAGAGGTGGTGTTCAGTTTCCATTTGAAGACAGCTAGGGTCTCAGCAGTTCTGATGGCCAGGGGTTTTGGTTGAAACACTGCACACCGCAGTGTGAAGAAGAGCCAAACCTCTGCAGGAAAACACTGAATTCAAAATAGCCTTTTTTTTGCTGCTTCAGTTCTGTATATCTACAGTATGGACAGACTAAAAAAGTTTAAAAAGTTTGCATACCACAACAAAGTTGTTTATTTAAAAAAGCAAGAACATTTTGTTTATTCATGATATGGGCCCTTGGAAAAAAAACTTTTTGTACTTAAGATATTTTATAAGTAGTATGAAGTATGAAGAATAATTTTAAAGGTTATAGAACCATCACATAATATACATTTTTCATGAAGCAGACCCCTTATTCTAAGAGTGTATACGTAATGTAATTAGACTCAGCTCTCTGGACAACAGTAAGGAACATGCAGAGCAGGTTGTCTCCATCAGCTCTATCTTGCCCAGGATCCCACCAGATTGTGACATGACTCCCTCCATTATGGGCTCCCAAACTGCATGTGAATGGATGACATCCCCCCTGCGTCTCGGGTGCACACTTCGTGCTTTGGATTTATGACACCACCATATAGGTGCACTTGACAGCTTTCAGATTGGAGCAAAGAAGAAGAGAACTTTTTATTTTTTTTAAGTGAGATGGGTTAGCTGGGTAAATCTATCAAGGGGTCCGTCCTGAGAGAGAGAGAGGAGGGAGAGTGGGGGCTTTGAGGAGCCCCGCTGAGCAGCAAGCTTCCATGCTGCGCACATCCTCAACTCCCTGACAGTTGTGCTCAGCCTTCACTGTAATAATGAATAAAAGGAAACTCCCTGTAGATTACATATCTTCCATGTTTTGACATTGACCTTAATACATAATTTAACCACAAAGCCTGAAGAGTGGGTAACAAGATGAGAAAAGACCAGAGGAAAAGTGGCAAACAGGGGCCACGCTAAGTCACCAATCAGGATCCCCCCAATCCAGGGTCATCGAAACAGTTGCGCTGATGGAGAATTGGTGGTGGAGGGGCGAGAGAGCTAGAGAGAGAGAAGGAGAGCGAGTGTCTGCAAGAGTGATGCTCCAGAGGGCCAGCTGGAAATACGACTGGAGCCTCCTAAAGAGCTCAGGGAGCTGTTGAACAGCCGGATCAGTGCTTGCGATGCCACCTAGTTAATAATTGCTGAGATTTTTCTGCTCTGAGTTGTGATCTGCGGCTGGCTCCTCTGTTCCCACTGAACGTCAGAAAGAGACTATCATTTCACTGCTAAGTGAATTCCCAGCGGCCTCTCAGTGGTTTGTCTTAATGGTTACATGTTTGTACTGTATGTGGACAGCTTCTAGTCACATGCATGTGTGTTTATGTTTCTTACATTGTGATGATGTGTGGTTAAGTGTCTGTACTGTTGTAGACTTGTGTGTGTGTGTGTGTGTGTGTGTGTGTGTGTGTGTGTGTGTGTGTGTTTGTTCGTGTGGTCCCTAATATCTCTATCTGAGTTATGGCAGATGGCCAGTATCTGCTGCGTATGCATTATATGACATCAGCAGAAGGGGCCATCATGTCAAATTGGTGGCATGAGGTGGCAATAGACATGGGTGCCCTTGACAGAAAAAAAAAATCACTTTTTTTACACTGTCCAGTGAGTCAGCCTTTATGTTGACAGAGTTTCTACTGAAAAAACAGCTATTATTTCTTAACATATCTCTAATAAGTAGCTAATGAATATAGTCAAAATCCATTTCCCTCATAAGGAGATAAAAAACATCACCCTGTTGATCCATAGTTGGCTCATTAGGCCTCTAACCTCATGAATTAATTAATTAATTTATTAATTAAAGGAATTATTTAAATGCAGTTTCTCATTAGCAACAATAGTATAATTGTTTTCTGCATTAGAAAGTCGTTTCACAGCAGTCTATGGGAGACACAGTTAGCTTGGTGGACTGATGTGATTTCATGCTCATAAGCTCTCTTTAAAAAAAACACTGATAGGTCAGCAAAAGTTACTATGGCATACACACTTTCAGAACTCTAATATGCCTGGGTTCTTCAATCTCTGTACTGTAACACCATCTTAAAGCATCAGGACTAATAGTGATATCCGTAAAATGGATTCCTTGGGATAAAACCCACAAACTTGCTATTTGGATCATTTAGCCCATAAACTAATTTAACTGTTAGATTTTTAAAAAATCCTGTGTTATTCTCAAAGTTATTCAGAAAAGGCTCACAGTAATCTGAAGATTAATGAAAATAGATAAAATAACCCTAACCGAAATTATTTTTTCGGACAGAAACTGAAAACCTGAATAATAATATAATTCTTATTATAAAATTATCAAAAGAGTCTGTTACAAAACTATGAAAATATTTATTTAGCAATGCACACAATGCAAACAATATAATGCAAACAATGCACAAGTAAGATAGCTGAAATATTATATAATTAAATATTTTCTATAGTATTCAAGTGCATTTTAATATTCTGAACAAAGTGCATGAACAAAGTGCATTCAGAACAAGTGCTTTAAATGCTGTTGAAAGATATAACAACATTCTCTGTAGTCCTAAAACAAAAGTGTCAAAACAAAGACTGACAAAGCCCATATATTAACCGTAATCACTGGAAAACTTCTTGCCTTTTCAAAAACACAGACGGAGTGGGTGTACTCGAAGGGTCTCGCCTCGTCTGTGCTTCATACTCTGTGCCTTTGTGGATGCACCCTCTCTAGAAATGTCGGCATTCCACACTTTACAAACGGTTTTCCGTGTGTCTTTCTTATGGGGGTTTTCCACTGACTGGTTCCAGCTTGGTTCAGTTCAACTCTACTCGCTTTTTTTGCTTTTCCATAACTCAAATCTGGTACCTGGTACTATTCTTGGTACCACCTTGACTGAGGTTCCAAGCGTGCTGAACCGATATTAAATGATGACGTGTACATATTGGAGGTTACTGATTGGTGGGCACTATAGTTACGTCAGTGTTGTTGACTAAACGTTAGCATTAGCGTTAGTGTAAGCGTTAGCTAACACTAATGTTGCTTCTTTAAGCCTTTTCTGGTAAGCCAATTGTCTCTGTTTTGTGGCAAACAGCCACAAACCAAGGATAAGAAATACAACCTCGCTGATTTCATCCATGCTGACAATTGTAATGATGCCAGGTTGTTTACCGCTCTGCTTGTGCTGCTTCTCAGAATGTTTGTTGTAGTGGAAAACTGTAGGTCCAAAACCAAACTGAACAGAGTAGAACCGAACTGAACAATACCGAGCTGGTACCAGTCAGTGGAGAACCCCCTTTAGATATACCGAAATGCACCCACACTAAAACAAAAGTAATGACTGCATTTTTTAAAGTGAGGGTTAAAGATGTCACATGTAAAAAATGTCTCAGCTTTCCACAAAAGCTCAGCGTTACCATCAACCAGCTAAAAAAGAATATTCTCAGAGCGGTGACTAAACAATGTTTCCCTCCATGCCGGAGTTCTAACAAACCAAATTACAGCCGAGTTACTCCCTGTGGACCTATAGGTCACAGTGTGATGATCAGAATGATCCAACATTATCCACCAGAAGTATTAAAGCCCATCACTTTAGACCATATTCTCATCCACACTGATTCTGTTCCTTACAACTATTTAGCAGCTACTTTGGGGAAAAAATGAACCTGCTACAGTATTGTGTACATGACTGGTTAAAAGACTAGTTACTATCAGACTGGCATGTTCAAATGTTAAACTGGATGAATGATGCTGTGTTCTATAGACACAATAAACAAAGCAATGCACATTTTTTGTTTCATATTCTGTCAAACAGAAGATTGCAAGACAATCAAACTCTTAATTTTTTTATAAGGCTCTCATTGAAATTTCAATAATAGTTATTCCCAAACTCCAGAGATCTGTGTGATCTATTACTAAGTGTTGTAACGGTCAAGGGCCGTTAGGGCCACCGTTTTCCGTTCCTTTGGTTTTGTGCTTGTTCTGTCCTGTCTGTTCTC
>JBBPDC010000002.1:6580025-6598631 GCA_037974485.1 Hemigrammopetersius urotaenia
CAGGGAGACTGTCCCCTGTAGTTAGGAAATGGAAGTCGCTTTGGATAAAAGCGTCTGATAAATGCCGTAAATGTAAAAAACCAGCCATTAATACGAGTCAATTCTCGAAAAAAATTTCTAAAAAAAACCCTCAAACATCACTGTGAATTTTATTTTATTTTGGATTATATTCATATTGTATTATTTGATATTTTATTTTATCTAATAAACGGATAACCCATAATGCCATATTACATACTATAACTGTAGATTTTCAGTGGACTGAATGATTGCATTTATAATGACATTTGAAACTGTGTTACAGTGTGAAAAGCTTTGTCACTGGAAGTTTACCTTAAAGATCTTTAAGAGGAAATAGGAATTGCAGTAGTTGATCACAGGGCTGTGTGGCTCAGCTCAAGTGCAGCCATTTGGAAAAAACATTAGATGGAAGTTTGAAGCTCCCACCTGCACTTTACCATAACAATAATGACAATGTTGGCTGATCAATAGGGGACTTATTATCAAAAGCAGATTTATTGCTATAACATTCTTGGCACACTAAAGACCATCGTTCATGAATGGCCTCTGTGGAAGCCATATGTGTTTTTCCCCCCTCCATATTCAGACATATTCCTGTTCTGTTGCGTGTGTATGTATAAAAACAAATTCCTTAGAATTTCCCCTTGAGGGCACAGTAAACAGCATGAAAATCAATGATGATGCAAGAAGTGGTTTTGAAGATTCCTGCTCTTCGCTTGAGCCTGAGCGCAGTGCATGTGAACTGGGATGCTCATTATGATCAGCTGGGTTTTGAATATGAAGATAGTGGAGGGTGAGGAGCTTCCGCATCTCCCCACAGCTGAGCAGTCACTTCTTCCCCTCTTCAAGCCCCTTGCCAAGCAGCAGCACTTCCCTATGCTCCAGCCAGCATTTCTCTGCACTTCCACCTGAAGCGGCTGAGCCCACTCTGCATATTAACTAACTACAGCAAATGTGAGCTGAACAGGCCAATAAATAAAAGATTTGTGGGAGCCCTGTAAAGCGAGCAGGTTTGTGAGCAATCTCTCTCTCTCTCTCTCTCTGTCTTTCTGTCAACCAAGCCCCAGAACTTGCCCTGCCACACCAGATGGGAGACCCAGGAGACCCCTCGAGCTTGGCTGCCATACAGTTGGCTCTGATGCAGCTCCAAACCGGCCCAGCTGTGAGGAAGGGTGTAGCTGGATGTGGGGGGAGGCGGGGCTGTGGGGGTTTAGGTGGGCGTGCTGATGGCCAAGGCTCCATGCTGCAGGACACAGCAGGGCCTTGGTGGAGGGGAGGGGCACCACTGCCACTGCAGCAGTCATCTAATCAGCCTGTAAACACACTCATTTGACACCCATAATTGGAGGGAGTTCAGAATGCTACAGCCAAGAGAGGGGGTGATCCTGTCAGAAAATATTCTCCCAGATCAAAGATTTACACTCTAAAATCCTTGATTATGCGACAGGGAGACACATTAGACATTTTTTTGCATATGACTGCCATCCATGTGGTTGGAGCCAGCAAATCCAGCTGATCAGCCACATTCAGTGTCATAATGGAGCATTTGACTGGGGTAGGGGAATCTGAAACTACACAAAACAGCACAGGCCTAACATTTTGTCAGCAATTAAGTTTAAAGCTCAGCCCTGAAACGAACAAAATCCGTAAAACGGGGAAGAGGAACACATTGAAACAGAGACCTTGGTTGCTTCAAAAGCAGTGTTTGTGTTAGCATTTCCTTCTTAACTTCATATTTATCCGGCAGTCCTCAAGTTAAAGAGTTGATTGTAGCATAGAGCTGCTACATGCATCTGTTCCCGTACTGAGTGAGAGTCCTAATGATCAACCACCTGTACAATGGGACCCAGCGCTCCTGTTAGCTTTCATGTTTCAACCTCCAGACTCAACTTCTTGGACTCCTTTGTTCTTCACGAAGACACTCATCTTCATGTTTTCGGACTTGAATGGGAGATACTTTGCCGCGAACTTATTTTTTTTCAGTGGAGAGTGGCAGACGTTATAAAGATTTAACTTTTTCCCTTTGATTCCCTCTTGACACTCATCCTTCAGCTGCTCTTTAAAGTCCCACTTTCAAACCCTAATGGCTGTCATGTCATTTTGTTCTCCGGACTCTTACTCAAAGTGTCATTGGCATAATGGTCGGCTGCCGTTCGGCTCTTTTGATCATCCATGCCGTGTGCGAGAAGGGTAGGGTGCTCCAACAATCGCCGCTTCCCCTCTGCTCCCCCTGCCCATTCTCGGGCAAAAGCGCTTTGACCGGAAATCTAAAATTCACTTTCAAATACCCCCCTTTTTTTGCTTGGATTCATTTAATAGCTTCACAGCGGTACACTCATTAAAGCGTGGGAAGGAGCGGCGTGTCTGATTTCCCCTGTATCAGCATCTCCGACTCCGGCTGTTCACGCTCATCAGGAATGCCGGGCTGGGGCAGGGAAAGCAGGCCCCCAGCCTAGGCAGCTCTACCACGTTCAAACAAACGAAACACTCTTCTTTCTCGGCTGCCTCGTCCAGATATTCTGCTCTCATGTGCTGCCCGACACACCTGTGCGACCGGGAACCTGTCGAGGATCATCCAGATGTTGCTGGAGCCGAATGATGCTTGGTCCCCCTGGGCGAGCCAGCCAGGAGCGCGGCGAGACTACAAATGAGCCTGGCTTCAGCAGAGCACTGCACACCTGCTTTCCTTTTACTCACCAGCCGCTGCAGAGCAGGGTCAGACTGCCTTCTGCACTCTGAATCATGGGAATAAGTTGACTTTGTATTAGTGATGTAATGTGTTAACAATCAGTACTTCAGTTATAAGACTATATCATTTTGGCTGGATTTCATGGCCTTAGACTGTGAACTCTGGAAAGTAAAAAAAAACCCCACTGAACTCAATAGGTCACCTTCAAAGATAAAAGTGAACCATACTTGCTCACAAAAACTGAAGAGGAACGAAAGGAGGCATGGCATGTAGCATCCACGCCATTCTTATAAATCATGCATGATAAAACACTTGAACTGAGGCTGAATGTCATGGTTAGCTCAGAACAAAAGAACTGAACTTTTCAGTAAAAAAAGTAAACTTCAGAGCACATACTTTATGAATGGATTTGTCTGTTTGTTTATTTATTTATTTACAACGGCTTGCCTTTCCCCTTGCTGGTGAGAGCAGTGATCAGAGCATATGGCCAAGTGAATGTGATGTAAGGGCTGAAGAATAAAAGATGTCTCTTTCAATAACATACTTTTTGCATTTATTGAAAGACGTGTCAATTTCATTTAGACCGAGTGCTCTAGTTGGACGGGAGTTTTTCCCTCATAAATGCATTGCCTTCCAAGTCACTATTGTTCGTTATCTAACCTGTGTGACTGATACATTAAACAAGGCAAAGCAATTGGGGGGACAAGAGGGGGGACAAGAGGGGGGACAGGCTTTCAAAGCCAGGCGTTGTTTCCTCAAAATAAGGAAACACAATCAACACCTGCTGGAAACAAAATAGATTTAACTGTCCAGGAAAACAGACGAAAAGCATTATGATAAACTACTCCGCTCCCTTACCACAGCCAGCTCTTCTCACTGTGTACATTTCAGAGGAATCTGTTGAACAGTCAATTAATTAACACAACAGAAATGTTGAAATGTTGGCAGCCAGAAAGCTTATAGGCCTACTGTAGGAAAAAGATGATGATAATGTTGGAAAGGGAGGTGTTCAAGATGATCTCTCAGCTTTTCAAGTGCTCATGTGTTAGCCTGCAGAAAGGCGCTTCCTGAATCGAAACGTACAGCTTCCATGCAGACCTGACAGAACTGCCATATTCTTGCACTGTTGCACGAAATTAACTCAGGCATGTGATAGGACAACTTAGTCAGACCTGAAACCGTGTGAGGGCAAACTCCGTAGAGAGCGACTTGCCTTTGTTCACCGTTGGACACATTTTTCCCCCCCATTTGGAAATCTGACACGGGGCTTGTTCTAAGCTCTGACTGCTCTCAGGAACTCATCAGCCCTCTTTTTCAGTTCCACCCTGGTGAGCTGCTCTTCTACAAGGCCACTCTGACTTCCCTGTGCAGCTCAGCTCTCTTGAGGGAAGCGCTCAATAAAGCCCCAGAGCCTGGGACCAAAGCGGCACCTTGTCCTGTGGACTCTTTGATTTTGCAGGAAGGGTTCAATGAAACATTTTCTCTGGCCACCCTTCCCTGCTTGGACTCCACGGATATAAGCTGCTGTTATCTTTTAACTCAGCTATCTGAAGCCTACTCTGAATTGTACGTTTGAGTCTGTTAAAAGGTAAGGCTGACCCATCGCTGATAACAAAATGTAGTGCTACCTTGAGTCAACTTATCATTTTCCTGAGCTAGCAGCTTGTGCCAGTTTTTTTTTTTTTGCTTGTAAAGTACACCATTATCTACTATGTACTGCAGTAATTGGCAGAGATTATTTCAGTGGTAGGCTTCCATTTTCTTCACTAAGTTAAGCAACTGGGAATACATGCTAATGGTTGAACAGAGCCTCTGGCTCATACTTCAGCATTCAGCCTCCTGAATGTATGTTTGCTAAATTGTCTCAATTAGGTGGCCGACAGGGAGTCTTCCCTTCCTTCCAAGAAGTGTCCATCTCTGTCCTAAACATCAGTTTGTGCCGCTCGGTCTTTTAAATAGAAATGTTTATCTGATTCAGCTTTTGGCTAAACGCCTGGCAAAAAGTAAGGGGGAAAAAACACACAGCATGAAATAGTGATTATTATAGAACAGAACATCAATTAGTATTCCCCACACATTAAGGAGGGTGCAATTATCCCCCCAAAAATATAGCATCAAATATTTATCGGCTTTAATTATATCCTATCTACTTGTAATTTAGCTACAATTAATAATAACCCTTAGCCATCTTCATATTAATTTGCGAGACTTTATGAGCCAGCTAGGAACGGATTAGACGAAGGGATAAAGACCTTGTAGGATAAGGACTGCTCGGAGCTTCAGGGTGATCTGTAAGGTACATGCATCTACATTTGGTTTGTACAGGGAGTTTCTATGTAAAATAACAACGACATCGCAAGGCTGAATATTGATTATATAAACATTATATAAGCATGATGAACGATAAAGAAGCATGAGCTGGGACCAGATTTCGCTTTGCAGTATATTGGTGCCAGTTGTGGCATGGAGCTGTCCAAGCAGTCGGACTTGTTGGCTAGTCAGCCTTAATGCCAGAGCATGTCAAGAGAGAAGCCGTCAGCCGTCAGGCAGACAGCTGGGTAAACACTGCCAGACTGACCCTCTGTGTGGAGCTCCGCTCTGGACACTTTGTGCTGAGAAGTGTCCAAACAAACATGAAAATACAAGTGCATAAACTGAAAATAAACTTTCCGGCCAGCCGCGGCCTGAATACCATTAGACATAATAAACCGGTGGGAGACAGTATCAAAATGGCGTCATGTCAGTGACACCGACATGTATCTTGGTGCTCATTATTATCCTTGAACAGCACCAATTTACATCTAATGCAATGACTAATTCTGATCCAGTGTTGTCAAGAGGCATAGGAAATGCCCTGGCAGAGATGACAGTGTTCCTGTCAGGAGGTGCAGGATGGAGGATTCCTTGGGGCAATGATTTAATGCCCATGTCAAGTATTGCTGTCAGGCTTTCTTAGCCGACCATTAGAATTCAGTATACGCTGCAATGGACTTGGACCCCGGCTAGTTGAGATTCATACTTGCATGGAAAGCACGCCCTATTCTGAAGTGATTACCCCTTGGCTGTAAACTAGAATTAAGGTGAGAAAGAGGGGAAAAGAGAGAGAGGGAGACCGAGAGTAAGGAAGAGACAGAGAGAGCTAGATGGAGAGAGAGAGAGAAATAAAAGTGTATGACCTAGCAGAACAAACAAACCTTGAGCTGTTCATCATTGTCTTTTCCTTTTTTTATCGTTCTAATTTTAATAACTTCCATGTAGTTTTTTATGTCACTGCTTGGTTGCACACAATTGCACAACACTCACAAATGAGAAAACCTTGTTGGGCTGTAACAAGTGTGTTATTTGGCAAACCTTAATAATGTATCTTGTTTTTTTTATTGACAGAGAAGCCAGGAATCTCCTACAGCATGGAAGTGGCTGTGAACCAAATGACAAACCTGAGTTATAATAACACACCTGACTTTAAAGGGGCATTATCCTACATTTTTCTATTTCATTTTTATTCTGACAATTCTGTGGTTTTATGCACCAAAAATTGCAGCATCTCAGTAACCCCTGGAAGAAAATCAGGCTAATTACTAATGAGCTCTGTTTCTTATTGGAAGCCCTGTATTGTGACTAGAGATGCGCCGATCCGATATTCTGTATTCTGAATGATCGGTAATCGCCCGATCCTGACCTATATTACTGGATTGGAAATCGGGAAGGAATAAAAAATGTAATCCGATCCACTAAAAATATAATAAAAAATAATTACAGCACGCATAACGTGATTTGCGAAGTACACAATGTGAGAGGATGCATCACATGATAAGAGTTTCTGTTGTGTGTGAGACTTGCCAACATGTCAGCTGTTTGGGGAGTCAAAGAAGAAAAAGCCAAGACTGCCAAATACTGTTGTCCCCCACGGAACGTCCTTGTGACTTTTGTAGGCAGGGCACCATCAATCTCCATCTCCATGAAACTCATTAAGCCCTTTCCAATGACCCCTTGTTTGCCATAATAGTCATGGGATATCGTTCACCACTCCTGGGTGTCCCATTACTTTTGCCTGAGGTTAATAGTATAACTCCTTTTCTCCCAGGGATTTTCCAACAAGGGGTTGTTGGAAAAGTCTCACCAAGGCCTATCTAACTGTAAAGTTTCACATTTAGAGTGCTAGATATATTTTTCATATTTAACATTTAGATTTAAGATAATTTAAGGCAAATCCTCCATGTTAGTGAGGGCGTATCACAGTAGGCAGTCCAGCCCCCTGCTAAGTAACAGCCAAATGTACAATTGTAACGGGCGTGGCCAATTAGCATTTATAAAAGTCAAGCGTCGCCTGAAGACCCACCTCTTCCAGGAGCACTTTGGCGACTAACTATGTCTCTTTCCTACTGCTTACTTATTTCTTATTTAAAAAAAAAATAAAAAAATTTCCTTGACTTATGTTCTTTTCTAGGGCTTATGTATTGTTGGGTTAGGCGTTGGCTAGTTATTATTTGGACAGTTGTATAGATGCTCTGACTGCAGTATCTTGGTTAAATAGTTGACTCAGATTTAAGCTGTTTTTCAGGTAAGAAACAGTTGTGGAATTGTTAAGCACTGATGTACGTCGCTCTGGATAAGAGTGTCAGCTAAATGCCATAAATGTAAATGTAAATGTAAATGTAAATGTAAATGTAAAAGTGCAACATTTAGATTTTTAGCCCAAATTTAGTTTTTAACACATTTAGCTCTAAATGTGTGAAAATTGCACTAAATGATAAAATGACACCTCTAAATTTGTTACGCTGTTTTTACAAACTGCACCCTATATGGTGCAAATGCATTGGTTTGTGACATCACTAAAACAGCAATTCTACGTTCATTTCCGATGATACATTTAAAGACTTAGAGGAACATAGTAACCGCTAAAACCAATGACCCCAAATTGAAAAAGGCCATGCATAAGTTGTCTTTATAAGCCTAAGTAAATCTAATTAAGAGTCTTTAGGTCCGAACATATGATCACTTGTTTTTGTCCCGCGTAGACGAAAAACCTGCTTTCGCCCTGTGGATAAATTTTAGGTTACACGTGTACTCTATTGCTGAGGTATGTCTCCGTAATCATCGGCCTGCCCTCAAAGCTGCAGAAAGTCCAACTGCCTCTGGAACGGTCATCAGTGAGAGGTGCCTGTAGCTTGTTGGAGCTCCTTCATTAACCTCTAAGCCCCCGTCTGCTTCCCTCTGCAGCTCTAACCAAGGGTGTGAAGGCCCTTCCAACAGGCCTATGATGAATGACCACTGCTAGAGCTGCTTAATGAGTTTGTGGAACATGTGCCTTGTTATGTTTTCATGTGGTTTTCACTAACACCGGAGTGTTCCAGGGCATTTGCAGCACCAGGACCAGGTCCAGCTTTAACCCTGGAAGTGTGCCATAGCACCAACTGACCAATTTACCTCTAGCAATTATTGCTGCTATTGAAGGATTGCTGTACAGCTATTTGTGCGACACTTCACAACAGCACCCAGGCCATGTGTTCCGAGGAGTATTATCACCCTTTAAATTCTTTCGGTGTTTAAACACAGACTTCATTATAGCACAGCAACATAAACACTTACTCTTTAGTGAGTCTTTTTAACTTTTAATCTCTTTCTTCGCCCCTGGCTAGAAAAACCTCTTTGGGACAAAAAAGAAAGTTAAAGTGGACACAAAAAAAAGATGTTTGGTACTGCAATAGAGTAAAAAGGATTATAATATGAACATGTGTCCTGAAAGGGGTGAACTTCAGCTTAATTAGCCTGGCCATGTTTGGAGCAGGATGCCATGCTACAACCACTGCCTGGCATCAATACTGCAATCAAGGCCAGGAATGCTACATGAAGCAAGCTGACTATTTTCCCTCCTTAAGGTCCTAATGAACATTAATTGCCAGTGGAATGTGCTCTGCATGTTTTGGCTCTGCTCATATCCTCTCTGCCCATATTAACTGGAGCCGAACGCAGCTGATTACAGCATTCGAAACGCTTGAACTGCAGAAGAAAGGACACATTCAATTTACTGCACCGCATGGATGCAGGAACCGGAAACCAATTAGACCCTGAGAATGATAAATGGGCATTTTTATAAGCAGCTTGCTTGATATCCCTATTAAACAGGCCTCAGTGCGTTTTCCACTTCATCCTCAACGACAGGGGATTCACTTAAAGACTAACTAGAGGCAGGCCCCCGTACAGACCTGCACCAGAGAAAATGACTTTCGCAGCTTTAAGCAGCCTGCCTTGCCAAAACACACCAGCACTGACTCGGTCATCTTTAGAGGCCTGTAAGCATCGTTGAGCAACATTTTGTCTCAATTAGTTGTAACATTAAAGGGTGGCTAGTCGGTCAGTGCTCATTTATTTATAGTGGGGAAAACTGAGAATGACTTATGGTCATTGATAAGAGAAACAGTGTTTGGTTTGTGTCTGATACTACTGCATTAAAACACTTGCCATATATTTCTAAAAATAACCTCACATTAACCCTTTAGACGTTAGAAGTTTGCAAGTATATGACTTTTGTGAAAATTTGTTGTTTTTTACATTTACGGCATTTAGCAGACGCTCTTACCCACCACGATGTTACATATAAAGTCCTGTAGCTTCACAACTGTGTTTTATAAGTATTTTTTCTATACTTTTACAGGTATAGAATTTTAGTTTCATTCCACTGTTTTGTGCAATAAAATATCCAATTTTCTGCAAGATACTATTAAATAAAAACTACATTTCCCATTATATCCAAAAGATATCATACACTTTCACAAATAATTCAAACGTATCATAAAGCACTTTTCACTAGCTTAGCAACTGTAACTAGGCCCTCGGAACTCTGACAAGCTCAATAAAAGGGCAAAATTGTTGATGTGAACTTGTGGATACATGATGCAAATGTAATTTATTATGTAATTAACTAACTTGTAAACAACTTAATTTTTTTGTGATGTACAAACACTATATAATGACAATAATGCCTCTAGACCCTTAGGGTAAATTAAACTTTCTATATAGCAGCTCTTGTTTGGATACACTGTATATGGATACAGAAAACACCTTATATGTCATACAGTGAACATTCTGTCCTTGATAATATTAACATTTCCTTTGACTAATTAGTATAGCATTATTTCTTTCTAAAACCATACAAGTGTATCTAAAAATGGCAGTGTTTGCTGCTACGGACCTGCATTCAAA
The DNA here is from genome assembly GCA_037974485.1 of Hemigrammopetersius urotaenia. NCBI lineage: Eukaryota > Metazoa > Chordata > Actinopteri > Characiformes > Alestidae > Hemigrammopetersius > Hemigrammopetersius urotaenia. Next base: position 6,589,939 of record JBBPDC010000002.1, read on the forward strand.
GACTAATATTCTACTATGGTATGATTGGAGAAAGAGGAGCTGGCACTTGGAATGAACTCGGCATCATATCAGCGTGCCAATACAGTACGGCTGGCATCACGGCGCACTGTCAGCTATCGACAGTCTCCAGCTACTGCTGCTAGCTGTGCCATGCAAGCTCGCCGCGTCTTTTAGGCGTGGAAATGAGGAGACAGGGAGAACGCAGGAGCTGACAACCACACGAAGTCCAATCTCCATTTTTGACAATGGGGAAATATCCAGAGTTCACAGAACAGAGGGAAGGAATTTAAGCGCTTTCATCCTGTCATAATTATTTCCAAGAACAGACATAAAAGGGAAAATCCATGTTTTTTTCCCTGCTTTGTTTATAAATTAGAGAACAGGGACATTTACCGTGACAATTCTTTTAGCTTTTTTCACACCTCAGTTTGTAGTCTTGCCTAATGATCCAGAGTTTTATTAAAGTGATCGTAGAGAACAGAAGAAAAAGAATTGATGAGATGATTACTCATACAGGTCTATATCTTATATAGCTAGGAGAAAGGAAAGTGGTGTCAGTTGTTGGAGCTCCAATAAAAACATGCAGCTGCATTAAAGGTTTGGCCTACAGGATGCCTTTAAACCATTATTTTTCAGCATGTTTGCTTAATGAAAACGTGACTGCTTCTTTACAGAAGAAATATGCTTGGACATGGAAGAGCAAAGTGTCTTGACAGAACAGTGGCATAAAGCAATTAACAAACAAGAAAATTACATAACATTAGCCAGTGGCCAACACCATTCCTGTAGGTATTAGGGGGTTGCTTGAAGGGTTATGGTGTTGAGCTGAAGGTCAGTTTAGAGGCCATGGGGCACGATTCACACACAAGACTCATTTATGGTTGGTCTTCTCTTACCATTCTCCATTGGCCAGCCGCTGACTGGCTCCTCCATCAACGAGACCAAGCTGTTTTCAGTCATGCTGCTCATAGTAGCTCTGACCAACAAATGGGGACTGAATACAAAAGCCAACACCAATCAATACTTTCCTTTGTGAAGGACTACAACATTCTACAGAGCCATCAATCTGCAATGAGCTATCGACTGATCCACAGTCATCCGCTGCCCTTTGAGAACTTGCTGTTCCTGTATCACAGTCTCGCAATAAGACAGAACACAATACAGTACACATAAATCTTTTGTTAATTCAGTTTGAGGCTATTTGTTGATGGCCATTTCATATTGTCGGCCAGTGTAGATTCACACAGTGGTTATACTTACAAGCAAGCACACACACATTTTCACATACATTCATACCAGAGGCGACGGGCCCTGTGCACTGTGCGCCTGGCGTTCTGGTGAAAGCTGCCTGCTGCAGCCTCATGGGAGGTAATTATAAAAATAAATACAGAGGAGGCTGTAGCTGTTAATAAATGCGTGATTGTTGACAGTCAGAGTATTGTTTAACATGCATGGTGAGGGGCTGTGGTGTTGCCTTTCAGAAGTCTGTGTGTGTGTGTATATGTGTATATGTGTGTATATATAAATGTGTGTGTGTGTGTATGCATGAGGCTGTATGAGGCCATGGGGGGTTCCACACTGGTCAAAGACTTGCACTAATACCCTTTCGCTCCTGGCTCTTTGTGCTTCTTTCTGCAGGAATCGGGGTATGTTTAAAGCCACAGTTACACTTAGAAACTGTATAAAGAAAAATCAGGAGACAAAGTGTGATGAGTTAGATGGTAGCTCTGAATGATCATTTCGGGAGGTTCACCCTGATATCTTGCTACTAATACCTTCAGACTCTTTGGTGCTGACTCTAGGAGTCTCTCCTCCAAGAAGAATTCAGACAAAGAAGGTCTAATTATTTGTCATCATAGTGACATTGTAAAATAGTAAATATTCCTGTTCATACATTACGTTTTCAATTTTTGAAAAAAAAAACCCCACAACAAAACATAAAATAAATAAAATTAATAACGTTCCTGAAAATCAAAGAGAACAATCGGTTTAAAGGCAGAAATAGCCACTACTTTACAAACACTTTAAGAGGGTAAAATTCCCAGCCCTCTAGTGAATCCAAGAGCCTGTCTTCTGTCCTCAGTCCTCAGTCAGTAAGGGATATCTTGATAGAGGACACTGGAGAGCAGCAATAGCGATCACGTATAAAAAATCTCATACTTTAAGTGGCAGTTCTGGTCAGCAGGTTCACACGCTGTACTTTCAGCCTGGACCTAAGCTTTATTCATCTGACCCAAAGTTGCTTTACTTAAACTCTCTGTTGGTCATCTTTCACAAAACCCTTGAACTGTAGCAGCCATCAAATCTGAAAAATGATTTGTACTGACTTTGGTCACAATACACTGGGAATAGCCTTTTTCTTGAAAGAAAAGACTTCATTTAAAAAAAGACACATCAAATGGCAAGCTTTTTCTTCTTTGAATTGAAGAGAACAGCTTCACTGTCATGACTGTGCTTGCAACCTTCATAGAAGTCGGCTGACAAGGGGAAAAAAGGGACAACATTGTTTATCACTGTCCAGGAAAAATTAAGCTGTACAGGCAACGGCTGCTCAAAAAACAAGACGAATAGATCCTCCAACTCTGTGGCCAGCGTAAAAGCAATTATCGTGACAGTACCTCTCCGCTATTGACTTTGCTAGCTATTTATTAACCACAAGATTGTTATCAGATAACTGGAACTCTTGCTGTGGCGAGTCCAGTACCCAAACCTCAAAAACCGAAACACTTTAGGACGTCATATTATGGAATTTTGGTTCAGATGAAGACTATAAATAAAACCATTCTTTGACCAGTGCAGCCAGCGTCCTAGGTGCATCAGGTTCAGACTGGGTCTGGAGTCAGACAAAAAGCCACAGAGGTGGCAGCTTACACTTAGTGTTAATAGTGCACTCACTTGTGGCTCCAAAAATGACTGGAATCAGTCCAGAGCCGGTAGATCGCAGTCCCTGGTGTTCACTTGAGATATGCCCACTTTAATTCAACTTAAAGAGCTCATTTCTCACACTGTTAACAAAGTTCCTCTGCTGTGTAGAGAGGAGATTAAGGGTGGCCTTCGAATGTGTTAGAGCCAATCAGAAATGAAGGCTGGGGATGGTATTAAAGAGCCTAGACTAAATAAAGTTATTCACGGGTCCCAAACTTTCAGTGGACTTCTGGGTCCAATTATGACATTAATAATGTATGTTTCAGAACTAATAAAGCGCACCCTTATCACCCCAAGAAATGGGCCACATGAGTTTTCAGAGAAATACCTTTGAGGTTCTACTTTAGTGGCATACTTTAGATGGCTTTGTATTAGATCAGATTAGACCTGCTTGCTCACACACTGCCTTCGTTATAATGGTGGCCCCATACAGTAGGGCCGATTGATCAATTTGTTTAATTGAATGTAAATAATGAATTCCCAGGGATAAAATTTGGCCCAGTTGGTAATTGCCTGAGATCACAGCCCCCAATTCCCAACTTCAAACTGCAAGTTCGAGGCGTGAGGGCGAGTAATGACGATTTCGAGGCGAAAGAAAAGGACGAGGAAGACTGAGAGGAAAGATGGCGAGGGAGGGGAAAAAAACGAACTAATGAGGTACAAAGACCTAACGAGTTTGGTGAGAAAAAAAAATCAAGTGTTTCCAAAGTCATCTTTAAACTTGGCGAGATGAAACAGAGGCGCGGCAGTTGTTTTTGACAGCTCGGGACGAGTGGGGCCACAGCTCTGAGAGAGGGGTAATTCCCTATTCCTTTTTTATTATCCCCCACTCCCTCTCTGCTGGGAGCCCCCTCGTCTTTCTCCCCAATCCCAACATTGATTCTTGAATTAGACTGTTTTATTGAATAATTAATAAGCCGCTCTTCGTGATTGATGATTTGCATGGCTTGAATATTAGCTTTTCAATCAAACGCTGCTTGTTCTAATGTAATCATATTGAAAACATGTCAAGAAGTGTTTACCCACTTTGCGTGTGATGTCGTCTTAAGTAGCGCCACTGCCGCTGTACAATGCTCTTCAGCGGGGAATAGCCTTGTTGAGCATGCATGCGCTGCTGATTACATGGCTCTTGAGCTCCGGCAGTTTCGAAAGAGGCCTGATAGGTTTTTTTCCTCTCCACTCCACTGAGAGCCATCATTTCCTCCTCTCTGAGTGCCTCTTGTAGACTTCGAGAGAGCACTCATATTGAGTGGCAGGCCCACAAGACTGGGAATAGAGTATTTGTCAGGCATGTAGCGAGCGTCTCCCCGCGTCAGTGCCATGCTATAATAAGCCAAAAACACATCAATAAGCGCAGAGACCAAGATTAAGATTCTGCTTTAATTTGAGCGTGATTGAAGCAGATCTCCAAATTCCACCATCAGTAGGAGTCAGTGTTTGTTTGTTTGTTTCGAGACGGTTTCTGGGAGTGTGTCAGCATGCGACTGGGGCTTGAAAGCTCTTTGCCTCATTGAGTGTCTTCAGTGTTTAGACTTTTCTAAACATGTGCATTGCTAAATTATTTACGCCAAACACACTAATGACAGGGAAAGATCATGTAGAACTGGGGAAGCTTGGATGAATGGTGATCAGGGACTGGGCCCATCTGTCTTAGCAGTACAGCTTCTCTAGCCAAAACAGCAATTATCACACACATCAGGTCAGCACACATTTAACTTTTAAACAGTACTATGGTCAGTGTGGCAATTTAAGCGTGATCCTCCAGTGTTTCATGTTGCACTTGTTTGTGTTTGTTAAAAGCTATGCAGCTTTATTCACACACTACTAACATCCTTTACCATATCCACTATACTGCAATACTAAGTTGTTGACTTGGTAAAAACACTGTACAACAGTCAACACAGTAAAATCATAGTCATAATACAGGGGTCGATGCTGCCCTTCAGTACATGGGTGCAAGCTGATTTAATTTCTCTGCTTACTCACAACAGTCCTTCCATCTGCATAAAGTTTAACGCTAGCTAGCTGTAGCCTGTATTTTTCTTATGTCCATTCATGACACAACAGTGTTACTCAACAAAGGCTATCATATTTGAACATTTTACATCCTTACTTCTTTCTTTAGAATAGTTTTTTCTTACTTTACCTTGAAAAGCTGTTAAATGTAAATGAGTTCCATTAAAACTGGCTGCTCTGTTTTGGGCCCCATTCCAATAATTTAGTGAATTGGTGAACCTAAAACTGTGGGCTGCTCATTTGCATCTATGTGAAATAGTTGATTTTCAGGAAGAAATAGCAAAGGCTGTGCATATAGAACAGGCTGTTTTTCATATAAATTCATATACAGTTACTCAAAAAAGTGAGAACAGCCCTCATATTTTATTATATCTTTTCATGGGACAATGCTGAAGATATGACACTTTGATACAATGTAAAGTAGTCAGGGTATACTTTTATAACAATGTACATTTGCTGTCCTCTTCCATTTGAGGATGCCCCACAAATGCTCAATAGGGTTTATGGGTGGACACATGATTGGCCAGTCCAGCACCTTTACCTTTAGCAAGGCAGTGGTCATCTTGGAGGTGTGTTTGGTTATCATGTTGGAAAACTGCCCTGCCACCCAGTTTCTGAAGGGAGGGCATCATGCTCTGCTTCAGTATGCCACGGTACATGTTGGCATTCATGGTTCTCTCAATTAACTGTAGCTCCCCAGTACCAACATGCAACCTCAAAAAATGACACTCCCACCACCATGCTTGACTGTAAGCAAGAGACACTTGTTTTTGTACCCCTCTCCTGGTTTCCTCCACACAGGCTTGTCACCATCTGAACCAAATATGTTTATCTAGGTCTCATCAGACCACAGGACTGGTTCTAGTAATCCAAGCTTGTCTTCAGCAAACTGTTTGCGGGCTTTCTTGTGCATCATCTTTAGAAGAGGCTTCCTTCTGGGACGACAGCCATGGAGAGCAATTTGATGCAGTGTGTGGCATATGGTCTGAGCACTGACAGACTGAACCCCCACCCCTTCAACCTCTGCAACAATGCTGGCAGCACTCATAAATCTATTTTCAAAAGACATCCTCTGGATGTGACACTGAGCATGTGCACTCAGCTTCCTTGGTCAACCCTGACAAGGCCTGTTCTGAGTGGAACCTGTCTGATTAAACCGCTGTATGGTCTTGGCCAAAATGCTGCAGCGCAGTTTCAGGTTGTAGGCAGTCTTCTATTAGCCTAGGCCTTCTTTATTTAGAGGAGTTCTTTGCCATGAGGTGCCATGGTGAAATACCAGTGACCAGTATGAGAGAGTGTCAGGGCGATAACACCAAGAGTGTGTCTGAAATTGCGTCAGTGAACTGAGATTTAGTGCGTAGTGCGCTCTGCTGTGGGTCAGTGCTGTCCTAAACACTAACGTTTTGCACTTAGCGGAAGTGACAGACTAACATTTGGTCGCAATTCTCCAGTCCGCCAAAATATCTGTCGGTTTTACCACAGTGTACATCAGTAAAATAATTGTATTAACGTTACTTACATTTATACGAACCAGCTGCCTCTGCTTGTGCTTGTATTTCACTGTTTACCACTATTATCCAACTCGAAAACACGTTGAAAGTCCCGCCCCCTCCATTACGTGATCACACTATGCATTAAGTGCATGGTGTCCATTGTTCTGCACTGCGTTTTCTGGCTGATTTCAGTGCAGCGTCCGGGTACTTTCAGTGCTTTCAGAGTTTTAGCTTGGTTTTCAGTATGAACGCACTATGCACTAAAATCATGCACTAAAAGTGTCCAAGTGCGCAATTTCGGACACACTCCAAGTTTAACACACCTGCTCCCCATTCACACCTGAGACCTTGTAACACTAATGAGTCACATGACACCAGGGAGGGAAAATGGCCAATGTGGTACAATTTGGACATTTTCACTTAGGGGCATGCTAATTTTGTTGCCAGCGATTTTTACATGAATGGCTGTGTGTTTAGTTATTCAGCCTACTGTTATTGACAAGGACTTTCTAACTGTGTTTAGTGTTCTCCTCCTACCACATTGAGGTGCTTTTCACTTCTCTAAGGCATGAAGTATAGACCAGATGTACTACTGACTATCAATGCAATTGTAGAGGAGTGAATCAATTTTACACTGATTATTTTATTGTGTAATCAGTGGCAGCACTGCATACAGCATGCAAATAATATGATCATCATAGACCACATGTGAAGAAATCTGAATTCTGATTAAAATACAACCAACACAAGCATAGAAAAAATACTGGGCTCACTCACATTAAAGGCACCTTGAAGGAAAGGGTCTTTCCCCAGGGCTTACTACATATCTGATATATTATTCAAAAAATCATTGAGCTAAATTAAAAAGCTGTTTGAGCGTAACCATATCTTTTAATGAGACCAAAGAGGAAAGAAAGCAACATTAAAACAGAACTCTAGAACAGAAACAAAATACAGGTAGAGCCAGTAGCCATCGATTATCAATCTGCTAGGCTGCTATCTTTCTATCTCTGGACACTGCTGCCGAGCCAAGGGAGGGAGAGAGGAAAGGACAACTAATACCACAGAATCTGAATAAGACTTAAGACCTTTTCATTAATAGCCTTGTGTTATTGACGGACGAAAAGTGCGGTTTGATGAGATAATACTCAACTGTCCTTTAAGACATAAATCATTCATATATGAGTCTTTTCAGAAAATAAACAGAGATAGAAATAGATAGTACTAACAGCGCAAAAGTATTTTTGGTATCACTGAATGGTATGATAGATTTAATAGGTAAAAAGTAGTAGTTGGTCACATAATGTTCTAATTATTACAATTCTAACTAATTTAAGTGGTAATCATGCAATGTTTACAAAGCAAGATGAATATGTACATAGTAGCTAATGTGAGAAATACCAGATAATTCCATTTAATAATTGCAATATAGCAAACGATGAGGGCTGGAGGTAGCTCAGTGGGTAGGATACTTGCCTCTAGACCAAGAGGTCATGGGTTCGAATCCTACCTTCAGAGTACCACCACTGGGTCCCTGAGCCAGACCCTTAACCCCAAATTACTCCAGGGAGACTGCCGCCTGTAGTAAGGGAATGGAAGTCGCTTTGGATAAAAGCGTCTGATAAATGTAAATGATGCTGTATATACCTGACACTTTAATCTCCAGGAAGCAAAGTATGTAGCTATTTTGCTGTTCTTTGCTATTCTTTTACTTACCAAAGATAGATACTTCATGGGCTGTGAAATAAAACCAAATGCTGTTATCGTCCCTATTAAAACAGTAACTAATGTCAAAACTACCAGGCATGTACAGCAGTACTCTGTGCTACCATTCGATAATCACTCAGATTTTATTTATTAAATTAGATTTATTAAAAAAAATGTAGCTTGTAAAGTATGCTCTAAATATTACTTAATATCTAGAACTTAAATTCTAAGTAATATAATTACTGCATTGTTGTGCTAAGTATTTTGTTAGTTTTATCAAAACCACAAATTGTCACAGTCTGGACCGGCGTAAGCCGAACATTGTGTTGTTTTTTGTATGTTTCTGTTCATGCTTTCTGTTTGTTATGATTCCAGCGTTATGCTGAGGAACCTAAGTTCTGATTCTGTCCTGAGTTATGTTCATTGCCTTTTGTGTTTCCTTGGTTCTGTATCATGTCCTTGACGCCCCTGTTCTGAGTTAGCCCTTATGTGGCTTTATGTCATGCTAGGAGTCCCTGTTCCCTCTTGTGTAGTGTTCCTGTTTCCTTTTCA